>CM037598.1:68144690-68309871 GCA_021018995.1 Chloranthus sessilifolius | reverse complement strand
GGCCCAAATTTCTCCCATCTAACATGTAGGTTGCCCATCTCACACTCTCATCCTCCGTGCATGTCAACACACTAAAAACCTTCTCTATTTCCATCAACCAATTTTCTGCTGCCATCGTGTCTGCCTGCCCAGAAAATGAAGGAGGTCTCATCCTCCTAAACTCCGTGAATGACGAAGGCACAGCAAAGGCGGGTCCCAAGGTGTGGTGTAGGTGGCTGTTGTTCTCTTGCTGCATGAGCTGCAAATGATGCGGCTTGTTGTGCCATGGCAGCTGCCATGGTCTCCATGGTATGCATCATCCTTTGTCGCTCCTCTCTATCCTCTTAGAGTCTTTCTCTAACTCTCTCTTGTTCTCTTTGATCTCGATCCTGACGATCTCGATCCTCATCATCCTGCTGTCTACTACTGCTGCCCCCTAGGGCCTCACTACCTTCTAAAGCCACTCTATTGGTAGGAGAGATGTAATCATCTCCACTATGCAAACTTCTCTGTTGGCCTCCCCTTGGTCGGCCTCTTCCTCTAGACGACATTGACGGCTGCATTTGAAACTAAAGTTTTGTTAGTAGAAGTCCCTATGTTTTGACAAAAGAATGATTGTCAGAATTGCTAAAAGAAATCGCTTTGATACCAACTGTGACAGCCCAAATTTTGGCACCCCGAAACTCGTGCCATCAGCATGATTATCTTGACCGTGCCCCTTAGCTGTGCACGGAACATTGGTATATCAAGCAATGAACTGAATTGAAATAATAAATAAACTGCATAATTAAATTTTCATATAAGTATTTATCAAAAGACAGTTCTACCCTCCTGCCTCTGCATGAACGGAGAACCGATCCGAACCACCGATGATAGCTAATCATCACAGATGGTTCACCCAAAAGAATAATTCCAAACTCTAATTACATTGTTTAACCGAAAACAAGGCTTGACATACCAAGCCGTACCAATAATCTCACAAAAACCCTCAAAGCTGCACAACGGAGTCCCTTAGAAGAAGTCCTCAGGAGGTGGCTCCAACTCGTCTCCAGGTGCAAGGTCCGACTCACCGAGGTCAACGTCACCTGAAGCCTCGGCAGCCGCTAGTAGTGGACCTGCGACGTATAGTCTAAAGGGTGAGCTACATCCTAGCTCAATAGAGAACAGAACACAGTTAAACATATAAATTACCACTCACATATATTCCATAATATGCCATGCATGATGTGTCTATGCAGTTACTGATGAAAAACAGTTGAAAATAATCACATTTTACTGGTAGTTTACTCACGTCTTTTACTTATTCATGAATGATGTCGAGAAGGCCTAAAGCAAAACTTAAACTTTCAACTTAAGTAATCCTCGAGCAATATAGCATCGACCCCGATGAGATACCCATCATCGTCATCTATATAGACAGTTTTAGATGTATTCCCTGAGAATACAATTAGTACCCAAGCCCCTTTCCCTTGGGGATTGGTGGCGGGGTTTCACTTGTCTCAACTCAACACTGGATAAGCCTCCTCGGCCTACGGTTTCCGTCAGACGGTCACGGATATCCTGCCACGTCAGTTGTGGATATCCCGCCACGTCGGTGGGGTACCCTATCAAACCTCAAATAACAAAAATATCAGGTGCTTTACATATAGTTATTCACCGTATAAGTGTGCTATCTTATATCAGTTAGGCCCTATCAGACATAATTCAATCTTGGATACATCCCTGGGATGTATCCATTCACTTGCATCACACCTGATGCTCTTATTTCTTTACTTCCTCATCCCTTGGGGATGGCTCATTATAACTACTCTTATAGATGTCACACACACACACTTTTCACAAACTCTTAAGCAATACCAATAGTTTGAATTGAATTCTATGTCACTACATACATGCTCTTGCAAAATAAAGTACATGTTCAAGGTGTTCCGTACCTCAAGTCTCTGTTTAATCATGCATCAAGGTCCCACGTGGCTCCTTGTGCCCAAGTTCACACGTACCACCTATGGTACCACATAACATATAAAATACATCACTAAAGATGTAACCAAGAAGGTCCAAGACCCTCCAAGAATCTTAAAGTCAAACTCAAAAGTCAACAAAAACTGGCACAGTCGATTAATCGAACTCCAGAATCGATTAATCGAATCTGATTAGATTAATCGATTTCCAAAATCGATTAATCAAAATTCAAAATCGATTAATCAATTCTCAAATCGATTAATCAAGATTCCCATTCGATTAATCGAATCCCAATTCGATTAATCGAAATTCTCCACTCTATCCATTCAATTCTCAATTCGAATAATCGAATTCCCAAAATCGATTAATCGATCCCAAATCGATTAATCGAAATTATAAATCGATTAATCGATATCGAAATTATAAATCGATTAATCAAACTTTCATTTCGATTAGTCGATTTCTCCAAGCTCTTTTCTTTCCTCCACTGGAATTCACTGTAGGTTCCCAGTCGATTAATCGATACCCAAATCGATTAATCGAAATTCAAAGTCGATTAATCGAAACTCAATTCGATTAATCGAGATCGGGGTTCTCTGACTTTTCAACTTCTTGGCCAAAATCGATTAATCGAATCTCAATTTCGATTAGTCGAAATGGTCAGATTCAAATTTAATGTTTCTTCCCAATCTTTTTCCTTTCTCTTTTCTTCATTTTTCTAAGCCTTTATCCTATACTTTCACCCTGTTTCTAACTACAATCTAACCTTTCAATCTATGCATTTAATCTACAAGAATTTTACCTTTAATCAATTCTCAAATTGATTAAAATCAAGTGGTTGGAAAGGCTAGGGTTCCAGCTTTGGCTTGAACGGATCCTTCGCGTTGAATCGGTCTCTTTAATGCTTGAATCCCCCTTCCAATCACCCACAATAATTCCTTGCTCAACCCTTCTTTACTCTTCTCTCTCTCTCTTCTTTACTTCTCTCTCAACAACCCAAACATGCAATTTAGGGTTATTAAACTCTTTTATCTCTCCTCTAACTTGTGTGTTGAGCACATGCACCACGATAGGTATATGTGACTTCACATTTACATCACACACCACATAGTCAATCAATTTATCCCATCTCCTCCGTTCATCACACTCTATGCTAACTATTGAACTCCTATTTGGTCAAATATGTGACCAATTAGCACGGATCCCGAGGTCACTGTTTAACGTAATTTTTCGGGATATTACAGCTTGAATGTGAATGCTTAAACGTGTGCCAGTACATGAATGCTTGAACGTGAATGCTTAAACGTGTGACAGTACATGAATGCTTGAACGTGAATGCTTAAACGTGTGACAGTACATGAATGCTTGAACGTGAATGCTTGGACATGAATGGTTGGACATGAATGCTTGAAGGAGTACCTGAACATTAATGCTTGAATGTGAATGCTTGAACATGAATGCTTGAACGAGATTGCTTGAACATGAATGCTAGAACTTGAATGCTTGATTGATAGTGACATGCTTGAATGCGAATGCTTGAAAGTGAATGCTTGTATGTAAATGCTTAAACATGAACGGTGGAACTTGAATGTGAATGGTTGAACGTTAATGCTTGTACGTAAATTCTTGAACATGAATGCTTGAACTTGAAAGCTTGAATGTTGATGCTTAAACGTTATCTCTTGAACATGAATGGTTGAACGTGAATGCTTGAACAAGAATGCTTAGACATGACTGTTTGAATTGGAATCATTGAACATGAATTCTTGAATGTGAATGGTTGAACATGAAGGCTTGAACATGAATGGTTGTACTGGAAAGCTTGAACGTGCATGCTTGAACAAAATGCTCGAACATGAATGCTTGAATGGGAATGCTTAAATGTTGATGCTTGACCCAGAATGGTTGAACATGAATTCTAGAACATTAATGCCTGAATGTGAATGCTTGAACATGAATAATTGAATGTGAATGCTTGAACCTAAATGCATGACGGTGAAGGCTTGAACATGAATGCTGGAAATGCTGTAACGTGAATGCTTGAACATGAATGCATGAACGTGAATGCTTGAACTTGAATGCATGAACATTAATGCTTGAACGTGAATGTTCGAACATAATAGTTGAATGTGAATGCTTGAGCATCATTGCTTGAACGTGAATTCTTGAACCTGAATGCTTGAACTTGAATGCATGACTGTGAATGTTTGAAAATGAATGCTTGAATGTGAAAGCTTGAACGTGAATGGTTGAACATGAATGTTTCAACTTGAGTGCTCGAACCTGAATGCTTGAAAGTGAATCCTTGAACGTAAATGCTTGAACGTGAATGCTGGAACGTGAATGCTGGAACGTGAATGAGTGATAGTAACACACTTGAACGTGAATGTGTGATCATGAATGCTTGAACATGAATGTTTGAACGTGAATGCTTGAACTTCATTGCTTGAATGTAAATGAATGTGAATGCTTGAACATGAATGCTTGAATTGAACATGAATGTTGGAGCTGGAATGCCTAAAAGTGAATGTTTGAACAGGAATGATTAAAGGTGAATGCTTGAACTAGAATGCATGAATGTGAATGCTTGAACAAGAATGCTTGAACTCGAATGCATGAACGTGAATGCTTGAACATGAATGCTTGAACATGAATGCTAGAACATGAATGCTTGAACTTGAACGATAGATAGATAGTGACACATTCAAACATTAACGTGAATTCTTAAACTTGAACTGGAATGTTTGAATGTGAATGCTTGATAGATAATGACATGCTTGAACATGATCCTTTGACCGTGAATGCTTGACCATCAAAGGTTGAACTTGAATGCTTGAACGAGAATGGTTGAACTTGAATGCATGAACGTGAATGCTTGAACATGAATGCTTGAACGTGAATGCTAGAACATGAACGCTTGAACTTGAACGCTTGAATGTGAACGCTTAAGCATGGATGCTTGAACAAGATTCCATGAAAGTGAATGCTTGAACTTGAACGATAGATAGATAGTGACACATTCAAACATTAACGTAATGCTTAAACTTGAACTGGAACATTTGAATGTGAATGCTAGATAGATAGTGACACGCTTGAACGTGAACCTTTGAACGTGAATGCTTGACCATCAAAGGTTGAACTTGAATGCTTGAATGTGAACGCTTAAACGAGAATGCTTGAACATGAATGTTGGAACGTGTGCCAAAACGTGAATGCTTGAACATGAATGCTAGAAGCTAAATGCTCGAACGTGAATGCGTGAACATGAATGCTTGAACGTGAATGCTTGAATGTCATTGCTTGAACAGGAATGCTTGAAGGCTAATACCTGAACGTCATTGCTTTAAAAAGAATACTTGAACATAAATGCTTGAAGGTGAATGTTTGAAAATGAATGCTTGTACCTGAATGCTTGAGCCTAAATGCTTGAACATTAATGCTTGAACATGAATTCTTGAACGTGATTGCTTGGACATGAATGCTTGAAAGTGAATGCTTGAGAGACAGTAATACATTTGAACGTGAATGCGAATGATTAAACACAAATGCTTGAACATGAATGCTTGAACTTGAATGCTTAAAAGTGAATGTTTGATCAGGAATGCTTGAACGTGAATGCTTGAACTGGAATGTATGAACATGAATGCATGAACATGAATGCTTGAACGTCAATGCTTGAACTAGAATGCATGAATGTGAATGATTGAACTTCAATGCTTGAGCGTTAATGCTTGAACATGAACGCTTGAACTTGAACGCTTGAATGTGAAGGCTTAAACAAGGATGCTTGAACAAGATTCCTTGAACTTGAACGCTTCATAGATAGTGATACATTCAAGCATTAACGTGAATGCTTGAACTTGAACTTGAACGTTTGAACGTTAATGCTTGATAGATAGTGACACGCATGAACGTGAATGGCTTGAACGAGAATGCTTGAACGTGTGCCAGAACATGAATGCTTAACCGTAAATGCTTGAACATGAATGCTAGAACCTAAATGCTTGAATGTGAATGCTTGAACGTGAACGCATGAACGTTAAAGCTTGAACGTGAATGCTTGAGCATCATTGCTTTAATCGGAATGCTTGAACGTGAATGCTTAAACGTCATTGCTTTAACAAGAATGCTTGAATGTGAATGTTTGAATATGAATGCTTGAACCTGAATGATTGAGCCTGAATGCTTGAATGTTAATGCTTGAACATTAATGCTTGAACGTGATTGCTCGGATGTGAATGCTTGAGAGACAGTTACATGCTTGAACGTAAATCCTTGAGTATGAATGCTTGAACATTAATGCTTGAATGTGAATGCTTGAACATGACTAGTTGAACGTGAATGGTTGAACGTGAATGTTTGAATGTGAACGCTTGAACATGAATGCTTGAACGTGAATTCTTGAAGGTGAACGCTTGAACGTGAATGCTTCAACGTTAATGCTTAAACATGTGCCAGAACATGAATGCTTGAACATGAATGCTTGAATATGAATGGTAGAATTTGTGCCTAAACATGAATACATGAACGTCAACGCTTCGACATGAAAGCTTGAACGTGAATGCTTGAATGTGAATGCATGAACATTAATGCTTAAGCATGAATGCTTGAACGTGAATTCTTGAACGTGAATGCTTGAACGTGAATGCTTGAACCTGAATGCTTGAACGAGAATGCTTGAACTTGAATGCTTGACCATGAATGTTAGAAAATGAATGCTTGAACTTGACTGGTTGAACACGAATGCTTCAACCTGAGTGCTCGAACCTGAATGGTTGAAAGTGAATTCTTGAATGTAAATGCTTAAATGTGAATTCTTGAACGTTAATGCTTGAGAGATAGTGATACACTTGAATGTGAATACTTGAATATGAAAGCTTGAACGTGAATGTTTGAACATGAATGCTTGAACGAGAATGCTTGAACTCAAATCCATGAACGTGAATGCTTAAACATGAATGCTTGAACGTGAATGCTAGAACATGAATGCTTGAACTTGAACCCTTGAATGTGAATTCTTAAGCATGAATGCTTTAACAAGATTCCATAAAAGTAAATGCTAGAACTTGAACGATAGATAGATAGTGACACATTCAAACATTAACATGAATGCTTAAACTTGAACTGGAACGTTTGAATGTGAATGCTTCATAAATGGTGACATGTTTGAATGTGAACCTTTGAACGTGAATGCTTGACCATTGAAGGATGAACTCTAATGCTTGAACGTGAATGCTTGAACATGAATGCTGGAACGTGTGCCAAAATGTGAATGCTTGAATATGAATGCTAGAAGCTAAATGCTCGAATGTGAATGCGTGAACGTGAATGTGTGAACGTGAATGCCTGAACGTGAACGCTTGAATGTCATTGGCTGAACAGGAATGCTTGAATGCTAATGCTTGAACGTCATTGCTTTAAAAAGAATGCTTGAACATGAATGCTTGAATATGAATGTTTGAAAATGAATGCTTGTATCTGAATGCTTGAACATGAGTGCTTGAACATGATTGCTCGGATGTGAATGCTTGAAAGTGAATGCTTGAGAGACAGAAACACCCTTGAATGTAAATGCTTGAGTATGAACGCTAGAACATGAATGTTTTAAAATTAACGCTTGAACTTGAACGTTTAAACGTTAATGCTTGAACATGAATGCTTGAACGTGAATGTTTCAACGTGAATGCTTGAAAGCGAACTCTTGAACGTGAATGCTTAAACGTCTGCCAGAACATGAATGCTTGAACATGAATGGCTGAATGTGTGAATGAACATGAATACATGAACGTGAACACTTGAACAATAAAGCTTGAATGTGATGCATGGACATTAATGCTTGAGCGTGAATGCATGAACGCCATTGCTTGAACATGAATTCTTGAACGTGAATGCTTGAACGAGAATGCTTGAATGTGAATGCTTGAACCTGAATGCTTGAACGAGAATGCATGAACTTGAATGCTTGAACGTGAATGCTTGAACACGAATGCTTCAACCTGAGTGCTCGAACCTGAATGGTTGAAAGTGAATGCCTGAACGTTAATGCTTAAACGTGAATGCTTGAACATGAATGCTTGAACGTTAATGCTTGAGAGATAATGACACACTTGAACGTGAATACTTGAATATGAAAGCTTGAACGTGAATGCTTGAACGAGAATGCATGAATGTGAATGCTTGAACATAAATGCTTGAACGTGAATGCTAGAACATGAACGCTTGAACTTGAACGCTTGAATGTGAATGCTTAAGCATGGATGCTTGAACAAGATTCCATGAAAGTGAATGCTTGAACTTGAACGATAGATAGATAGTGACACATTCAAACATTAACGGGAATGCTTAAACTTGAACTGGAACGTTTGAATGTGAATCCTTGATAGATAGTGACACGCTTGAACGTGAATGCTTGACCATCAAAGGTTGAACTTGAATGCTTGAATGTGAACGCTTGAACATGAATGCTTGAATGTGAACGCTTGAACATGAATGCTTGAACGTTAATGTTGGAACGTGTGCGAAAACGGAAATGCTTGAACATGAATGCTAGAAGCTAAATGCTCGAACACGAGTGCGTGAATGTGAATGCTTGAATGTCATTGCTTGAATAGGAATCTTTGAACGTTAATGCCTAAACATCATTGCTTTAAAAAGAATGCTTGAACATGAATGCTTGAATGTAAATGTTTGAAAATGAATGCTTGTACCTGAATGCTTGAGCCTAAATGCTTGAACGCTAATGCTTGAACATGAATGCTTGAACATGATTGCTTGGACGTGAATGCTTGAAAGTGTATGCTTGAGGGACAGTAATACGTTTGAACATGAATGCTTGAACATGAATGAATGTGAATGATTAAACACAAATGCTTGAACATGAATGCTTGAACTTGAATGCTTAAAAGTGAATGATTGATCAGGAATGCTTGAACGTGAATGGTTGAACTGGAATGTATGAACGTGAATGCATGAACATGAATGCTTGAACGCCAATGCTTGAACTAGAATGCATGAATGTGAATGATTAAACTTCAATGCTTGAGCGTTAACGCTTGAACATGAACGCTTGAACTTGAACGCTTGAATGTGAAGGCTTAAAAAAGGATGCTTGAACAAGATTGCTTGAACTTAAGCGCTTCATAGATAGTGATACATTCAAGCATTAATGTGAATGCTTGAACTTGAACTTGAACGTTTGAACGTGAATGCTTGAACGAGAATGCTTGAACATGTGCTAGAACATGAATGCTTAAACGTGAATGCTTGAACATGAATGCTAGAACCTAAATGCTTGAGCATGAATGCTTGAACGTGAATGCGTGAACGTGAAAGCTTGAACGTGAATGCTTGAACGTCATTGCTTTAACAGGAATGTTTGAATGCAAATGCTTGAATGTCATTACTTTAACAAGAATGCTTGAACATGAATGCTTCAACGTGAATGCTTGAAAATGAATGCTTGTACCTGAATGCTTGTGCCTGAATGCTTGAACGTGATTGCTCGGATGTGAATGCTGGAAAGTGAATGCTTGAGAGACAGTAACACGATTGAACGTAAATGCTAGAGTATGAATGCTAGAACATGAATGCTTCAAAATGAACGCTTGAACTTGAACGTTTGAATGTTAATGCCTGAACGTGAATGCTTGAACATGAATGGTAGAACGTGTGCATGAACATGAATACATGAACGTGAATGCTTGAATATGAAAACTTGAACGTGAATGCTTGAATGTGAATGCATGAACATTAATGCTTGAGCGTGAATGCGAGAACGCCATTTCTTGAACATGAACTCCTGAACGTGACTGCTTGAATCAGAATGCTTGAATGTGAATGCTTGAACTTGAATACTTGAACGAGAATGCTTGAACTTGAATGCTTGACTATGAATGTTGGAAAATGAATGCTTGAATGTGAATGGTTGAACACGAATGCTTCAACCTGGATGATTGAAAGTGAATGCTTGAACGTTAATGCTTGAGAGATAGTGACACACTTGAACGTGAATACTTGAATATTAAAGCTTGAACGTGAATGTTTTAATGTGAATGCTTGAACGAGAATGCTTGAACTTGAACAATATAGATAGATAATGACACACTCAAACATTAACGTGAATGCTTAAACTTGAAATGGAACGTTTGAATGTGAATGATAGATAGTGACACGCTTGAACGTGAACCTTTGAATGTGAATGCTTGAACGTGAACGCTTGAATGTGAACGCTCGAACGTGAATGCTTGAACAGGAATGTTGGAACGTGTGCCAAAACGTGAATGCTGGAACATGAATGCTAGAAGCTAAATACTCGAACGTGAATGCACGAACGTGAGTGCTTGAACATGAATGCTTGAATGTCATTGCTTCAAAAGGAATGCTTGAACGTCATTGCTTTAAAAAGAATTCTTGAATATGAGTGCTGGAATGTGAAGGTTTGAAAATGAATGCTTGTACCTGAATGCTTGATCCTGAATGCTTGAACGTTAATGCTTAAACATGAATGCTTGAACATGATTACTTGGACATGAACGCTTGAAAGTGAATGCTTGAGGGACAGTAATTCATTTGAACGTGAATGCTTGAACTTCATTGCTTGAACATGAATGAATATGAATGATTAAACACAAATTCTTGAACATGAATGCTTGAACTTGAATGCTTAAAAGTGAATGTTTGATTAGGAATGCTTGAACGAGAATGCTTGAACTGGAATGTATGAACATGAATGCTTGAAATATTAATGCTTGAACATGAATGCTTGAAATATAATGCACGAATGTGAATGATTGAACTTCAATGCTTGAGCGTTAACACTTGAACATGAACACTTGAACTTAAGTGGTTGAATGTGAAGGCTTAAACAAGGAAGCTTGAACAAGATTCCTTGAACTTGAACGCTTCATAGATAGTGATACATTCAAGCATTAATGTGAATGCTTGAACTTGAACTTGAACGTTTAAATGTGAATGGTTGATAGATAGTGACACGCATGAACGTGAATGCTTGAATGTGAACGCTTGAACGAGAATGATTGAACGTGGCTAGAATATGAATGCTTGAACGTGAATGCTTGAACATGAATGCTAGAACCTAAATGCTTGAACGTCAATGCTTGAACGTGAATGCATGAACGTGAAAGCTTGAATGTGAATGCTTGAACGTCATTGCTTTAACAGGAATGCTTAATCGTGAATGCTTGAACGTCATTGCTTTAACAAGAATGCTTGAACATGAATGCTTGAACATGAATGTTTGAAAATGAATGCTTGAGCCTGGATGCTTGAACATTAATGCTTGAACATGAATGCTTGAACATGATTGCTCGGATGTGAATGCTTGAAAGTGAATGCTTGAGAGACAGTTACACGCTTGAACGTAAATGCTTGAGTATGAATGCTTTAAAATGAATGCTTGAACTTAAATGTTTGAACGTTAATGCTTGAACGTGAATGCTTGAAGGTGAACGCTTGAACATGAATGCTTCAATGTGAATGCTTAAACATGTGCCAGAACATGAATGCTTGAACAAGAATGCTTGAACAAGAATGCTTGAACATGAATGGTAGAATGTGTGCATGAACACGAATATATGAACGTCAACGCTTGAACATGAAAGCTTGAATGTGAATGCATGAACATTAATGCTTGAGCGTGAATGCGTGAACGCCATTGCTTGAATGTGAATTCTTGAATGTGAATGCTTGAACGAGAATGCTTGAATGTGAATGCTCGAACCTGAATGCTTGAACGAGAATGCTTGAACTTGAATGCTTGACCATTAATGCTGGAAAATGATTGCTTGAACACGAATGCTTCATCCTCAGTGCTCGAACCTGAATGCTTGAAAGTGAATCCTTGAACGTAAATTCTTAAACGTGAATGCTTGAACGTTAATGCTTGAGAGACAGTGACACACTTGAACGTGAATACTTGAATATGAAAGCTTGACCATCAAAGGTTGAACTTGAATGCTTGAACGAGAATGGTTGAACTTGAATGCATGAACGTGAATGCTTGAACATGAATGCTTGAATGTGAATGCTAGAACATGAACGCTTGAACTTGAACGCTTGAATGTGAATGCTTAAGCATGGATGCTTGAACAAGATCCCATGAAAGTGAATGCTTGAACTTGAATGACAGATAGATAGTGACACATTCAAACATTAACGTGAATGCTTAAACTTCAACAGGAATGTTTGAATGTGAATGCTTGATAGATAGTGACACGCTTGAACGTGAACCTTTGAACGTGAATGCTTTACCATCAAAAGTTTAACTTGAACGCTTGAACGTGAATGCTTGAATGTGAACACTTGAACGTGAATGTTTGAAAATGATTGTTGGAACGTGTGCCAAAACTTTAATGCTTAAACATGAATGCTAGAAGCTAAATGCTCGAACGTGAATGCATGAACGTGAATGCTTGAATGTAATTGCTTAAACAGGAATGCTTAAACGCTAATGCCTGAATGTCATTGCTTTAAAAAGAATGCTTGAACATGAATGCTTGAATGTGAATGATTGAAAATGAATGCTTGTACCTAAATGCTTGAACGTTAATGCTTGAACATCACTTGGATGTGAATGCTTGGACGTGAATGCTTGAATGTGAATGCTTGAGAGACAGTAACACATTTAAACGTAAATGCTTGAGTATGAATGCTAGAACGTGAATGCTTTAAAATGAATGCTTGAACTTGAACGTTTGAACGTTAATGCTTGAACGTGAATTTTTCAACGTGAATGCTTGAACATGAATGCATGAATGGGAATGCTTGACCATCAAAGGTTGAACTTAAATTCTTGAATGTGAATTCTTGAATGTGAATGCTTTAACAGGAATGCTTGAACGTGAATGATTAAATGTCATTGCTTTAACAAGAATGCTTGAACATGAATGTTTGAAAATGAATGCTTGCACCTGAATGCTTGAGCCTGAATGCTTGAACATGAATGATTGAACGTGATTGCTTGCACGTGAATGCTTGACGGACAGTAATACATTTGAACGTGAATGCTTGAACTTCATTACTTGAACATGAATGAATGTGAATGATTAAACACAAATGCTTGAGCGAGAATGCTTGAACGTGTGCTAGAACATGAATGCTTGAACGTGAATGAATGCTAGAACCTAAATGCTTGAACGTGAATGCTTGAATGTGAATGAATGAACGTGAAAGCTTGAACGTGAATGCTTAGACATCATTGCTTTAACGTGAATGCTTGAATGCCATTGCTTTAACAAGAATGCTTGAACGTGATTGCTCAGATGTGAATGCTTGAAAGTGAATGCCTGAGAGACAGTTACACGCTGGAACGTAAATGCTTGAGTATCAATGCCAGAACGTGAATGCTTTAAAATGAACGCTTGCACTTTTTTTTTTTGCTCGACAAAAAAGGGGTTAGTAGGGCCCCCCACCTTTCCAATAGATAGAAAAAATAGATACAATGCCGCTCCGGGATGGGAGTGGCGAAATGGTAGAAACTATGTACAGTAGGACAGTAGGAAACCCTACAAAAACTGTCACAAGACACAAATGAACAATTAGATGCCTATTATTTTTAAAATTAGCCAAGTTGGATGCAACGCTAAGGAGACGCCTTGAAATTGGAAAAGCTACATCAATTCTGTTGGCAATAGGTCCTCATTATTGTTGGAGGCAGCCGAATTCCCTTCATTATGGAAATTTTTGGTGTTTCTTTCGTCCAGATGAAGAAACCGAAGCAGCAACAGGTGCTGCAAGCGTTCGAGTGTGGAGTCCGTGAGGCACATGGTTGCTTGCAGCCACCAAAATCTTGCAATGCAAGCTCAAGGTTGGCTGAAAGATAGGGTCTTGCGCAAGAGGACTCTTTTGTGAGTGAGAGAGGAGATCGCCACGCCTTTAAAAATTCTTGCATTTCTTTCCAGATGTTTCAAGTGGTCCGAGGTATCTTCATCAAGGATGGCAATGGATAGGTGGGCTATTTCTTCAATGATGTTGTTCATGGGGGCACGACGGATATCGTAGCGGCTAAGGATAGATCACCATATCCAAGAGGAGTACCCACAACGGAAGAAGAGATGTTCATGAGATTCATTAGTAGTATTGCAAAATAGGCACACTTGATCAACCACAATACCACGCATAAGGAGGATATCTTTTGTTGTAAGCTTACCAAGGGCAGCCTTCCAGAGAACAAATGCATGGCGCTGGATTCTGCCCTTAAACCACACAAAGCTTGTCCAAGGTAAGGGGGCGTATCAGATGCGGACCACATCCCAAGCGGAATGAAGACAAAATTTGCCTTTAGGAGAGGGCAACCAAGTGAGAGTATCATCACAATTACCAGCAATAGGGGCGCTCCGAATGAGATTCCATGCATCAATAAGGGCAGCCGAGATAGGAAGAGGAAGATCCCAATGGCCATTGGAGATGAATTGACAAATCCGGATCCTTTGGCCAAACCCACGATCATAGATAGCTCTCTCTCTCCAAAGAGGTCAAGGAGCCTACCTTCATGAGTCCAAGGATCATGCCAGAAATCAGTTTTGCGTTCGTTCCCAAAAAAGATTTTAACATGAGGTAGAAGGAAAGAGAGAGCTTGAAGGAGCCCCCTAACACCCCAAGGGCAGATGCGAGGGATGGAAGGTCCCAAAACGAGTAGTGGCCTTGGTATTTGTAGTTAACCCACTTGGCCTATAAGGACTGGTTAGAGGTAAGGTACCTCCAACAAAGTTTCATCATGAGGGAAAGTTTCCAATCTTTCATAGAGTGAAGCCCCAATCCCCCTTCTTCTTTAGGCTAGCATAAGCTATTCCATGCTATAGTTGTGAACTTGATGGGCTTGCATAAGCTATTCCATGCTATAGTTGTGAACTTGATGAACGCTTGCACTTGAACGTTTGAATGTTAATGCTTGAACGTGAATGCTTGAACATAAATGTTTGAACGTGAACGCTTGAACGTGAATGCTTGAACGTGAACGCTTGAACGTGAATGCTTCTATGTGAATTCTTAAATGTGTGCCAGAACATGAATGCTTGAACGAGAATGTTTGAACATGAATGGTAGAATGTGTGCATGAACATGAATACATGAACGTCAACGCTTGAACATGAAATCTTGAACATGAATGCTTGAACGTGAATGCATGAACATTAATGCTTGAGCATGAATGCGTGAACGCCAATACTTGAACGTGAATTCTTGAACGTGAATGCTTGAAGGAGAATGCTCGAATGTGAATGCTTGAACCTGAATGCTTGAACGAGAATGCTTGAACGTGAATGGCTGAATACGAATGCTTCAACCTGACTGCTCGAACCTGAATGGTTGAAAGTGAATGCTCTACTAAAACGTAAATGCTTAAACATTAATGCTTGAGAGATAGTGACACACTTGAACGTGAATACTTGAATATGAAAGCTTGAACGTGAATGTTTGAACATGAATGCTTGAACAAGAATGCTTGAACTCGAATGCATGAACGTGAATGCTTGAACATGAATGCTTGAACGTGAATGCTAGAACATGAACATTTGAACTTGAATGCTTGAATGTGAATGCTTAAGCATGGATGCTTGAACTTGAATGATAGATAGGTAGTGACACATTCAAACATTAACGTGAATGCTTAAACTTGAACTGGAACGTTTGAATGTGAAAGATAGATAGTGACACGCTTGAACGTGAACCTTTGAACGTGAATGCTTGACCATCAAAGGTTGAACTTGAATCTTGAACGTGAATGCTTGAATGTGAACGCTTGAACGAGAATGCTTGAACATGAAAGTTGGAACGTGTGCCAAAACGTGAATGCTTGAACATGAATGCTAGAAGTTAAATGCTCGAATGTGAATGCGTGAATGTGAATGCTTGAACATTAATCCTTGAATGTCATTTGCTTGAATAGGAATGCTTGAACGCTAATGCCTGAATGTCATTACTTTAAAATGAATGCTTGAATGTGAATGTTTGAAAGTGATTGCTTGTACCTGAATGCTTGAGCCGGAACACTTTTTTTTTTGCTAGGCAGAAAGGGGTTGATAGGGACCCCCACCCTGAATATTAGATTAATAGTTAGTTACATTGGTGCTTCAATTAGAAAGACAAAAAAGAAGAAAGTCCTCAGCCTATGGGGACTGAAAAATACATCCGTTTAGATTCAGTGAGACTGCCAGAGAACAGAGAATCTAAGATCAATGCAATAATGGAGCCTCGCAATGGTCATGGATTAGTGGCTTCAACCATTGGTGCCATGGAGTTGGCTGGATCATTTCTTTCCTTGAGACGGCGAGGGTGGGGAGAGCCAGGTCTGGTTTTGGTTGCTTTCCATTCATGAACCTCAAATCTATTAGGGTGATCCATAGATTGAGTGCACAGTAGCACCTCCTTAGGATGGTCCGACAAATTGCTTTGACAGTCCGTAAGCAATTGGAAGGAGTTGGAGATCTTGGTTTGCCATTTGAAAGTGTGCTTGGAGGGTTTAATTGCTAAGGTGTGAGCCTTGGGTGTCTGCTTGATGGGCAAAGCGGTGGAGGTGCTAGTTTCTGGGACAATAGATGGGGTTAGATCTTTAAGGGGGGTGATGCTCAAGGAGGCTTTGATTATTTCTTTTCCCAAAGGAGGGGGGTGCTGTTGTGGAGGGTTTGTATCAGCGGCAGGAAGTGATTTGTTGCCTTCATTGGCTGTAAAGGCATTGGTAAAGATTCCTTGCATGGTTGCAAGAGAAGTGGCTGCCGATTGGCATCTGAATTTTGGATTGTTAGGTACCATTAACTAAAGCTTGGGCACTGAGGTGATGGGTTTGGAAAGGGAGATTTGTTGTTCTCCTTCCATGTTGACGTCCGACATCTGGGTAGGTCGGAGTTTGCACTCCCTTGGTAAATGTCCGAATGAATGACAGTGGGGGCAAGCCTCAGGTTTCCAATCATATTCCACCTCTTTCCTGAATGAAAGTCCGTTTTCAAGTTCAACCAAAATTGAGTCAGGGAATGTGCAGTCAGTGCTTACCTCCACATAGACCCTAGCATAGGCCATACGGGATCTGGAAAATGTGCCACCATCAACAGTAATTGATTTCCCAATGACACTCGCAAGCCGGCTAAGGGTTTTGGAAGACAAAAAATGCATGTGTAGATTCAGAAATCGGATCCAAATCGGAATAGTGGAAAGAAGCTCTTTTTGCAGCTGAAGATCCGTAGTCCCTTTCCAGCGAATGAGGGGCCGGCCAGCAATAGACCATGGGCCACCCTCAAGAATTCTGTTTCTATCCTCTACATTGGAAAGTTTGAAAAGGAAGAACCCATTACTGATTGGGAGCACATCCACCCCCCCTTTACATCGCCATTTCCTGTCGACAGCAATTTTGAGCCCGTATGCACTTGGTTTCAGGCCAATGGTATATCCAATGAGTGAATTTGCCCAAGTGGCAGCTTCAACTTCAAGCTCTGCCTTTGGGCACACAGCCACAAGCTCATTCTTCATTGTAGGTGCAATGAAGTGCAACTCTTTACCCAAGTGTTTGGTGGTATGCCGGTGGAACAAGCTACTCCAAGTGGCAGGTTGAGAAATGGCAGGTGCTCCAGCAGGTAACAAGGGTGCAACAACTTCAGCCCCAATAGGACCGTGGGTAGTTTTAGAGGGATTACTGAGAAGGGGGGATGAGCCCAACATTCTGGAGACATCGCTGGGCTGGGAAGTAGATCCCAGCGACTTGCATGGAGAAATGGGGGAAATAGGCGCCACCCTAGTATGAGTGCTGTTGGAGATGTATTGAACAGTTGAGCTTGGATGCTTGAACGTTAATGCTTGAACCTCATGAATGCTTGAACGTGATTGCTTAGATGTGAATGCTTGAAAGTAAATGCTTAAACTTGAACATGAATGCTTGAACTTCATTGCTTGAACATGAGTGAATGTGAATGATTAAACACAAATGCTTGAACTTGAATGCTTAAAAGTGAATGTTTGATCAGGAATGCTTGAACTGGAATCTATGAACGTGAATGCATGAAATGAATGCTTGAACGTCAATTCTTGAACTAGAATACATGAATGTGAATGATCGAACTTCAATGCTTGAGCGTTAATACATGAACATGAATGCTTGAACTTGAACGCTTGAATGGGAAGGCTTAAACAAGGATGCTTGAACAAGATTCCTTGAACTTGAACGCTTGAATGGGAAGGCATAAACAAGGATGCTTTAACAAGATTCCTTGAACTTGAACGCTTCATAGATAGTGATACATTCAAGCATTAATGTGAATACTTGAACTTGAACTTGAACGTTTCAACGTGAATGCTTGATAGATAGTGACACGCATGAACGTGAATGCTTGACCAACAAAGGGTGCACGTGAATGGTTGAATGTGAATGCTTGAACGTGTGCCAGAACATGAATGCTTGAACGTGAATGCTTGAACATGAATGCTTGAACATGAATGCTAGAACCGTGAATGCTTGACCGTGAATGCATGAACGTAAAAGCTTGAACGTGAATGCTTGAACGTTATTGATTTAACATGAATGCTTGAACGTCATTGCTTTAACAAGAATGCTTGAACATGAATGCTTGAGCGTGAATGTTTGAAAATGAATGCTTGTACCTCAATGCTTGAGCCTGAATGCTTAAACGTTAATGCTTGAACATGAATGCTTGAACGTGATTGCTCGGATGTGAATGCTTGAAAGTGAATGCTTGAGAGATAGTTACACGCTTGAACGTAAATGCTTGAGTATGAATGCTAGAACATGAATGCGTTAAAATGAATGCTTGAACTTGAACGTTTGAACGTTAATGCTCGAAACGTGAATGTTTGAACGTGAACGTTTGAACGTGAATGCTTCAACGTGAATGCTTGAACATGAATGCTTCAACGTGAATGCTTGAACATGAATGCTTGAACAAGAATGCTTGAACATGAATGGTAGAATGTGTGCATGAACATGAACACATGAACGTCAATGCTTGAAAATGAAAGCTTGAACGTGAATGCATGAACATTAATGCTTGAGCGTGAATCCATGAACGCCATTGCTTGAACGTAAATTCTTGAACATGAATGCTTGAACGAGAATGCTTAAATGTGAATGTTTGAACCTGAATGCTTGAACGAGAATGTTTCAACTTGAATGGTTGACCATGAATGTTGGAAAATGAATGCTTGAATGTGAATGGTTGAACACAAATGCTGCAACCTGAGTGCTCGAACCTGAACGGTTGAAAGTGAATCCTTGAACGTAAATGCTTAAGCGTGAATGCTTGAACATTAATTCTTAAGAGATAGTGACACACTTGAACGTGAATAGTTGAATATGAAAGCTTGAACGTGAATGTTTGAGCGTGAATGCTTGAACGAGAATGCTTGAACTCGAATGCATGAATGTGAATGCTTGAACATGAATGCTTCAACGTGAATGCTAGAACATGAACGCTTGAATGCGACTGCTTAAGCATGGATGCTTGACCAAGATTCCGTGAAAGTGAATGCTTGAACTTGAACGATAGATAGATAGTGACACATTCAAACATTAACGTGAATGCTTAAACTTGAACTGGAATGTTTGAATGCGAATGCTTGATAGATAGTGACACGCTTGAACGTGAATCTTTGAATGTAAATGCTTGACCATCAAAGGTTGAACTTGAATGCTTGAACGTGAATGCTTGAATGTGAACGCTTGAACGTGAATGCTTGAACATGAATGTTGGAACGTGTCCCAAAATGTGAATGCTTGAACATAAATGCTAGAAGCTAAATGCTCGAACATGAATGCGTGAATGTGAATGCATGAAAGTGAATGCTTGAATGTCATTGCTTGAACAGGAATGCTTGAACGTTAATGCCTGAACGTCATTGCTTTAAAAAGAATGCTTGAACATGAATGCTTGAATGTGAATGTTTGAAAATGAATGCTTGTACCTGAATGCTTGAGCCTGAATGCTTGAACATTAATGCTTGAACATGAATGCTTGGACGTGACTGCTTAGAAGTGAATGCTTGAGAGACAGTAGCACGCTTGAACATAAATGCTTGAGTGTGATTGCTGGAACGTGAATGCTTTAAAATGAACGCTTGAACTTGAACGTTTGAACGTTAATGCTTGAACGTGAATGCTTAAACATGAATGTTTGAACGTGAATGCTTGAAGGTGAACGCTTGAACATGAATGCTTCAACGTGAATGCTTAAACGTGTGCCAGAACATAAATGCTTGAACAAGAATGCTTGAACATGAATGGTAGAATGTGTGCATGAACATGAATACATGAACGTGAACGCTTGAACATGAAAGCTTGAATGTGAATGCTTGAACGTGAATGCTTAAAGTTAAATGCTTGACCATGAATGTTGGAAAATGAATGCTTGAACGTGAATGGTAGAACACGAATGGTTCAACCTGAGTGCTCGAACCTGAACGGTTGAAAGTGAATGCTTGAACGTAAATTCTTAAACGTGAATGCTTGAACATTAATGCTTGAGAGATAGTGACACATTTGAATATGAATACTTGAATATGAAAGCTTGAACGAGAATGTTTGAACATGAATGCTTGAACATGAATGCTTGAACGTTAATGCTAGGACATGAACGCTTGAAGTTGAATGCTTGAATGTGAATGCTTAAGCATGGATGCTTGAACAAGATTCCATGAAAATGAATGCTTGAACTTGAATGATAGATAGATAGTGACACATTCAAACATTAACGTGAATGCTTAAACTTGAATTGGAACGTTTGAATGCGAATGCTTGATAGATAGTGACACACTTGAACGTGAATGCTTGACCATCAAAGGTTGAACTTGAATGCTTGAACGTGAATGCTTGAATGTGAACGCTTGAATGTGAATGCTTGACCATCAAAGGTTGAACTTGAATGCTTGAACGTGAATGCTTGAATGTGAACGCTTGAACGTGAATGCTTGAACATGAATGTTGGAACGTGTGCCAAAACATGAATGCTAGAAGCTAAATGCTCGAACGTGAATGCGTGAAGATGAATACATGAAGCATGAACGTGAATGCTTGAATGTCATTGCTTGAACAGGAATGCTTGAACGCTAATGCCTGAATGTCATTGCTTTAAAAAGAATACTTGAACATGAATGCTTGAATGTGAATGTTTGAAAATGAATGCTTGTACCTGAATACTTGACCCTGAATGCTTGAACGTTAATGCTTGAACAAGAATGCTTGGACGTGATTGCTTGGAAGTGAATGCTTGAAAGTGAATGGTTAAGAGACAGTAATACGCTTGAATGTAAATGCTTGAGTATGATTGCTAGAACGTGAATGCATTAAATTGAACGCTTGAACTTGAACGTTTAAACATTAATGATTGAACGTGAATGTTTGAATGTGAATGCTTAAATGTGTGCCATAACATGAATGCTTGAACATGAATGGTAGAATGTGTGCATGAACATGAATACATGAACGTGAACGCTTAAACGTGAAAGCTTGAACGTGAATGCATGAACATTAATGCTTGAGTGTGAATGCGTGAACGCCATTGCTTGAACTTGAATGCTTGAACCTGAATGCTTGAACGAGAATGCTTGAACTTGAATTCTTGACCATGAATGTTGGAAAATGAATGCTTGAACGTGAATGGTTGAACACGAATGTTTCAACTGAGTGCTCGAACCTGAACGGTTGAAAGTGAATGCTTAAACGTAAATGCTTAAACGTGAATGCTTCAACGTGAATGCTTGAACGATAATGCTTGAGAGATAGTGACAACTTGAACGTGAATACTTGAATATGAAAGCTTGAACGTGAATGTTTGTACGTGAATGCTTGAACGAGAATGCCTGAACTTGAATGCATGAACGTGAATGCTTGAACATGAATGCCTGAACATGAATGCTAGAACATGAACGCTCAAACTTGAATCCTTGAATGTGAATGCTTAAGCATGGATGCTTGAACAAGATTCCATGAAAGTGAGTGCTTGAACTTGAACGATAGATAGATAGTGACACATTCAAACATTAACGTGAATGCTTAAACTTGATAGATAGTGACACGCTTGAACATGAACCTTTGAACGTGAATGCTTGGCCATCAAAGGTTGAACTTGAATGCTTTATCGTGAATGATTGAATGTGAACGCTTGAACGTGAATGCTTGAACGCTAATGCCTAAACGTCATTACTTAAAAAAGAATGCTTGAATGTGAATGTTTGAAAATGAATGGTTGTACTTGAATGCTTGAACGTTAATGCTTGAACATGACTGCTTGAACGTGATTGCTTGCGCATGAAACACTTGAAAGTGAATGCTTGACAGACAATAATACGTTTGAACGTGAATGCTTGAACTTCATTGCTTGAACATGAATGAATGTGAATGATTAAACACAAATGCTTGAACATGAATGCTTGAACTTGAATGCTTAAAAGTGAATGTTTGATCAGGAATGCTTGAACGTAAATGCTTGAACTGGAATGTATGAACGTGAATGCATCAACATGAATGCTTGAACTTGAATGCATGAATGTGAATGATTGAACTTCAATGCTTGAGCGTTAATGCTTGAACATGAACACTTGAATGTGAAGGCTTAAACAAGGATGTTTGAACAAGATTCCTTGAATTTGAACGCTTCATAGATAGTGATACATTCAAGCATTAACGTGAATGCTTGAACTTGAACTTGAATGTTTGAACGTGAATGCTTGATAGATAGTGACACGCATGGGCGTGAATGCTTGACTATCAAAGGTTGAACATGAATGCTTGAATGTGAATGCTTGAACAAGAATGCTTGAACGTGTGCCAGAACATGAATGCTTGAACGTGAATGCTTGAACATGAATGCTAGAACCTAAATGCTTGAACGTGAATGCATGAACGTGAAAGCTTGAACGTGAATGCTTGAATGTCATTGCTTTAACATGAATGCTTAAACGTGAATGCTTGAGCAGCATTCTCACGTTCCAGCATTCTCACTCTTTGGCAAAATTCTCATGTTCAAGCATTCAGGTTCAAGCATTCCAGTTCAAGCATTTATGTTCACGCATTCCCGTTCAAGCATTCCAGTTCAAGCATTTATGTTCATGCATTCCCGTTCAAGCATTCATGTTCAAGCATTCAGGTTCATGCATTCACATTCAAGCATTCACGTCCGACTAAACCCGTGGTAATTCCATATGGGGGGTAGAAGGTGTCGAAAGTATAGGAAATCAGTGACCAGTCCTCTTTTTTCTCTGCATCTACAGAGGAGTACTGTTTATCATCTTCTTTGTTTCTCTGTTTACTGTTTATTAACTTTTCTTAATACTTAATATAATGGGTAGGAGGATCTGAAGGTTACTGGTAGCGTTATTGTTGCGTAGGGAATGAGGCATTTTTAGCAGTGATTACGTGATTTTGCCAGGATTCTCCCACAAATCGTTGATTGACACAGATTTGAAAATCACTATTTGGCAGAGCCATTTTCAGGTTCAACTATTTGTTTGTTCTTAAGTCTTTAGAAAATAAGATGAAATGTCACTTTTGAGTCTTTTGGGAAGAAGATGAATAGTAATTCCTATTCAGATGAATAGTAATTTGAGTCACTATTTACTCTAGTATAACCATTTCGACATTACTATTCACATATGGAATTACACTCTTATTGGTACCCACACTAACTCTTTTTCAATTTTTATTTTTAAACTAAATTTAAAAAAAAAAATATTTTAATTATTATACATATCTTTATTTGGTTTACACATAAAAAGTTAATCAAAAATTCTGAATTAGTCCAATGGTAATATTGAAGATCAACTCAATCGATGAACCATCCCTTCCATCAATCCCAAAGTCTTGTATAAATAAGGCTGGACTAATTGGTCTACTGAACTTTCTATCAAAACTACTGAGCAAACACTCAGTATCGGTGAAGACCAAGAAAGCCTTCAACTCTTATCTAATGACGATCTGATGACAGATCTTAAAAAATTCAACTACCTACATCTTGCATGTATTCAGGTAGCTTTAAAATTACTTACCTTATTGGATAATAACAATAGTATCATAACCACTTTGAGAGATGCTAGATGTCTTGATTGGTATTCTTCACTCATGACAGCTGTTGAAACCAGCCTTTGCCATAGTCCTATATACTTTAATATTTTTCCCAATTTGACTCTATCTTTAACAGACAAAAATCTGTTATATGCTTGTACTCTTAATTTATAAACCAAAGGTATAAGTTTCTACCTGGATCAAAGACTATTGCTCTGATCTATCGCCTTCATTATAAGGTGATGAATTTCGTCGCTCCTAAGGTCAACTCTCATAGTCCGCTAGGAAAAATGGTTTTAATCGAAACCAATCTAACTACTTCCAATATTGCTACTCCTTTGATTTTATGGGAAAATATTGATTTTCCAAAATTATGGAGTATCCCTCAAGCAGTACCTCCCAAATCGATCCTCAACAAGGATCTTGAATAGATTGTTCAAAATAATAATGGTGATATAATCTTAAAATTTAATAGATCTACATCGCTATACTCTCCCACAAGGAGATCGTATTATGGTTCGAGATCTAGAAATTGGTATAGAGTTGTTATACCCTCAACATCTCGATCTTCCTTTTCAGAAGTAGCTTCATTAGCTATTCCTGAACTTAATCAACCAAATCTTGAAGGAATCCATATTTCTGACTAACAAATTTCTCATGGGATATACACCCAACAGCAGAGGGAATCTCCTACTACTAGTGAGATGGATTTCTCATTTGCTAATAATTTCTCATGAGTATTATAAAATCAAAAGATTTTATAATTAATAGTGCAGAAATTAATTCTGAAATTTATCAAGACCAATATAAGTCTTTTCGTGATTGGTATTTCAAAAAAAATTTCAATAAAAAATTACAAGAATTTAAAGAAAAATTCTATAAATATGTAGAAACTTATTATGACATTATTCCTTTTATCAAATGGTTCAAAGCAACCCAATATCTTGAAATGACTCAAGAAAAAAGGAGAATCCATCTCCTTGCTGACTATCAACAAGTTCGGAAAATATTGGATAATATAATCCCATCAGTTCATTCTCAGGTTGAAGCTAAACAACTTATCCAACCTCAATTATCAATCTTATATATGGAAGCTCCAATCTTCCCCAATACTGATGAGGAATTATTAAATTCAAAATCATTTACTTCTGGAAAACAAGATAATATCGTGGTTTCTGAGACTACTAATCATGATACTAGTTCTCATCAACCAGCAAATAGTTATTCTCAAAATGAATTTATTCAACAATTAAATTCAAGATTACTAGTCTTATCTTCCAATAAGAAGACAACACAAACTCCTTTACAGATAAATGTTTTATCTTATACAATAGAAAACACTTAAGTTAAATCTTATCCTCCAAGCTTTTATCAACAATAAAAATCTTTTTCTTTGCCTAAGATGACAAAGAAATCCAAATCAAAATCACAAGAGCATATTCAATGCTTTAAATGTACAAAATATGGCCATTACGCCAAACAGTGTAAGATGAAGAAAAAACCATATCAATTTTATGAAAAAGATCCAAGACTTATTCAGTTTGGTTCTTCTTCCAACTCTTTTTTTTTGCTCGACAAAAAAGGGGTTGTGAGGGTCCCCCACCCTTCCATTAATAAAAAATAATAATTACAATGTTGCCTTCATGTGGAAGAGAACTAAATGGGGATAGTCAAATACATTAGGGCAATCCAAATAGAGTATTACAATCCGCAAGATTGAAATGGGTTGCAAGAGCCCCTACCCTGCTCAATCCAGTAGAAAAGCCACCAAAATAAATATGCCGCCTACATAGAGCTGTATAGCCAAATTTTGCGCAGCAAGGCCTGTTTTTGAGTATTGTTCATGGCCGAGTTGAAAATTCTATTGTTCCTTTCCTGCCAAATTAAATATACCGCAGCAGCCAGCAAATGTTGCAAACGAATGGTATAGGACTCTGATGCCGATCCGAGAGAGGATAGACATCCAAATCCAAGAAGTATATCCGCACTTAAAGAATAAGTGCTCATGAGTCTTAGGAGCGTTGTCACAAAAAACACAAGATGGGCTAACCCCAATGCCCCGACCAAGAAGGAGATCCTTGGTGGCCAGTTTACCAAGAGCAGCTCTCCAAAGAACAAATGCATGCCACTGGAATCTAACTTTGAACCACACAAAGTTTGTCCAAGATAAGGCAGGGCCGCGAGCCTGAAAAGAATCCCAAGCTGCGTGAGTGGAAAATTTCCCGAGAGAAGAGACTGTCCAAATAAGGGAATCCTCATTACCTGCAACAATAGGGGTTTGGTGGATAAGATTCCAAGCTTCAATTAATGCTGCTGAGGTGGGAGCAGAAAAGTTACAATGACCATTGGTGATGAAGCGAGAAACCAGAATTCTTTGACCCATCCCAAGATCATAGATAGCTCTGTCACCAAAAAGATCAAAGAGGCTACCATCATTTGTCCAAGGATCATACCAAAAGTCAGTATTCATACCGTTCCCAATTAGCATTTTAACATTGGGCCGCAGGAGGGTGCGTGCTTGGAAAAGGCCTCTAACACCCCAGGGGCAGATTCGTGGAGGTGCAAGGCCCTAGAAGGAAGAGTTATGGTTAAGATCCCTACTCTTTGCAATGAGTTTCTATTCACTGCCATTTATGGAGAAAATGTCGCTAGCCACCGAAGTTACCTTTGGAACCAGCTCTCTAACATCGGCAGCACCATCAATCTCCCTTGGATTCTTTCAGGGGGCTGGAACATGGTGAGGTACTGTATTGAAAAGATTGGAGGGAACTCGATCCCTATCAGGCTTCTTGCAGAATTTAACGGTTTCATCGATGAATGTAGTCTCAATGACATCATCCACTGGCCATCCTCTCACTTGGAACAACAAGAGTAGCCTAAACAATCGTCGGATTGCCGCTAAGCTGGACCGTGCCCTGGTCAATCACATATGGACCCAATAGTTCGCCTCCTCCAATGCCCTGTTTCAGCCTGTCGGACTATCTGATCACAGCCCTATCATCATCCATCTCAGCACCATTGATCCTGGTCCAAAACCTTTCAAGTTCTTTTCAATGTGGACTTCCCATCAGACCTTCAAAGCTTTAGCCCTGGACAGCTAGAATATTAGAGTTAAAGGAAACCCCCTATATTGTCTAGCTCAAAAAATAAGGCACACCAAGACTGCCCTTAATATTTGGAATCGTGAGGTTTTCGGGTCTATCCATGAAGACAAATTCTGTGGAACGCAATCTCAACCAGATTCAAAAGGAGCTTCGTTTGATAGCACTCTCATTAATGATGAAAAGGAGGCTAGTATCAAGCATCGCCGGGGAGGCTATTATCAAGCTTCGCCGGATCATTCATTCTGAAGAATCCTTCGCCCGCGAAAAATCTAGAGCCTTGTGGAAAAAGCTAGGCGACTCCAATACCAAATACTCCTATGCTGAAATGTCTTCTAGGCGCCACATTAACACTATTAGTAGTATCACCCTTCCGGACGGGGCCATTAACTCAAACCAGCATGTCATTCAAGCAGAAGCGGTGAGACACTTCAAAAACCTCCTTAACAATACCGGGGGCAATTCAGATTCCACACATACCGAAATCCCATTCAATGTTCGCCTCACTGATGCTGATCGGGGTATTCTCTCAATGATGGTCACTCCTGTTAAGATAAAAATGGCTGTTTTTCCTTACATCCAAATAAAGCGCCGGGGCCGAATGGATTCGCGGGTACTTTTTTCCAAAAATGTTGGGATATCATTGGTGGAGATGTGGTAAAAGCTATTACTCATTTCTTCCAAACCAAACATCTGCTTAGAACCATCAACAACACCTTTATTGCCATGGTTCCTAAGAGTGAGAATGCTGCCAGGTTTGATGAGTTTAGGCCTATCTCCTTGTGCAATTTCATATATAAAGTCATCTCCAAGATACTTGCCACCAGAATTCAACCCCTCATGCCTAGAATGATTAACTCTGCCTAATCATCTTTTATTAAAGGAAGAACCATCCACGACAATGTTCTACTTTGCCAAGCTCTCATGCATGGATTCCACAGAGCTAAGGGGAAGCCTAGGATGACAATCAAAATCGACTTTATGAAAGCTTTTGATTTGGTGAGATGGGATTATCTCATCCATTGCTTATATCAGATCAAATTTCCGATCATTTTTATTGAATGGATTATTGAGTGCATTGCTACTCCCACCTTCTCGGTTCTAGTCAATGGCAGCCCTAAAGGGCATTTCAGCAGCTCCTCGGGACTTAGGCAGGGAGACCCGATCTCTGCTCTCC
Organism: Chloranthus sessilifolius; assembly: GCA_021018995.1. Lineage (NCBI taxonomy): Eukaryota > Viridiplantae > Streptophyta > Magnoliopsida > Chloranthales > Chloranthaceae > Chloranthus > Chloranthus sessilifolius. Next base: position 68,281,640 of record CM037598.1, on the reverse strand, counting down.
TCTTCGCCATTGCTCTTGAAGGATTTCAGCTTTATTAATGCAGGAATGTAACTTAGGCAATATTACCCATTGGCTCACTGCCCCACTCCGCATTCGCCATTTAATTTTTGTGGATGATTTGATGATATTTGCTGAAGCCAATATGCATAATGCTAAAGAAATTCGAAAGCTGCTCACCCAGTTTGGTAAAAGATCGGGACTGATTTTTAATAATTTGAAATCTAAGGTAATCTTTGGCGATGTGACTCGTCGAATAAACCTTTTGGCTAGATCTCTTGATATGGAGAAAGGTTTTCTTCCAATGAAGTACTTGGGACTTCCCCTTACTAGCTCCCGTCTCACTGCCTCTGATTGTATCCTCTGGTACACAAAATCTGATACAGAATCAACTCTTGGAAAACGAGGAATCTTTCTCAAGCCGGAAGGTTGGAATTGATTAGGACACCCTTTCCAACTTACACATCTATTGGTCCATAGGGTTTCGCCGTCCGCAATCCATCATCAAATCAGCAGAGCAACTTCTATGTAGGTTCCTTTGGGAAGGCAAAGATATGCCTATCAAAATGGCTACCATTGCTTGGAGCAACCTTTGTAAACCAAAGGATGAAGGGGGGCTGGGGCTGCATTCTTTGAAGGATTGGAGAGATATTCTCATGATAAAACTTTGTTGGAGGTACCTCACTTGCCATCAGTCTCTATGGGTTAATTGGGTCTGTCACAAATATCAAATATGCGCTTCCTTTTGGGATCTCAGTACACCTCGCTTTTGCTCTTGGGGTGTGAGGGGTCTATTCCATGTGTGTTCTCTTTTACTGCCTAATCTTAAAATTCTCATAGGGAATGGTGAGAGCACTGACTTTTGGTACGATCCATGGACTAATGCTGACAGTCTTTTTAACCTCTATGGTGAGAGAGCTATCTACAACCTTGGACTTGGGCCAAGAATTCAGGTCGCAACATTCATCAGGAATGATCAATGGAATCTCCCTCACCCCACTTCGGCTGCACTTATGGATGCTTGGAACCTCATTCATGAGGTTCCTATTGTTGCTGACAAAGATAATACTCTATTTTGGTCAGCCGCTCCTAATAGCAGATTTTGTCTTCACTCTTCTTGGGATGCTATCCGTGTTCGCGGGCCTACCTTATCATGGACCGATTTTGTGTGGTTTAAAGGCAAACTTCAACATCATGCATTTGTAATTTGGAAAGCTGCTCTTGGTAAGCTGGCCACTAAAGACAACCTTTTAGCCTGTGGCATTGTGGTTGATCAATCCTACATCCTATGCAACTCTAGTACCGAGTCCCATGATAATCTCTTTTTCAATTGTGGGTACACCTCACGGATATGGAGGTCTATCCTCACTCAATGTGATATTCGTCGGCCCCTCGTGAATATCATCATTGGGGAGATTCAATGCCTCTCTAATGCCAACCTTGAGGAGCAAACCTTAACTCAAATGCAACACTTGCTTGCTACAGCAGTTTATTTAATTTGGAGAGAAAGAAATATTAGAATTTTTCCACCTGCAGCGAACATCTCTAAAACTTGCAAACAAGCCTTATTGTGCAATATCTAGTCATTCAGCCATAATTGAAGTTGTTTCTTATTACTGTTTAGAGCTTTAATTTTTTTTTTTTTCCTTTTCTCTTCCTGATGGAAGCTCCATTGTAATTACTTCTTTTTAATAGACAGGGTGGGGGACCCTCTCACCCCTTTTTGCCAAGCAAAAAAAAATATATCTAAGAACCATTCACATTCAAGGATTCTCGTTCAAGCATTCACATTCAAGGATTCACATTTAAGTATTCACGTTCAAGTTTTCATGTTCAAGCATTCATGTTCAACCATTTCATGTTCAAGCATGCACGCTCAAGCTTTCCAGTTCAAGCAATCAGGTTCAGGCATTCTCGTTCAAGCATGCATGTTCAAGCATTCAGGTTCAAGAATTCACGTTGAAACATTCCAGTTCAACCAGTCATGTGCAAGAATTATGGTTCAAGCATTCATGCTCAAGCATTCATGTTCAAGCAATAACGTTCAAGCATTCACGTTCAAGCATTCACATTCAAACATTCACGTTCAAGCATTCATGTTCAAGCATTCACGTTGAACCATTCACGTTCAAGCGTTCACCTTCAAGTATTCACATTCAAGTGTTCACCTTCAAGCATTCATGTTCAACCATTCACGTTCAAGCGTGTCACAATCTAAGAAGCATTCACGTTCAAGGATTCTCGTTCAAGCATTCACGTTCAAGGATTCACATTTAAGCATTCACGTTCAAGTTTTCATGTTCAAGCATTCATGTTCAACCATTTCATGTTCAAGCATGCACGTTCAAGCTTTCCAGTTCAAGCATTCTTGTTCAAGCATTCACGTTCAAGCAATCAGGTTCAAGCATTCTCGTTCAAGCATGCACGTTCAAGCATTCATGTTCCAGCATTCACATTCGAGCATTCAAGTTCAAGAATTCACGTTGAAACATTCCAGTTCAACCAGTCATGTGCAAACATTCTAGTTCAAGCATTCACCTTCAAGCATTCATGTTCAAACAATAACATTCAAGCATTCACGTTCAAGCATTCATGTTCAAACAATAACGTTCAAGCATTCATGTTCAAGAAATGACGTTCAAGCATTCAGGTTCAAGCATTCACATTCAAGCATTCCAGTTCAAGTGTTCATGTTCAAGCATTCACGTTTCAAGCATTCACTTTCAAGCATTCATGTTCAAGCATTTGCGTTCAAGCATTCATGTTCAAGCATTCACGTTCAAGCATTCACGTTCAAGCATTCATGTTCAAGCATTAACATTCAAGCATTCACGTTCAAGCATTCATGTTCAAGCATTAATGTTCAATCTTTCACATTCAAACGTTCAAGTTCAAGCGCTCATGTTCAACAATTCACATTCTAGCATTCATGCTCAAGCATTTACGTTCAAGTGTGTTACTATCTCTCAAGCATTCACATTCAAGCATTCACGTCCAAGCAATCACGTTCAAGCATTCTTGTTCAAGCGTGTCACTATCTATCATGCATCCATGTTCAAGCATTCACGTTCAAGCCCTCATGTTCAAGTATTCACGTTCAAGCATTAATGCTCAAGGCTTAACGTTCAAGCATTCTTGTTCAACTAATGACATTCAAGCATTCACGTTCAAGGATTCACATTCAAGCGCATTCACGTTCAACCATCCATGTTGAAGCATTTACGTTCAACCGTGTCACTATCTAAGAAGCATTCATGTTCAAGGATTCTCTTTCATGCATTCACGTTGAAGTGTGTCACATTTAAGCATTCATGTTCAAGCATTCATGTTCGACCATTTCATGTTCAAGCATGCATGTTGAAGCTTTCCAGTCCAAGCATTCTTGTTAAAGCTTTCACATTCAAGCATTCACGTTCAAGTAATGAAATTCAAGCCTTCACATTCCAGCATTGACGTTCGAGCATTCACATTTAACAATGACGATCAAGCATTCACGTTCATGTATTCATGTTCATGCACACATTCAACCATTCATGTCCAAGCATTCACGTTCAAGCATTCACCTTCAAGCATTCAGGTTCAAGCATTCACGTTCATGCATTCGCGTTCAACCATTCATGCTCAAGCATTCACTTTCAAGCATTCACGTTCGAGTATTCACTTTCATGCATTTCACTATCTATATTCATGTTCATGCATTCGTGTTATAGCATTCACGTTCAAGCATTCTCGTTCAAGCATTCCCGTTCAAGCATTCACGTTTGAGCATTCACATTCAAGCATGTCACTATCTATCAAGCATTCACTTTGAAGCATTCATGTTCTAGCATTCACGTTCAAGCATTCTCGTTCAAGCATTCACGTTCAAACATTCACATTCAAGTGTTAACGTTCAAGCGTGTTGATATCTCTCAAGCAATCATGTTCATGCATTCATGTTCAACCATTTACGTTCAAGCATTCATGTTCAAGAATTTACGTTCAAGCATGCACTTTCAACCACTCAGGTTGAAGCATTCATGTTCAACCATTAATGCTCAAGCTTTCACGTTCAAGGATTCATTTTCAAACATTCACGGTCAAGCATTCTCGTTGCAGCTTTCAGGTTCAGGCACTCACGTTCAAGCATTCTCGTTCAAGCGTGTCAATATCTATAAAGCATTCATGTTCTAGCATTCACGCTCAAGCATTCTCGTTCCAATATTCACGTTCAAGCAATCTTGTTCAAGCATTCATGTTCAAGCATGGACGTTCAAGCATTAATGCTCAAGCATTCACGTTCAAGCGTGTCACTCTCTATCATGCATTCACGTTCAAGCATTCTTGTTCAAGCAATGACGTTCAACCATTCACGTTCAATCATCCACGTTCAAGCCCTCATGTTCAAGTACTCACGTTCAAGCATTAACGTTCAAGCATGTCACTATCTATCATTCATTCATGTTCAGGCAATTTTGGTCAAACAATGACATTTTGGCATTCACTTTCATGCATTCTCATTCAAGGATTCACGTTCAAGCGTTCACCTTCAAGCATTCACGTTCAACCATTCATGTTCAAGCATTAATGTTCAAGCATGTCACTTTCTAAGAAGCATTCACGTTCAAGGATTTTCTTTCAAGCATTCACATTTAAGCATTCACATTTATGCATTCTTGTTCAGGCATTCATGTTCAAGCATTCACGTTCAACCATTTCATGTTCAAGCATCGACGTTGAAGCTTTCTAGTTCAAGCATTCTTGTTCAAGCGTTCAAGTTCAAGTGTTCATGTTCAAGCATTCATGTTTAAGCATTCATGTTCAAGCAATCATGTTTATGCATTCCAGTTCAAGCATTCTTGTTCAAGAATTCACATTCATGTATTCATGTTCATGCACACATTCAACCATTCATGTTCAAGCATTCACGTTCAAGCGTTCACCTTCAAGCATTCAAGTTCGAGCATTTATATTCAAGCATGCCACTATTTATCAACCATTCATGTTCTGGCATTCAAGTTCGAGCATTTATATTCAAGCATGCCACTATTTATCAAGCATTCATGTTCTGGCATTCATGTTCAAGCATTCTCGTTCAAGCCTTTATGTTTCACGTTCAAACATTCACGTTCAAGCCTGTTTCTATCTCTCAAGCATTCACGTTCAGGCATTCATGTTCAAACATTCACATTCAAGCATTCACATTTCAAAATTTTCGTTCAATCATTCACTTTCAAGCATTCAGGTTCGAGCACTCTGATTGAAGCATTCATGTTCAACCATTAACATTGAAGCTTTCATGTTCAATAATTCATTTCCAAACATTCACGGTGAAGCAATCAAGTTCAAGCAATCTCGTTCAAGCATTCAGGTTCAAGCATTCACGTTCAAGTAATGACATTCAAGCATTCACGTTCAAGCATTAATGTTCATGCATTCACGTTCAAGCATTCATGTTCAAGCATTCACGTTCATGTATTCATGTTCATGCACACATTCAACCATTCTTGTTCAACCATTCCTGGCACACGTTTACGCATTCACGTTCAAGCGTTCACCTTCAAGCTCACGTTCAAGCATTCACAGTCAAGCGTTAACCTTCAAGTATTCATGTTCAACCATTCCTGCTCAAGCATTCAGGTTCATGTGTGTCACTATCTAAGAAGCATTCAGGTTCATGTGTGTCACTATCTAAGAAGCATTCAGGTTCAAGGCTTCGTGTTCAAGCATTCATGTTCAAGCATTCACATTTAAGCATTCACATTCCAACATTCATGTTCAAGCATTCATGTTCGCTAAGCATGCACGTTCAAGCTTTCCAGTTCAAGCATTCTTGTTAAAGCATTCACGTTCAAGCATTCAGGTTAAATCACTCACGTTCTAGCATTCACGTTCATTCATGTTCAAGCAATGAAGTTCAAGCATTTACGTTCAAGCAATGACATTCAATCATTCACATTCAACAATGACGTTCAAGCATTCACGTTCAAGTATTCACGTACAAGCATTCATGTTCAAGCATTCACGTTCAAGCATTCATATTCAAGCATTCACGTTCAATCATTCACATTCATTTATTCATGTTCATGCTCACATTCAACCATTCATGTTCAAGCATGCACGTTCAAGCGTTCACCTTCGAGCATTCAAGTTCCAGCATTCACGTTCAACCAATCATGTTCAAGCATTCACTTTCAATCATTCACGTTCGAGCTTTCACATTCAATCGTGTCACTATCAATATTCACGTTCAAGAATTCATGTTTTAGCATTCTTGTTCAAGCATTCACGTTCAACCATTCATGTTCAAGCATTCACGTTCAACCGTGTCACTATCTAAGAAGCATTCATATTCAAGGATTCTCTTTCACGCATTCACGTTCAAGCATGTCACATTTAAGCATTCACGTTCAAGCATTCATGTTCAAGCATTCATGTTCGACCATTTCATATTCAAGCATGCACGTTGAAGCTTTCCAGTTCAAGAATTCTTGTTCAAGCTTTCACATTCAAGCATTCACGTTTATTTACGTTCAAGTAATGAATTTCAAGCCTTCACGTTTCAACATTGGCGTTCGAGCATTCACGTTCAACAATGACGATTAGGCATTCATGTTCAAGCATTAGTGTTCATGCATTCGCGTTCAAGCATTCATGTTCATGTATTCATATTCATTCACACATTCAACCATTAATGTTCATGCATTAACATTCAGCTTTTCAGTTCAAGCATTCACGTTCATGCGTGTCACTATCTATATTCATGTTCATGCATTCGTGCTCTAGCATTCACGTTCAAGCATTCTTGTTCAAGCATCCTTGTTCAAGCGTTCGCCTTCAAGCATTTAGGTTTGAGTATTCATATTCAAGCATGTCACTATCTATCAAGCATTCACTTTGAAGCATTCATGTTGTAGCGTTCCTGTTCAAGCATTCTCGTTCAAGCATTCACCTTCAAGCATTCACGTTTAACCATTCATGGTCAAGCATTCCCATTTATGCATTCTTGTTCAGGCATTCATGTTCAACCATTTCATGTTCTAGCGTTCTCGTTCAAGGATTCACGTTCAAGCGTTCACCTTCAAGGTGAACGCTTGAATCCTTCAAGCGTTCATGTTCAAGCATTCATGTTCAAGCATTCACATTCATGCATTCTAGTTCAAGCATTCACGTGCAAGCATTCTTGTTCAAGAATTCACATTCATGTATTCATGTTCATGCACACATTCAACCATTCATGTTCAAGCATTCACGTTCAAGCATTCACCTTCAAGTATTCAGGTTCAAGCATTCGCGTTCAACCATTGATGCTCAAGCATTCACTTTCAAGCATTCACGTTCATGCGTGTCACTATCTATATTCATGTTCATGCATTCATGTTCTAGCATTCCAGTTCAAGCGTTTGCCTTCAAGCATTCAGGTTTGAGCATGTCACTATTTATCAAGCATTAACTTTGAAGCATTCATGTTCTAGCATTCACGTTCAAGCATTCTCATTCAAGCATTCACGTTCAAACATTAATGTTCAAGCGTGTTGATATCTCTCAAGCAATCACGTTCATGCATTCATGTTCAACCATTTACGTTCAAGCATTCACATTCAAGAATTTACGTTCAAGCATTCACTTTCAACCATTCAGGTTCGAGCACTCAGGTTGAAGCATTCATGTTCAACCATTCACGCTCAAGCTTTCACATTCAAGGATTCATTTTCAAATATTCACGGTCAAGCATTCAAGTTCAAGCATTCTCGTTCCAGCTTTCAGGTTTAGGCACTCACGTTCAAGCGATGACGTTCGAGCATTCACGTTCAACACTGACGTTCAAGCATTCACGTTCAAGCGTGTCACTATCTATAAAGCATTCATGTTCAACCATTCATGTTCTAGCATTCACGTTCAAGCATTCTCGTTCCAGTATTCACGTTTAAGCAATCATGTTCAAGCATTAACGTTCAAGCATTTACGTTCAAGCATTCATGTTCAAGCATTGACGTTCAAGCATTAATGCTCAAGCATTCACGTCAAGCATTCTTGTTCAAGCAATGACGTTCAAGCATTCACGTTCAATCATCCACGTTCAAGCCCTCATGTTCAAGTACTCACGTTCAAGCATTAATGTTCAAGCATTAACGTTCAAGCGTGTCACTATCTATCATGCATTCATGTTCAGGCAATTTTGTTCAAGCAATGATGTTCAAGCATTCACGTTCAAGCATTCTCGTTAAAGGATTCACGTTCAAGCGTTCACCTTCAAGCATTCATGTTCAACCACTCATGTTCAAGCATTCACGTTCAAAGATTCTCTTTCAAGCATTCATGTTTAATCATTCCCATTTATGCATTCTTATTCTAGCATTCATGTCCAAGCATTCACGTTCAACCATTTCATCTTCAAGCATGGACGTTTAAGCATTCACATTTATGCATTATTATTCAAGCATTCATGTTCAAGAATCCACGTTCAACCATTTCATGTTCAAGCATGGACGTTGAAGCTTTCCAGTTCAAGCATGTCACTATTTATCAAGCATTCATGTTCTAACATTCATGTTCAAGCATTCTCGTTCAAGCATTCACGTTCAAACATTCACATTCAAGCCTTTATGTTACAGCCTTCACGTTGAAGCGTGTTACTATCTCTCAAGCATTCACATTCAGGCATTCATGTTGAAACAATCACGTTCAAGTATTCAAGTTCCAAAATTTAGTTCAATCATTCACTTTCAAGCATTCAGGTTTGAGCACTCGGATTGAAGCATTCATGTTCAACTATTAACATTGAAGCTTTTACGTTCAATCATACATTTTCAAACATTCTCGGTCAAGCAATCAAGTTCAAGCATTCTCGTTCAAGCATTCATATTCAAGCAATGACGTTCAAGCATTCACGTTCAACAATGACGTTCAAGCATTATTGTTCATGCATTCACATTCAAGCATTCATGTTCAAGCATTCACGTTCATGTATTCATGTTCTTGCACACATTCAATCATTCTTGTTCAACCATTCCTGGCACATGTTTATGCATTCACGTTCAACCATTCACGTTCAAGCATTCAAAGTCAAGCGTTAACCTTCAAGTATTCATGTTTAACCATTCACATTCAACTATTCATGTTCAAGCATTCAAGTTCATGTGTGTCACTATTTACGAAGCATTCACGTTCAAGGATTCGTGTTCAAGCATTTCACATTTAAGCATTCACGTTCAACCATTCATGTTCAAGCATGCACGTTCAAGCTTTTCAATTCAAGCATTCTTGTTAAAGCATTCACGCTCAAGCATTCAGGTTAAAACCCTCACGTTCTAGCATTCATGCTCATTCATGTTCAAGCAATGAAGTTCAAGCATTTATGTTCAAGTAATGACCTTCAAGCATTCACATTCAACAATGACATTCAAGCATTTACGTACAAGCATTCATGTTCAAGCATTCACGTTCAAGCATTCATGTTCAAGATTTCATGTTCATTTATTCATATTCATGCTCACATTCAAGCATTTATGTTCAAGCATTCACATTCAAGCATTCTCCTTTTAAGCATTCACGTTCATGCATTAAAGTTCTAGCATTCACGTTGAAGCATTCAGGTTCAAGCATTCACATTCAAGCATTAACATTCAAGCTTTCACGTTCAAGCATTCATGTTCAAGCATTCAGGTTCAAGTGTGTTACTATCTATCCTGCATTCACGTTCAAGCATTCTTGTTCAAGCATTCACATTCACGCATTCATGTTCAAGCTTCACGTTCAAGCATTCATGTTCAAGCAATGTAGTTCAAGCATTCACGTTCAACAATGTCGTCTAAGCATTATGTTCAACAATGACGTTTAAGCATTCACGTTCAAGCATTAATGTTCATGCATTCACGTTCAAGCTTTCCCATACAACCATTAACGTTTAATCATTCATTTTCAAGCATTCATGTTCCAACATTCACGTTCATGCACACATTCAACCATTCATGTTCAGGCATTCACATTCAAGAATTCACCTTCAAGCATTCAGGTTTAAGCATTCATGCTCAAGCATCACACTATCTATAAAGCATTCACGTTCAAGTATTCAAGTTCTAGCATTCACGTTCAAGCATTCACGTTGAAGCATTTACGTTCAAGCATTCACGTTCAACCATTCATGTTCTAGCATTCACATTCAAGCATTCTCGTTCCAGTATTCACGTTCAAACATTTACGCTCAAGCAATCATGTTCAAGCATTCACGTTCAAGCATTCATGTTCAAGTGTGTCACTATCTATCATGCGGATCGTTCAAGCATTCTTGTTCAAGCAATGACGATCAAGCATTCACGTTCAATCATTCACGTTCAAGCCCTCATGTTCAAGTATTCACGTTCAAGCATTAATGTTCAAGCCTTAACGTTCAAGCGTGTCACTATCTATCATGCATTCACGTTCAAGCATTCTTGTTCATGTAATGACGTTCAAGCATTCACGTTCAAGAGCTCACCTTCAAGCATTCAAGGATTCACATTCAAGCGCTCACCTTCAAGCATTCACGTTCAACCATTCATGTTCAAGGAGGATTCTCTTTCACGCATTCATGTTCAAGCGTGACACATTTAAGCATTCACGTTCAAGCATTCATGTTCAAGCATTCACGTTCGACCATTTCATGTTCAGTCATGCACGTTGAAGCTTTTCAGTTCAAGCATTCACGTTAAAGCCTTCAGGTTCCAGCATTGACCTTCGAGCATTCACGTTCAAGCATTAGTGTTCATGCATTCACGTTCAAGCATTCACATTCATGTATTCATGTTCATGACACATTTAACCGTTCATGTTCAAGCATTCACGTTCAAGCGTTCACGTTCAACCATTTATGCTCAAGCATTCACTTTCAAGCATTAACGTTCGAGCATTCACGTTCATGCATGTCACTATCTATATTCATGTTCATGCATTCATGTTCTAGCATTCACGTACAAGCATTCTCATTCAAGCATTCTGGTTCAAGCATTTGCCTTCAAACATTCAGATTCGACCATTCACGTTCAAGCATGTCACTATCTGTCATGCATTTAATTTGAAGCATTCATGTTCTAGCATTCACGTTCAAGCATTCTCGCTCAAGCATTCAAGTTCACACATTCATGTTCAAGCATTAATGCTCAAGCGTGTTGATATCTCTCAAGCAATCACGTTCGTGCATTCATGTTCAACCATTTATGTTCAAGCATTCACATTGAACAATTTACGTTCAAGCATTCACTTACAACCATTCAGGTTCAAGCACTCAGGTTGAAGCATTCATGTTCAACCATTCACGCTCAAGCTTTCACGTTCAAGGATTCATTTTCAAACATTCACAGTCAAGCATTCAAGTTTGATTTCGAGCATTCACGTTCAACAATGAATTTCGGCATTTACGGTCACTATCTATAAAGCATTCATGTTCAACCATTCATGTTTTAGCATTCACATTCAAGCATTTACGTTCAAGCATTCATGTTCGAGCATTGGCATTCAAGCATTAATGCTCAAGCATTCATGTTCAAGTGTGTCACTCTCTATCAGGCATTTATGTTCAAGCATTCTTATTCAAGCAATGACATTCAAGCATTCATGTTCAAGCATTGACGTTCATGCATTAATGCCCAAGCATTCACGTTCAAGCGTGTCACTATTTATCATGCATCCATTTTCAAGCATTCTTGTTCAAGCAATGACGATCAAGCATTCACGTTCAAGCCCTCATGTTCAAGTATTCACGTTCAAGCATTAATGTTCAAGCCTTAACGTTCAAGCGTGTCACTATCTATCATGCATTCACGTTCAAGCATTCTTGTTCATGTAATGACATTCAAGCATTCACGTTCAAGCGCTCACCTTCAAGCATTCAAGGATTCACATTCAAGCGCTCACCTTCAAGCATTCACATTCAAGGATTCTCTTTCACGCATTCATGTTCAAGCGTGACACATTTAAGCATTCACGTTCAAGCATTCATGTTCAAGCATTCACGTTCGACCATTTCATGTTCAGTCATGCGCGTTAAAGCTTTTCAGTTCAAGCATTCACGTTAAAGCCTTCAGGTTCCAGCATTGACCTTCAAGCATTCACGTTCAAGAATTAGTGTTCATGGATTCACGTTCAAGCATTCACATTCATGTATTCATATTCATATTTAACCGTTCATATTCAAGCATTCACGTTCAAGCGTTCACCTTCAACCATTCACGTTCATGCATGTCACTATCTATATACATGTTCTAGCATTCACGTTCAAGCATTAGCCTTCAAACATTCAGGTTCAACCATTCACGTTCAAGCATATCTATCATGCATTTAATTTGAAGCATTCATGTTCTAGCATTCACGTTCAAGCATTCTCACTCAAGCATTCACGTTCAAACATTCTGTTCAAGCATTACCGCTCAAGCGTGTTGATATCTCTCAAGCAATCACGCTCGCGCATTCATGTTCAACCATTTACGTCCAAGCATTCACATTGAACAATTTACGTTCAAGCACTCAGGTTGAAGCATTCATGTTCAACCATTCACGCTCAAGCTTTCACGTTCAAGGATTCATTTTCAAACATTCATAGTCAAGCATTCAAGTTCAAGCATTCTCGTTATAGCTTTCAGGTTCAGGCACTCACGTTCACGCAATGACTTTCGAGCATTCATGTTCAACAATGAATTTCAGGCATTTACGTTCAAGCGTGTCACTATCTATAAAGTATTCATGTTCAACCATTCATGTTTTAGCATTCACTTTCAAGCATTTACGTTCAAGCATTCATGTTCGAGCATTGACATTCAAGCATTAATACTCAAGCATTCATGTTCAAGCGTGTCACTCTCTATCATGCATTTATGTTCAAGCATTCTTATTTAAGCAATGACATTCAAGCATTCATGTTCAAGCATTGGCGTTCATGCATTAATGCCCAAGCATTCACGTTCAAGCGTGTCACTATTTATCATGCATCCATGTTCAAGCAATGACGATTAAGCATTCACGTTCAAGCCCTCATGTTCAAGTATTCACGTTCAAGCATTAATGTTCAAGCCTTAACGTTCAAGCGTGTCACTATCTATCATGCATTCACGTTCAAGAATTCTTGTTCATGTAATGACGTTCAAGCATTCACGTTCAAGCGCTCACCTTCAAGCATTCAAGGATTCACATTCAAGCGCTCACCTTCAAGCATTCATGTTCAACCATTCATGTTCAAGGATTCTCTTTCACCCATTCATGTTCAAGCGTGACACATTTAAGCATTCACGTTCAAGCATTCATGTTCAAACATTCACATTCGACCATTTCATGTTCAGTCATGCACGTTGAAGCTTTTCAGTTCAAGCATTCACGTTAAGGCCTTCAAGTTCCAGCATTGACCTTCGAGCATTCACATTCAAGCATTAGTGTTCATGCATTCACGTTCAAGCATTCACATTCATGTATTCATGTTCATGACACATTTAACCGTTCATGTTCAAGCATTCACGTTCAAGCGTTCACGTTCAACCATTTATGCTCAAGCATTCACTTTCAAGCATTAACGTTCGAGCATTCACGTTCATGCATGTCACTATCTATATTCATGTTCATGCATTCATGTTCTAGCATTCACGTACAAGCATTCTCATTCAAGCATTCCGGTTCAAGCGTTTGCCTTCAAACATTCAGATTCGACCATTCACGTTCAAGCATGTCACTATCTATCATGCATTTAATTTGAAGCATTCATGTTCTAGCATTCACGTTCAAGCATTCTCGCTCAAGCATTCACGTTCAAACATTCATGTTCAAGCATTAACGCTCAAGCGTGTTGATATCTCTCAAGCAATCACGTTCGTGCATTCATGTTCAACCATTTACGTTCAAGCATTCACATTGAACAATTTACGTTCAAGCATTCACTTTCAACCATTCAGGTTCAAGCACTCAGGTTGAAGCATTCATGTTCAACCATTCACGCTCAAGCTTTCACGTTCAAGGATTCATTTTCAAACATTCACAGTCAAGCATTCAAGTTCAAGCATTCTCGTTCTAGCTTTCAGGTTCAGGCACTCACGTTCAAGCAATGACATTCGAGCATTCACGTTCAACAATGAATTTCAGGCATTTACGTTCAAGCGCGTCACTATCTATAAAGCATTCATGTTCAACCATTCATGTTTTAGCATTCACATTCAAGCATTTACGTTCAAGCATTCATGTTCGAGCATTGACATTCAAGCATTAATGCTCAAGCATTCATGTTCAAGCGTGTCACTCTCTATCATGCATTTATGTTCAAGCATTCTTATTCAAGCAATGACATTCAAGCATTCATGTTCAAGCATTGACGTTCATGCATTAATGCCCAAGCATTCATGTTCAAGCGTGTCACTATCTATCATGCATCCATGTTCAAGCATTCTTGTTCAAGCAATGACGATCAAGCATTCACGTTCAAGCCCTCATGTTCAAGTATTCACGTTCAAGCATTAATGTTCAAGCCTTAACGTTCAAGCGTGTCACTATCTATCATGTATTCTTGTTCAAGCATTCTTGTTCATGTAATGACGTTCAAGCATTCACGTTCAAGCGCTCACCTTCAAGCATTCATGTTCAACCATTCATGTTCAAGGATTCTCTTTCACACATTCATGTTCAAGCGTGACACATTTAAGCATTCACGTTCAAGCATTCACGTTCGACCATTTCATGTTCAGTCACGCACGTTGAAGCTTTTCAGTTCAAGCATTCACGTTAAAGCCTTCAGGTTCCAGCATTGACCTTCGAGCATTCACGTTCAAGCATTAGTGTTCATGCATTCACGTTCAAGCATTCACATTCATGTATTCATGTTCATGACACATTTAACCGTTCATGTTCAAGCATTCACGTTCAAGCGTTCACCTTCAATCATTCATGCTCAAGCAATCACTTTCAAGCATTAACGTTCGAGCATTCACGTTCATGCATGTCACTATCTATATTCATGTTCATGCATTCATGTTCTAGCATTCACGTTCAAGCATTCTAATTCAAGCATTCGCCTTCAAACATTCAGGTTCAACCATTCACGTTCAAGCATATCTATCATGCATTTAATTTGAAGCATTCATGTTCTAGCATTCACGTTCAAGCATTCTCACTCAAGCATTCAAGTTCAAACATTCATGTTCAAGCATTAACGCTCAAGCGTGTTGATATCTCTCAAGCAATCACATTCGTGCATTCCTGTTCAACCATTTATGTTCAAGCATTCGCATTGAACAATTTACGTTCAAGCATTCACTTACAACCATTCAGGTTCAAGCACTCAGGTTGAAGCATTCATGTTCAACTATTCACGCTCAAGCTTTAACGTTCAAGGATTCATTTTCAAACATTCACAGTCAAGCATTCAAGTTCAAGCATTCTCGCTCTAGCTTTCAGGTTCAGGCACTCATGTTCAAGCAATGACATTCGAGCATTCACGTTCAATAATGAATTTCAGGCATTTACGTTCAAGCGCGTCACTATCTATAAAGCATTCATGTTCAACCATTCATGTTTTAGCATTCACATTCAAGCATTTACGTTCAAGCATTCATGTTCAAGCATTGACATTCAACCATTAATGCTCAAGCATTCATGTTCAAGCGTGTCACTCTCTATCATGCATTTATGCTCAAGCATTCTTATTCAAGCATTCATGTTCAAGTATTCATGTTCAAGCATTCATGTTCAAGCATTAATGCCCAAGCATTCATGCTCATGCGTGTGTCACTATCTATCACGCATCCGTGTTCAAGCATTCTTGTTCAAGCAATGTTGATCAAGCATTCATGTTCAAGCCCTCATGTTCAAGTATTCACGTTCAAGCATTAATGTTCAAGCATTAATGTTCAAGCATGTCACTATCTATCATGCATTCACGTTCAAGCATTCTTGTTCATGTAATGACGTTCAAGCATTCACGTTCCAGTGCTCACCTTCAAGCATTCAAGGGTTCATGTTCAAGCGCTCACCTTCAAGCATTCACGCTCAACCATTCATGTTCAAGCATTCACGTTCAAGGATTCTCTTTCACGCATTCATGTTCAAGCGTGACACATTTAAGCATTCACGTTTGACCATTTCATGTTCAGGCATGCACGTTAAATCCTTAACATTCCAGCATTGACGTTCGAGCATTCACGTTCAACAATAATGATCAAGCACTCACGTTCAAGCATTAGTGTTCATGGATTCACGTTCAAGCATTCACATTCATGTATTCATGTTCATGCACACATTTAACTGTTCATGTTCAAGCATTCACCTTCAACCATTCATGCTCAAGCATTCACTTTCAAGCATTCACGTTCATGCATGTCACTATCTATATTCATGTTCATGCATTCATGTTCTAGCATTCACGTTCAAGCATTCTCATTCAAGCATTCCCGTTCAAGCGTTCGCCTTCAAGCATTCAGGTTCGAGCATTCACGTTCAAGTATGTCACTATCTATCATGCATTTAATTTGAAGCATTCATATTCTAGCATTCACGTTAAAGCATTCTCGTTCAAGCATTCACGTTCAAACATTCATGTTCAAGCATTAACGCTCAAGCGTGTTGATATCTCTCAAGCAATCACGTTCGTACATTCATGTTCAACCATTTACGTTCAAGCATTCACATTGAACAATTTACGTTCAAGCATTCACTTTCAACCATTCAGGTTCAAGCACTCAGGTTGAAGCGTTCATGTTCAACCATTCACGCTCAAGCTTTCACGTTCAAGGATTCATTTTCAAACATTCACAGTCAAGCATTCAAGTTCAAGCATTCTCATTCTAGCTTTCAGGTTCAGGCACTCACGTTCAAGCAATGACATTCGAGCATTCACGTTCAACAATGAATTTCAGGCATTTACGTTCAAGCGTGTCACTATCTATAAAGCATTCATGTTCAACCATTCATGTTCTAGCATTCACGTTCAAGCATTCTCGTTCCAGTATTCACATTCAGGCAATCATGTTCAACCATTATCATTCAAGCATTTACGTTCAAGCATTCATGTTCAAGCATTGACATTCAAGCATTAATGCTCAAGCATTCATATTGAACCGTGTCACTCTCTATCATGCATTTATGCTCAAGCGTTCTTATTCAAGCAATGACGTTCAAGCATTCATATTCAATCATCCACGTTCAAGCCCTCATGTTCAACAATTAATGTTCAAGCATTAACGTTCAAGCGTGTCACTATCTATCATGCATTCACATTCAAGCATTTTTGTTCAAGGAATGACGTTCAAGCATTCAGGTTCAAGGATTCACGTTCAAGTGTTCACCTTCAAGCATTGACATTCAACCATTCACGTTCAACCATTCATGTTCAAGCATTCACGTTCAAGCATGTCACTTTCTAAGAAGCATTCACATTCAAGGATTCTTTTTCAAGCATTCACGTTCAAGCAATCAGATTTATGCATTCATGTTCAAGCATTCACGTTCAACCATTTCATGTTCATGCATGCACGTTGAAGCTTTCCAGTTCAAGCATTCTTGTTCAAGTATTCATGTTCAAGCATTCACATTCAAGAATTCCAGTTCAAGCATTCACGTGCAAGCATTCATGTTTAAGCATTCACGTTCATGCATTCCAGTTCAAGCATTCACGTGCAAGCATTCATGTTCAAGCATTCACGTTCAAGCGTTCACCTTCAAGCATTCAGGTTCGAGCATTCACATTCAAGCATGTCACTATTTATCAAGCATTCGCGTTCACGTTCAAACATTCACATTCAAGCCTTTATGTTCAAGCCTTCACGTTCAAGCATTCACGTTCAGGCATTCATGTTCAAGCATTCATGTTCAAGCATTCTTGTTCAAGCATTCACGTTCAAGCATTCATGTTCAAGCATTAACATTCATGCATTCTAGTTCAAGTATTCACGTTCAAGCATTCACGTTCATGCATTCCAGTTCAAGCATTCATGTGCAAGCATTCCTATTTAAGCATTCACATTCATGTATTCATGTTCATGCATACATTCAAGCATTCACATTCAAGCGTTCACCTTCATGCATTCAGGTTTGAGCATTCACATTCAAGCATGTCACTATTTATCAAGCATTCATGTTCTAGCACGCATGTTCAAACATTCTCGTTCAAGCATTCACGTTCAAACATTCACATTCAAGCCTTTATGTTCAAGCCTTCACGTTCAAGCATTCATGTTCAAGCATTCTTGGTCAAGCATTCACGTTCAAGCATTCTTGGTCAAGCATTCACGTTCAAGCATTCATGTTTAAGCATTCTTGGTCAAGCATTCACGTTCAAGAGTTCATGTTCAAGCATTCACAGTCAGGCATTCATGTTCAAACATCCACATTCAAGCATTCACTTTCGAAAATTTTTGTTCAATCATTCACATTCAAGCATTCAGGTTTTAGCACTCTGGTTGAAGCATTCATGTTCAACTATTCACATTGAAGCTTTCACGTTCAAGCATTCACGTTCATGTATTCATGTTCATGCACACATTCAACCATTCATGTTCAAGCATTCACGTTCAAGCATTCACATTCAAGAATTCATATTCAAGCATTGATGTTCAAGAACTCACGTTCAAACATTCACATTCAAGTATTCTCGATCAAGCATTCACGTTCAACCATTTCATGTTCAACCATGCAAGTTCAAGCTTTCCAGTTCAAGAATTCATGTTCAAGCATTCATGTTCAAGAATTCACGTTCAAGCATTCGTGTTCAAGCATTCACATTTAAACATTCATGTTCATGCATTCATGTTAAAGCATTCTCGTTCAAGCATTTCATGTTCAAGCATGTACTTTCAAGCTTCCCAGTACAATCACTCATGTTCAAGCATTCACGCTCAATCATTCAGGTTTAAGAATTCACATACAAGCATTCCTATTCAAGTATTCACGTGCAAGCATTCATGTTCAAGCAATAACGTTTAGGCATTCACATTCAAGTGTTCAAGTTCAAGCTTTCTTGTTCAAGCACATACATACGAGCATTCATGTTCAACCATTCACGTTCGAGCGTGTCACTATCTATCAAGCATTCACGTTCAAGCATTCATGTTCGAGAATTCACATTTAAGCATTCAAGTTCAAGCATTCATGTTCAAGCATTCTCGTTCAAGCATTTCTTGTTCTAGCATTTCATGTTCAAGCATACATGTTCCAGTACATGCATTCATGTTCAAGCGTTCAGGTTCAAAAATTCACGTTCAACCATTCCAGTTCAACCAGTCATGTGGAAGCATTCCTGTACAAGCATTCACATTCAAGCTTTCATGTTCACGCAATAACGTTTAAGCATTCACATTCAAGCATTCAAGTTCGATCGTTCTTGTTCAAGCATTTACGTACAAGCATTCACGTTTAACCATTCATGTTCAACCATTCTTGTTCATGCATTCACGTTCATGCTCACATTCGAGCACTCATGTTCAAGCGTTTCACTATCAATCAAGCATTCATGTTCAAGCATTCAAGTTCTAGCATTCATGTTCAAGCAATCTCGTTCAAGCATTCATGTTCAAGCATTCACGTTCAAGCATTCATGTTCAAGAATTCACGTTCAAGCATTCATGTTCAAGCATTCACGTTCAAGCATTAATGTTCTGGTACACGTTCAAGCATTAACGTTCAAGCGTTCACCTTCACCCATTCACGTTCAAGCAATGACGTTCAAGCATTCACGTTCAACAATGACGTTCAAGCATTCATGTTCAAGCATTAATGTTCATGCACTCACGTTGAAGCATTAACGTTGAAGCATTCATGTTCTAGCGTTCACGTTCATGTATTCATGTTCATGCACACATTCAACCATTCATGTTCAAGCATTCTTCTTCAAGCATTCATGTTTAAGCAATCATGTTCGAGCACACCTTTAAGCGTTCACATTGAAGCCTTCATGTTCAAGCGTTCACCTTCAAGCAGTCACGCTCAAGCATTCACGTTCAAGCGTTCACCTTCAAGCATTCACTTTTAACCATTCACGTTCAACTAGTCATGTTCAAGCATTCACGTTCAAGCGTGTCACAATATAAGAAGCGAATCATTCAAGGATTCTCGTTCAACCATTTCATGTTCAAGCATACACGTTCAAGCTTTCCAGTTCAAGCATTCTTCTTCAAGCATTCGTGTTCAGCCATTCACGTTCAAGCTTTCATGTTAAAGCATTCATTTTCAAACATTCATGATGAAGCATTCAAATTCAAGCATTTAGGTTCAAGCATTCACATAAAAGAATTCACGTTCAAACAATGACGTTCAAGCATTCACGTTCAAGCATTAATGTTCAAGCGTTCCCATTCATGTATTCATGTTCATGCACACATTCAACCATTCATGTTCAAGCATTCTTGTTCAAGCATGCATGTTCAATCATTCATCTTCTAGCACACCTTTAAGCGTTCACGTTGAAGCATTAACGTTCAAGCGTTCACCTTCAAGCATTCCCGTTCAAGCATTCACGTTCAAGCGTTCACCTCCAATCATTCACGTTCAAGCATTCACGTTCAAGCGTGTCACAATCTAAGAAGCATTCACGTTCAAGGATTCTTGTTCAAGCATTCATGTTCAAGATTTTACATTCTAGCATTTACTTTCAAGCATTCAGGTTTGAGCATTCTTCTTCAAGTATTCGTGTTCAACCATTCACTTTCAAGCTTTCACGTTCAAGCATTCATTTTCAAACATTCGCAGTCAAGCATTCTCGTTCAAGCAATCAAGTTCAAGCATTCACGTTCAAACAATGATGTTCAAGCATTCACGTTCAAGCATTAAAGTTCATGCATTCACGTTCAAACATTCACGTTCAAGCATTCATGTTCAAGCGTTCACGTTTATGTATTCATGTTCATGCACACATTCAACCATTCTTGTTCAAGCATTCATGTTCTGGGACACGTTTAAGCATTCACATTAAAGCATTCACGTTCAAGCGTTCACCTTCAAGCATTCATGTTCAAGCATTCCCGCTCAAGCGTTCATTCATGTTCAAGCATTCCCGTTCAAGCGTTCACTTTCAAGCATTCACGTTCAACCAATTATGTTGAATCATTCATGTTCAAGCGTGTGACAATCTAAGAAGCATTCACGTTCAAGCTTTCATGTTCAAGCATTCACTTTCAACCATTTCATGTTCAATCATATACGTTCAAGCTTTCCAGTTCATGCATTCACGTTCAAGCATTCACGTACAAGAATTCATGTTCAGCATTCACGTTCAAGAATTCATGTTCAAGCATTCACGTTCAAGCTTGTCACTATCTATCAAGCATGCACATTCAAGGATTCTCGTTCAAGCATTCATGTTCAAGCATTCACATTTAAGCATTCACGTTCAAGCATTCATGTTCAAGCATTCTCGTTCAACCATTTTATGTTTAAGCATGCACATTCAAGCTTTCCAGTACAAGCATTCATGTTCAAGCATTCACGTTGAAGCATTCAGGTTCAAGAATTCACGTTGAAGTATTCCAGTTCAACCAGTCATGTGCAAGCATTCTTGTTCAAGGATTCACGTTCAAGCATTCATGTTCAAGCATTCACGTTCAAGCAATGACTTTCAAGCATTCATGTTCAACAATGACGTTCAGGCATTCACGTTCAAGTATTAATGTTCATGCATTCACGTTCAAGCATTCATGTTGAAGCATTCATGTTCTAGCGTTCATGTTCATGTATTCATGTTCAAGCATTCTTGTTCAAGCATTCATGTTCAAGCAATCATGTTTTGGCACACCTTTAAGCGTTCATGTTGAAGCCTTCACATTCAAGTATTCACGTTCAAGCATTCATGTTCAAGCGTTTACCTTCAAGCATTCGCGTTCAACCAGTCATGTTCAAGCATTCACGTTCAAGCGTGTCACAATCTAAGAAGCATTTACATCCAAGGATTCTAGTTCAAGCGTGTCACAATCTAAGAAGCATTTACATCCAAGGATTCTAGTTCAAGCATTCACATTTAAGCATTCACACTCAAGCTTTCTTGCTCAAGCATTCACATTCAACCATTTCATGTTCAAGCATACACGTTCAAGCTTTCCAGTTCAAGCATTCTTCTTCAAGCATTTGTGTTCACCCATTCACGTTCAAGCTTTCACGTTAAAGCATTCATTTTTAAACATTCACGGCAAAGAATTCAAGTTCAAGCATTTATGTAAAAGAATTCACATTCAAACAATGAAGTTCAAGCATTCACGTTCAAGCATTCCGGTTCATATATTCATGTTCATGCACACATTCAACCATTCATGTTCAAGCATTCATCTTCTGGCACACCTTTAAGCGTTAACGTTGAAGCATTCACGTTCAAGCGTTCATCTTCAAACATTCTCGTTCAAGCATTCACGTTCAAGCCCTCATGTTCAAGTATTCACGTTCAAGCATTAATGTTCAAGCCTTAACGTTCAAGCGTGTCACTATCTATCATGCATTCACGTTCAAGCATTCTTGTTCATGTAATGACGTTCAAGCATTCACGTTCCAGCGCTCACCTTCAAGCATTCAAGGATTCATGTTCAACCACTCACCTTCAAGCATTCACGTTCAACCATTCATGTTCAAGCATTCACGTTCAAGGATTCTCTTTCACGCATTCATGTTCAAGCGTGACACATTTAAGCATTCACTTTCAAGCATTCATGTTCAAGCATTCACGTTCGACCATTTCATGTTCAGGCATGCACGTTGAAGCATTTCAGTTCAAGCATTCTTGTTCAAGCTTTCACATTCAAGCATTCATGTTAAATCCTTCACGTTCCAGCATTCACGTTCTAGCATTCACGTTCAACAATGATGATCAAGCATTAGTGTTCATGGATTCACGTTCAAGCATTCACATTCATGTATTCATGTTCATGCACATGTTCATGCACACGTTCATATTCATATTTAACCGTTCATATTCAAGCATTCACGTTCAAGCGTTCACCTTCAACCATTCACGTTCATGCATGTCACTATCTATATACATGTTCTAGCATTCACGTTCAAGCATTAGCCTTCAAACATTCAGGTTCAACCATTCACGTTCAAGCATATCTATCATGCATTTAATTTGAAGCATTCATGTTCTAGCATTCACGTTCAAGCATTCTCACTCAAGCATTCACGTTCAAACATTCTGTTCAAGCATTACCGCTCAAGCGTGTTGATATCTCTCAAGCAATCACGCTCGCGCATTCATGTTCAACCATTTACGTCCAAGCATTCACATTGAACAATTTACGTTCAACCATTCACTTTCAACCATTCAGGTTCAAGCACTCAGGTTGAAGCATTCATGTTCAACCATTCACGCTCAAGCTTTCACGTTCAAGGATTCATTTTCAAACATTCATAGTCAAGCATTCAAGTTCAAGCATTCTCATTCTAGCTTTCAAGTTCAGGCACTCACGTTCAAGCAATGACATTCGAGCATTCATGTTCAACAATGAATTTCAGGCATTTACGTTCAAGCGTGTCACTATCTATAAAGCATTCATGTTCAACCATTCATGTTCTAGCATTCACGTTCAAGCATTCTCGTTCCAGTATTCACATTCAGGCAATCATGTTCAACCATTAACGTTCAAGCATTTATGTTCAAGCATTCATGTTCAAGCATTGACATTCAAGCATTAATGCTCAAGCATTCATGTTCAAGCGTGTCACTCTCTATCATGCATTTACGCTCAAGCATTTTTATTCAAGCAATGATGTTCAAGCATTCATGTTTAGTCATCCACGTTCAAGCCTTCATGTTCAAGTACTCACGTTCAACCATTAATGTTGAAGCATTGAAGTTCAAGCATTCACGTTCAAGCAATGATGTTCAAGCATTCACGTTCAAGCATTAAAGTTCATAAATTCACATTCAAGCATTCACGTTCAACCATTTCATGTTCAACCATGGATGTTCGTGCTTTCTAGTTCAAGCATTCTTGTTCAAGCATTCACGTTCAAGCAATCACGTTGATTCACATTCAAGAAATGAAGTTCAAGCATTCACGTTCAACGTCGTTCAAGCATTCATGTTCAAGCATTAATGTTCATGCATTCACGTTCAAGCATTCTTGTTCAAGCATTCATGTTCAACCCTTTCATGTTCAACCATGGATGTTCTAGCTTTCTAGTTCAAGCATTCACACTCAGGCATTCACGTTCAAGCATTCACATTGATTCACGTTCAAGCAATGAAGTTCAAGCATTCACATTCAAGTAATGGCGTTCTAGCATTCACGTTCAACAATGTCGTTCAAGCATTAATGTTCTTGTATTCACGTTAAAGCATTCACGTTCATGTATTCATGATCAGGCACACATTCAACCATTCATGTTCAAGCATTCACTAATACTTGTGCCAAGGCAAAAATCCCCAGAAGTGCACTAGCGCATGTATTAGTTGCGCCAGCCTTAAATCTGGGTATTTTTAAACTGGCACATCTAATAGTTGTGCTAGCACTATGTTAGACAGTTGCAGCCCGAATCTAGGGCCTGTTTCACCTCCCAAAGTCTCCGATTAGTGATTTTAGTGCCTCTGTCTAGGCTCCATAATTTTTGACACCTAATACGCCCTCGTCGGACAAGAGAAGGTGATTTCTTTTTTACTCGTTCCGGGGGATCGAGTGGTTTGCATTAGTTTTTGTGCTTTCAATAGATCAAGGGGTTTCCCATTTATTCTTCCAAAGTGCTTTCGAGCCTTTGCCGTGAGACCTATTTAGGGTACGAGAGCCACCCGAAAAGGGAACTCAAAAGGCCTCAAAATTCTTAATCTTTTTCACTTATAAAAATTTTAAAAATAATAAAAATAAAAAAACTTAAAATTAGAGTGCCGACATAACGACATCATTGTACCCTCCGTCATCCCGTAGGGGAAGGAGGAAGCTTTACAGGCCCCACCCGTGGTACCCGTACCCTACCCGACACCAAGTCATGTTGTGGGCTATGGACCCGGCCTATGCCAATCTCGACTCATCCCCAACATATTTCCCGACTCACTCCCTTGCGGAGGAAATGTTCACATCTATCCCTCTCACCCAAGAACCCTTTACTGTTACTGGCCCATTCGGCGATCCCATTTTTCCATCTACCACCTCCCAAAATATCTAAAGTCCATTGAAGGATTGGCTTGAACGTGAATGCTTGAACATGAATGCTTGAACATGAATGCTTGAACGTGAATACTTGAACGTGAATGCTTGAACATGATTGCTTAAACATGAATGTTTGAACATGAATACTTGAACGAGAATGCTTGAATGTGAATGCTAGAACATGAATGGTTAAACGTGAATGCTTGAACGTAAATGCTTAAACGTGAATGCTTGAACGTGAATGCTAGAACATTAATGCTTGAGAGATAGTGACATGCTTGAACGTGAATGCTTGAACATGAAAGTTTGAACATGAATGTTTGAACGTGAATGCTTGAACGAGAATGCTTGAACATTTTTTTTTATTTTTTGCTCGGCAAAAAGGGGTTGAGAGGGTCCCCATCCTGTCTATTAAAAAGAAGTAACAATGGGGCTTCCATCAGGAAGAGAAAAGGAAAAAAATTAAAGCTATAAACAGTAATAAGAAATAACTTCAATTATGACTGAATGACCAAGATATTGCGCAATAAGGCTTTCTTGTGAGTTTTAGAAATGTTCGCTGTAGGTGAAAAAATTCTAGTATTTCTTTCTCTCCAGATTAAATAAACCACGACAGCAAGCAAGTGTTGCATTTGAGTTAGGGTTTACTCCTCAAGGTTGGCATTAGAGAGGCATTGAATCTCCCCAATGATGTTATTCATGGGGGGCCGACGAATATCACATTGAGTGAGGATAGACCTCCATATCCATGAGGTGTACCCACATTTGAAAAAGAGATGATCATGGGATTTGGTACTAGAGTTGCATAGGATGCAGGATGGATCAACCGCAATGCCATGGGCAAAAAGGTTGTCCTTAATGGCCAGCTTACCAAGAGCAGCTTTCCAAATTACAATTTGTGACACTGAAATCTGCCTTTAAACCACACAAAATCGGTCCACGATAAGGTAGGTCCATGAACACGAATAGCATCCCAAGCAGAGTGAAGACAAACTGCCATTAGGAGTGGCCGACCAAAATAGAGAATCATCTTTGTCAGTAGCAATAGGAACCTCACGAATGAGGTTCCAAGTGTCCATAAGGGCAGCCGAAGTGGGGTGAGGGAGATTCCATTGACCATTCCTGATGAATCTTGCGACCTAAATTCTTGGCCCAAGTCTAAGGTTGTAGATAGCTCTCTCGCCATAGAGGTTAAAAAGACTGCCAGCATTAGTCCATGAATCATACCAAAAGTCAGTGCTCTCACCATTCCCTATAAGAATTTTAAGATTAGGCAGCAGGAGGGAACACACATGGAATAGTCCCCTCACTCCCCAAGAGCACAAGCGAGGTGTAGGGAGATCCCAAAAGGTAGCGGATGCTTGATATTTGTGACGGACCCAAATAACCAATAGAGACTGATGGCAAGAGAGGTACCTCCAACATAGTTTCATCATGAGAATATCTCTCCAATCCTTCAAAGAACGCAGCCCTAGCCCCCCCTTCATCCTTTGGTTTACAAAGGCTGCTCCAAGCAATGTTAGCCATTTTGATAGGTATATCTTTGCCTTCCCAAAGGAACCTGCATAGAAGTTGCTCTGCTGATTTGATGATGGATTGCGAAAGGCGAAACGCAGTGGACCAATATATGTGTAAGCTGGAAAGGGTGGACTTAATCAATTCCAACCTTCTGGCTTGAGAAAGATTCCTCGTTTTCCAAGAGTTGATTCTGTATCGGATTTTGTCTACCATAGGGCTACAATCAGAGGCAGTGAGACGGGAGCTAATGAGGGGAAGTCCCAAGTACTTCATTGGAAGAGAACCTTTCTCCATACCAAGATATCTAGCCAAATGGTTTAGTCGATGAGTCGCACCGCCAAAGATAACCTTGGATTTCAAATTATTATAAATCAGTCTCGATCTTTTATCAAACTGAGTGAGCAGCTTTGGGACTTCTTTTGCATTATGCATATTGGCCTCAGCAAATATCATCAGATCATCCACAAAAATTAAGTGGTGGATGCGGATTGGGGCAGTGAGCCAGTGGGTAATATTGCCTGAGTTACATTCCTGCATTAATAAAGTTGAAAATCCTTCAAGAGCAATGGCGAAGAGGAGAGGAGAGATCGGGTCTCCCTGCCTAAGTCCCGAGGAGCTGCTGAAATTCCCTTTAGGGCTTCCATTGACTAGAACCGAGAAGGTGGGAGTAGCAATGCACTCAATAATCCATTCAATAAAAATGATTGGAAATCCGATCTGATATAAGCAATGGATGAGGTAATCCCATCTCACCGAATCAAAAGCTTTCATAAAATCAATTTTGATTGTCATCCTAGGTTTCCCCTTAGCTCTGTGGAATCCATGCATGAGAGCTTGACAAAGTAGAACATTGTCATGAATGGTTCTTCCCTTAATAAAAGCAGACTGGGCATAATTGATGATTCTAGGCATGAGAAGTTGAATTCTGGTGGCAAGTATCTTGGAGATGACATTGTATACAAAATTTCCCAAGGAGATAGGCCTAAACTCATCAAACCTGGCAGCATTCTCACTCTTAGGAACCATGGTGTTAAAGGTGTTGTTGATGGTCCTAAGCAGATGTTTAATTTGGCAGAAATGAGTAATAGCTTTTACCACATCCCCACCAATGATATCCCAGCATTTTTGGAAGAAAGTACCGTGAATCCATCCAGCCTCAACGCTTTATTAGGGTGTAAAGAAAAAATAGCCCTTTTTATTTCAGCAGGAGTGACCATCATTGAGAGCATACCCCGATCAGCATCAGTGAGGCGAGCATTGAATGGGATGTCGGTATAGGAGGCATCCGAGGCAGACTAGCGACATCCAATTTAGTTTCAATGAGAGCTACAAGGGATATCTTAAACGTGAAAGCTAGAACTTGAATGCTTGAACGTGAATGCTTGATAGTTAGTGACATGCTTGAGCGTGAATGCTCGAACCTGAATGCTTGAAGGTGACTTCTTGAATGTGAATGCTTGAACATGAATGGTTGAATGTGTCCATGAACATGAATACATGAACGTGAATGTTGGAACATGAATGCTTGAAAATGAATGCTTGAACGTGAATGCTTGTAAGTGAAAGCTTGAACGTGAATGCATGAACATTAATGCTTGAACATGAATGCTTAAACGTTATTGTTGAACGTGAATGCTTAAACGACATTGTTGAATGTGACCGCTTGAACATGAATGCTTGAACTTCATTGCTTGAACATGAATGCTTGAACGTGAATGCTTGAACGTGAATGTAGGATAGATATTAACATGCTTGAACCTGATTGCTTGAACATTAATGCTGGAACAGAAATGCTTGAACATGAATGCTTGAACCTGAATGCTTCAACGTGAATGCTAGAACTTTAATGCATGAACGTGAATGCTTAAACCTTAATGCTTGAATGTGAAAGCTTGAACATTATAGATAGTGACACACTTAAACGAGAATGCTTGAACATGAATGCCTGAACGTGAATGCTTGAACATGAATGCTTGAACGTGAATTCTTGAACATGAATGCTCGAAAGTGAATGCTTGAACATGAATGCTTGAACCAGAATGATTGAACGTGAATGTTTCAACCAAAATGCTTGCAAGTGAATGATTGAACAAGAATGCTTGAACTGAAGTGCTTTAACGTAAATGTTTGAACCTGAATGCTTGAACGTGAATGTTTGAACATGAATGCATGAACGAGAATGCTTGAACAAGAATGCTAGAACATGAATTCTTGAACGTGAATATTGATAGTGACACGATTGAACGTGAATGCTCGAACGTGAATGCTTGAAAGTGAATTCTTGAACATGAATGGTTGAACGTGAATGCTTGAAGGTGAACGCTTGAACGAGAATGCCTGAACGTGAATGCTTGAACATGAATGCTTGAACGTGAATGCTTGAACATGAATGCTTATACATGAATGCTTGAACGTCATTGTTGAATTTGAATGCTTGAACGTGAATGAGCATCAATGTAAGAACGTGAGTGATTTAGCCTGAATGCTTGAACATGAATGCATTAACAAGAATGCTTGAACTGGAAAGCTTGAACGTGCATGCTTGAACGTGAATGCTTGAACATAAATGCTTGGACGTGAATGCTTAAATGTGAATTCTTGAACATGAATGTTTGAACGGAAATCCTTGAACGTGAATGCTTCTTAGATAGTGACACACATGAACCTAAGTGGTTGAACATGAATGGTTGAACACGAATACTTGAAGGTTAACGCTTGACTTTGAATGCTTGAAGGTGAGCGCTTGAACATGAATGCTGGAACTTTAATGCATGAACATGAATGCTTAAACCTTATTGCTTGAATGTGAAAGATTGAACATTATAGATAGTGACACGCTTAAACGAGAATGCTTGAACATGAATGCCTGAACGTGAATGCCTGAACATGAATGCTAAAACGTGAATTCTGGAACATGAATGCTCGAAAGTGAATGCTTGAACTAGAATGCTTGAACGCGAATGTTTCAACCAAAATGCTTGCAAGTGAATGATTGAACAAGAATGCTTGAACTGAAGTGCTTGAACATAAATGTTTGAACCTGAATGCTTGAACGTCATTTGAACGTGAATGCTTGAATGAGAATGCTTGAACAAGAATGCTAAAACATGCTTGAATGTGCTTGTACCTAAATGCTTAAGCCTGAATGCTTGAGCGTCAATGGTTGAACATGAATGCTTGAACGTGATTGCTTGAACGTGAATGCATGAAAGTGAATGCTTGAGAGATAGTAACACGCTTCAATGTAAATGCTCGAGCAAGAATGCTAGAATGTGAATGCTTGAACATGAACTCTTGTACTTGAATGTTTGAATCTTAATGCTTGAACATGAATGCTTGAACGTGAATGCTTGAACACGAATGCCTAAACGTGAATGCTTGAACGTGAATGCTTGAAAGTGAATGTTTGAACGTGAATGCTTGAACCTAAATGCTTGAACGTCATTGCTTGAACATGAATGCTTGAATGTCATTGCGTGAATGTGAATGTCTGAATGTGAATGCTTGAACATGAAAGCTTGAATGTGCATGCTTGAGCTTGAATGCATAATAGTGAATGTTTGAACAGGAATGCTTGAACGTGAATGCTTGAATGTGAATGCAATGCTTGAACATGAATGTTTGAAACAGAACGCTTGAGCATGAATGTTTGAACAAGAATTTTTTTTTTCTCAGCAAAAAGGGGTTGTAAAGGGACCCCCACCCACTCTGTTAATAAAAACAAAAATAATTACAATGGAGCTTCCAAAGAGGAAGAGAGCAGAAAAAGATACAATAACCTATGAACAGCCCAAAACTAGTACTCTGTAAAATCGGACTAAGAAAAGTAAGGGCAACAAGCCATTAACGCAAGGATAGGCTGCTACAAAACCACACACACCAAGGTATATATTGCAGCAGCAAGGAGCACTTCACATGGGGTTTGAACAAGAGGATGTTGTGCAATAAGGCATGCTTGGGAGTCTCATGATTGGTCGTTGCCGGAGTGAAAAGTCTGTTGCTTCTTTGCACCAAATTAAGTAAAGAGCGGCTGCAAGCATATGTTGCAAGTGGACAGGGGTGCACTTCTCCAAATTGGCGTTGGTAAGGTATTGGATCTCCCCAACGATGTTATTCATAGGGGGCCGGCGAATGCCACTTCGAGAGAGAATAGACCTCCAAATCCAAGAGGTGTATTCACAGCTGAAACAGAGGTGATCATGGGTTTCAGCGGTAGCATTGCAAAGAATGCAAGTTTGGTCTACCACAATGCCTCGAGCTAAGAGATTGTCTATTGTGGCCAGCTTACCAAGAGCAGCCCTCCAAAGGACAAACGCATGACGCTGTAATCTACCTTTAAACCACACAAATTTAGCCCATGGTAAGGTATGCCTACAAACTCGAATAGTGTCCCAAGCCAATTGAAGACAAAATTTGCCCTTAGGGAAGGCTAACCAATGAAGCGTATCGTCATTACCAATAGAAATAGGGACCTGACAAATAATATTCCAAGCTTCCATGAGGGCCGCCGAAGTAGGGGAAGGAAGACTCCAATGGCCATTACTGATGAAACGAGAAACCTTAATTCTTGGCCCCAGCCCAAGATCGTAGATAGCTCTCTCGCCAAAGAGATAAAAAAGACTGCCATCACTAGCCCATGGGTCATACCAAAAATCAGTGTTCTCACCATTTCCAATGAGCATTTTAATAGTAGGTCGAAGTAGTGAGCGTGCATGGAAGAGACCTCTAACACCCCAGGAACATAAGCAAGGTATAGGAAGTTCCCAAAAGGAGGTGGAGTTTTGGTACTTGTAGCGAACCCAGCTGGCCCAAAGAGACTGCCGGCAGGTGAGATATCTCTAGCAAAGTTTCATCATGAGGATGGCAGCCCAATCCTTCAATGGACGAAGGCCCAGCCCCCCTTCATCCTTAGGCTTGCAAAGGCTGCCCCAAGAATGGTGGAAATTTTAATAGGTTTGTCCTTGCCTTCCCATAAGAATCTACAAAGAAGTTGCTCCACAGATTTAATGGTGGACTGAGGGAGGTGAAACGCAGCAGACCAATATATATGAAAACTGGAAAGGGTGGATTTAATCAATTCCAACCTGCCAGCTTGGGACAAGTTCCTCATTTGCCAAGAATTAATTTTTTGATGGATTTTATCCCCCATGGGATTGCAATCAGAGGAAGTGAGATGGGAGCTAATGAGGAACCCCCAGGTACTTCATCCATAAGGATCCTTTCTCCATACCAAGGGAGCTAGCCAAGAGATTCATTCTATGAGTCGCACCACCAAAAATTACCTTGGATTTCAAGTTGTTACACTGCAGCCCTGATCTTCTACCAAAGTGAATGAGCAACTTTCAAAATTCCTTAGCATCGTGAATATTACCTTCAACAAATATCATTAGATCGTCCGCAAATAAAAGATGATGGATGTTGAGCGGGGTGGAGAGCCAATGAGTAATACTGCGTGAGTTACATTCCTGCATTAATAGAGACGAAAAGCCTTCAAGAACAATGGTAAATAGAAGAGGAGAGACCGGGTCTCCCTGTCGTAAAGCAGAAGAGCTGTTGAAGAAACCTTTAGGGCTGCCATTAAGGAGGACCGAAAAGGTGGGCGTGGCAATGCATTCAATGATCCATTCAATAAAGATGGTTGGAAACCCAATTTGGTATAAGCAATGGGTAAGATAGTCCCATTTCACATTGTTAAATGCCTTTTTAAAGTCAATTTTATTTATCATTCTAGGCTTCCCTTTAGTTCTGTGAAAAAACCATACATGAGAGCTTGGCTAAGAATGTTGTCATGAATGGTTCTTCCCTTGATAAAAGCAGACTGAGCAGGACTAGGCATGAGAGGTTGAATTCTGGTGGTGAGGATCTTGGAGATGACTTTGTACACAAAGTTGCACAAGGAGATCGGCCTTAATTCATCGAACCTGGCTGCATTCTCATTCTTAGGGACCATGGCAATAAAGGGGCTATTGATGGATCTAAGAAGATGTTTACTTTGAAAAAAATGAGTGATAGCATTTACGACATCTTCACCAATAATATCCCAGCACTTATGGAAGAAAATTCCCGTGAAATCGTCTGGCCCTCGCGCTTTGTTAGGATGAAGAGCGAAAACAACCCTTTTAATCTCAGTAGGAGTGACCATCCTGGATAGGATACCCCGATTAGCATCAGTAAGCCTGACATTGAAGGGAATGTGAGTATAAGGAGTGTCTAAATTGTCTCTAGCTCTGTTAAGGAGGCTTTGGAAATATCGAACCACTTCAGCTTGAATGACATGCTGATTTGAGCTAGTGGAACCATCCTGCGGTGATGCTCGATGGTGTTAATGTGCTGGAAGACATTTGAGTAGAAGTAGTGTTAGAGTCAGTTTTTCCACAAGGCTCTAGATTTATCGCGAGCAAAGGATTCTTTTGAAAATTGGTAAGTTGGAAGCCTCTTTTTCATCATTTATAAGGATGCTATCAAACAGATGGCTTTGCAGCTCCCTTTGGATCAAATTGAGGTTATGTTCTGCAGCATTTCTAGCTTCATGGATAGACCCGAATACATCACGGTCCCAAATTTTAAGGATCCTCTTGGTGTGCCTTAGTTTTTCAGCAAGCTGGTAGAGGGGGTTTCCTTTAACTCTAATAGCCCAGCTATCCAAAATTAAAGCTTTGAAAGATTGGTGGGATGTACACATTGAAAAGAACTTGAAAGGCCTTGAGCCTGGATCAATGGGGCTGTGATCGGATAGACCAGCCGGCATGTTCATAGCATTGAAAGATTGCTGAACCCAATGATGAATGACCAAAGCGCGATCCAACTTGGCGGCAATCCGTCATTTATTAGAGTTGCTCTTGTTGTTCCAAGTATGGTGATGACCAGCAGACCTAATGTCATTGGGATTGAAAGCATCTATGAAAGTATTAAACTCTTCAAGAAGCCTAGAAGGGATCGGCCTTCCTCCAATCTTTTTAGTAGAGTACCTTACCATGTTCCAATCACTAGATAGGATCCAAGAGAGGTTTATGGTGCTGCCAACGCTGGAGAGCTGATTCCAAAGGTCGTTGACTGAATATTTTCTTCGTAAATAGCGGTGAACAGGAACTCAAAGCGTAGAGTGGGGATCTGGACAAGGAAATGTATATATTGTGTATCATGAAAAAGAATTTTAAGAGACACATTATCCTCATTCCAGCAAAGGATAATTCTGCACTTGGTGTTATGACTACCATTTCCAAAGATGTTCCAATTTGGGCAAATGTGTCTCTTAACCCGAGGTAGACTAGAGACATCTAATTTTATTTCAATAAGAGCAACCAGGGATAGCTTAGTGGTTTTGATCCAAGCTTTGATTTTCTGTCTCAAGCTACAAAGGCCCCGATTCCATGTAGCATAGATCATGGTTAATTTTATTGGATGGTCTCCTCTTGTAAGGCCTCATAATTAGTTATGCTCTTACCTCATTGGGTTTGCATTCTCGACTTGCATGAGCCTCAAATCCATTGGTACTTGATGGCTGTACCCGGTTTTGGAAATCCCCGGATTGGATGGCTGAAGGTGTACCCGTAATTTGACTCGCCATTTTGCTTTGAAGAAAAGTTTCACAATCTGTAAGCAATTGGAATGGGTTGGAAAATCTGTTGTGTCTTTTGAAGGCCTGATTGGAGGGTTTAGGTGTAGTAGAATGGATCTTGTTTGGTGTTTTGTCAGTTGGAATAGCAGAAATGGTGGCTGGTGACTCATTAGATTGCAATGAATTGGCTGGTGTGGGGTTTGGACAATGGAAGTGTTGGCTGGTGCCTTTTTTATGGCTTTTTTTTTGTATGTGGTGAGATAACTGCTGAATATGCAATTGTTGAGAGGTAATGGCAGGATTGTAAGCGGCAGGAGGGGGGTCTAGGCTGGCTACCTAGGCTTTGGAAGGTGATGTGTATTTATTTGAGCGGTTTCAGTTAATGGCTCCGTGTACCTTGGGATCAGTGGTGCTGTGATAAGATTGAAGCAACACCTAGTTTTTTGAGGTATCAATTCGATGAATACACTCCCTAGGGGAATTCCCAAAGGAATGGCAATGGGGGCATGCCTCAGCCTTCCACTCATATTCCACCTCTTGATGGAAAGGGATGTCGTTTTCAACTTCAACCAAAATCAAATCAGGGAAGGCGCATTGAAGGCTTACCTCCACACAAACCTTTGCGTAGTTCATGCGGGATCTTGAGAAGGTACCGCCATCAATGTAGATTAGTTTCCCAATGATGCTCACCAATTTGCTCAGAGTCTTAGGGGACCAGAAGTGCATGCGGAGGTTTGGAAAATGGATCCAAATTGGGATGTCGGAGAGCAGCTCTTTTTCTGGATGTAAGTCCGCTGTCCATTTCCATAGGATTAGAGGCCGGCCAGCAATTGACCATGCTCCGCCTTTAAGAATTATGTTTCGATCCTCGATGTTATTTATCTTGAAAAGAAAAAAGCCATTACTGATTGGGAGAACATCCACCCCTCCTTTACATCACCATTTCCGGTCGATGGCAATTTTTAAGCCATATGTGCTTGGCTTTAAGCCTATGATGTTAAGAATGAGAGAGTTTTCCTAAGTGGCTGCTTCCTCTTCAAGTTCTGCCTTCGGGCAAACTGCTACAAGCTCACTCTTCATTGTAGGAGCAATGAAATGTAAATATTTGCCAGGAGTTCTGGTGGATTTATGTTGAAAGAGGCTGCTCCAGGAAGGGGGATGAGATTGGCATCAGATTTGCTAGGGTGAGGTTCAGGGGTCTGAGAATCAGGTGTGTGGCCACCATTTCGCCTGGTATGAACAGGATTTGAGTTGATTCTAGGGATGGGTATGAGGCTAGTGGTGGTTTGGTTGCTGAGGGAGGGTGTTGGTATGGCAGTGATTGAAGTGTTTGGAGTCTGCATGGTGAGGGAAGGAGAGGCCACCGATTTGGATGGGTAATCTGTCTGGGGTCTTCCCAGGCGGGTCGGCGGGGGATGCTTGGTGTTGGGGTCTGCTGGGCTGGCAGGCTTTAAGTGAGGGTCCAGGGGTGGGTCAGCAATAAGCGGGTCACTGAGCTTCATCAGGATTTGATTTGGTGAAGTTGGTATGGTAGGGGCAGTCATGGGAGATCCAATAGCCAAGGCAGTTGTATTAATGCACTTTTGAAATTGGAGAAATTGCTTTTCCAGGGATGTTGCTATCGACCAGTGATTGGCTGTTGAGAGCTGGGCGCAGGGGAGTGGGATTCAGTCTTAAGCGGCCAACTTGAGAGCTGGAATAGATGGTGGGAGATACGCCTTCAACCTCAGCAATGTCAGGGGGAAAGCAATGCCCAGAAACAGGAGTTGTTAGGAGTCCTATGGGCCATTCCCAATGACATAGATCTATTGAAGGAAGCAAGCTGAGCCTTCAGCCTATGAATATCAAGGGACCTAGGGGAAGAAGGAGCACTTGCAGCAGAGCTTCTGTTCTTTCCCATGAAGGAATAAGAGCAAAAACACCCGCAGGCCAACACCGAGTAGGATGGAAGATAGCTATCTATCAGAAGAAGAAAGAACCAAGCACTAGATCGAAGGGTGACAACAAGCTGTTGTCAGGCAATGGGTTCCTAGCTACCCAGCTTGGTAGCTAGGAACAGGAAGCTCAGGTTAGCATGCCCAGTTAGGAGGGGATGAGAATGACCTTGAAGCAGCAAGGAGAAGGCCTTAAAGCAGCTTAAATATAGGGGAAGAAGAAGATGAACAGAAAAATAAAAGAGAGATAAGAAAAATAAAAGAGAGATTGTTTGAACAAGAATGCTTGAGCATGAACTCTTGAACTCGAATGCTTGAACGTGAATGCTTGAATGTCATTGTGTGAACTTGAAAGCCTGAACATGCATGCTTGAACTTGAATGCATAATAGTGAATGTTTGAACAGGAATGCTTGAACGTGAATGCTTGAAGGTGAATGCTTGAATGTTGAATGCATAATAGTAACACGCTTGAACATGAATGCTTGAACGAGAATGCTTGAACGTGAATGCTAGAATATGAATGCTTGAACATGAATGCCTGATAGATAGTGAGATGCTTGAACATGAATGCTCGAAAGTGAATGCTTGTACCTGAATGCTTGAAGGTGAACGCTTGAACGTGAATGATGGAAAGTGAATGATAGAATATGAATGCTTGAACGTGAATGCTTGAACATGAATGTTTAAACGTGAATGCTTGAACATTAATGCTTGAACGCAAATGCTTGAAAGTCAATGCTTGAACATGATTGTTGAACGTGAATGGTTGAACATGAATGATGGAACATGAATGCATGAACGTGAATGTTTGAACATGAATGCTTAAACTAGAATGCATGAACGTGAATGCTTGAACATGAATGCTCGAACATGAAGGCATTAACTTGAACTCTTGAATGTGACTGCTTATGTATGGATGCTTGAACAAGATTCCTTGAACATGAATGCTTGAAATTAAATGCTTGATAGATAGTCACAGTTCAAGCGTGTCACTCTCTATCATGCATTCACGTTCAAGCATTCTTGTTCAAGCAATGACGTTCAACCATTCACGTTCAATCATCCACGTTCAAGCCCTCATGTTCAAGTACTCATGTTCAAGCATGTCACTATCTATCATTCATTCATGTTCAGGCAATTTTGGTCAAGCAATGACGTTTCGGCATTCACGTTCATGCATTCTCATTCAAGGATTCACGTTCAAGCGTTCACTTTCAAGCATTCACGTTCAACCATTCATGTTCAAGCATTAACGTTCAAGCATGTCACTTTCTAAGAAGCATTCACGTTCAAGGATTTTCTTTCAAGCATTCACATTTATGCATTCTTGTTCAGGCATTCATGTTCAAGCATTCACGTTCAACCATTTCATGTTCAAGCATCAACGTTGAAGCTTTCTAGTTCAAGCATTCTTGTTCAAGCGTTCAAGTTCAAGTGTTCATGTTCAAGCATTCACGTTCAAGCATTCATGTTCAAGCATTCATGTTTATGCATTCCAGTTCAAGCATTCTTGTTCAAGAATTCACATTCATGTATTCATGTTCATGCACACATTCAAGTTCGAGCATTTATATTCAAGCATGCCACTATTTATCAAGCATTCATGTTCTAGCATTCATGTTCAAGCATTCTCGTTCAAACATTCACGTTCAAGCCTTTATGTTCATGCCTTCACGTTCAAGCGTGTTTCTATCTCTCAAGCATTCACGTTCAGGCATTCATGTTCAAACATTCACGTTCAAGCATTCACGTTTCAAAATTTTCGTTCAATCATTCACTTTCAAGCATTCAGGTTTGAGCACTCTGATTGAAGCATTCATGTTCAACCATTAACATTGAAGCTTTCATGTTCAATAATTCATTTCCAAACATTCACGGTGAAGCAATCAAGTTCAAGCAATCTCGTTCAAGCATTCAGGTTCAAGCATTCACGTTCAAGCAATGACGTTCAAGCATTCACGTTCAACAATGACGTTCAAGCATTCACGTTCAAGCATTAATGTTCATGCATTCACGTTCAAGCATTCATGTTCAAGCATTCACGTTCATGCATTCATGTTCATGCACACATTCAACCATTCTTGTTCAACCATTCCTGGCACACGTTTACGCATTCACGTTCATGCATTCATGTTCATGCACACATTCAACGATTCTTGTTCAACCATTCCTGGCACTTGTTTACGCATTCACGTTCAAGCGTTCACCTTCAAGCTCACGTTCAAGCATTCACAATCAAGCATTAACCTTCAAGTATTCATGTGCAACCATTCCTGTTCAAGCATTCAGGTTCATGTGTGTCACTATCTAAGAAGCATTCAGGTTCAAGGCTTCGTGTTCAAGCATTCACATTTAAGCATTCACGTTCCAACATTCATGTTCGCTAAGCATACACGTTCGAGCTTTCCAGTTCAAGCATTCTTGTTAAAGTATTCACGTTCAAGCATTCAGGTTAAATCACTCACGTTCTAGCATTCACATTCATTCATGTTCAAGCAATGAAGTT
Source organism: Chloranthus sessilifolius (assembly GCA_021018995.1). Taxonomy (NCBI): domain Eukaryota; kingdom Viridiplantae; phylum Streptophyta; class Magnoliopsida; order Chloranthales; family Chloranthaceae; genus Chloranthus; species Chloranthus sessilifolius. The sequence goes on along the minus strand of CM037598.1, from coordinate 68,243,082 downwards.
CAAGCATTTACGTTCAAACAATGACGTTCAATCATTCACATTCAACAATGACGTTCAAGCATTCACGTTCAATCATTCACATACAAGCATTCATGTTCAAGCATTCACGTTCAAGCATTCATATTCAAGCATTCACGTTCAATCATTCACGTTAATTTATTCATGTTCATGCTCACATTCAACCATTCATGTTCAAGCATGCACGTTCAAGCGTTCACCTTCGAGCATTCAGGTTCCAGCATTCACGTTCAACCAATCATGTTCAAGCATTCACGTTTGAGCTTTCACATTCAATCATGTCACTATCAATATTAACGTTCAAGAATTCATGTTTTAGCATTCCTGTTCAAGCATTCTCATTCAAGCATTCACGTTCAACCATTCATGTTCAAGCATTCACGTTCAACTGTGTCACTATCTAAGAAGCATTCATATTCAAGGATTCTCTTTCACGCATTCACATTCAAGCGTGTCACATTTAAGCATTCACGTTCAAGCATTCATGTTCAAGCATTCACGTTCGAGCATTTCATATTCAAGAATGCACGTTGAAGCTTTCCAGTTCAAGCATTCACGTTTATTTACGTTCAAGTAATGAATTTCAAGCCTTCACGTTCCAACATTGACGTTCGAGCATTCACATACAACAATGACGATCAGGCATTCACGTTCAAGCATTATGTTCATGCATTCACGTTCAAGCATTCATGTTCATGTATTCATATTCATGCACACATTCAACCATTCATGTTCATGCATTAACGTTCAACCGTTCACCTTCAAGCATTCAGGTTCAAGCATTCACGTTCATGCATTCGCGTTCAACCATTGATGCTCAAGCATTCACGTTCATGCATGTCACTATCTATATTCATGTTCATGCATTCGTGTTCAAGCATTCTCGTTCAAGCATCCCTGTTCAAGCGTTCGCCTTCAAGCATTCAGGTTTGAGTATTCATATTCAAGCATGTCACTATCTATCAAGCATTCACTTTGAAGCATTCATGTTCTAGCGTTCACATTCAAGCATTCTCGTTCAAGCATTCACCTTCAAGCATTTACGTTCAACCATTCATGTTCAAGCATTCACATTTATGCATTCTTGTTCAAGCATTCATGTTCAAGCATTCACGTTCAACCATTTCATGTTCTAGCGTTCTCGTTCAAGGATTCACGTTCAAGCGTTCACCTTCAAGCATTCACGTTCAACCATTCATGTTCAAGCATTCACCTTCAAGGTGAAAGCTTGAATCCTTCAAGCGTTCATGTTCAAGCATTCACATTCATGCATTCTAGTTCAAGCATTCACGTGCAAGCATTCTTGTTCAAGAATTCACATTCATGTATTCATGTTCATGCACACATTCAACCATTCATGTTCAAGCATTCACCTTCAACTATTCAGGTTCAAGCATTCGCGTTCAACCATTGATGCTCAAGCATTCACTTTCAAGCATTCACGTTTATGCGTGTCACTATCTATATTCATGTTCATGCATTCGTGTTCTAGCATTTACGTTCAAGCATTCTAGTTCAAGCGTTCGCCTTCAAGCATATAGGTTTGAGCATTCACATTCAAGCATGTCACTATTTATCAAGCATTAACTTTGAAGCATTCATGTTCTAGCGTTCATGTTCAAGCATTCTCATTCAAGCATTCACGTTCAAGCATTAATGTTCAAGCGTGTTGATATCTCTCAAGCAATCACGTTCATGCATTCATGTTCAACCATTTACGTTCAAGCATTCACTTTCAACCATTCAGGTTCGAGCACTCAGGTTGAAGCATTCATGTTCAACCATTCACGCTCAAGCTTTCACATTCAAGGATTCATTTTCAAATATTCATGGTCAAGAATTCAAGTTCAAGCATTCTCGTTCCAGCTTTCAGGTTCAGGCACTCACGTTCAAGCGATGACGTTCGAGCATTCACGTTCAACACTGACGTTCAAGCATTCATGTTCAAGCATTCACGCTCACGCATTCTCGTTCCAGTATTCATGTTTAAACAATCATGTTCAAGCATTAATGTTCAAGCATTTACGTTCAAGCATTCATGTTCAAGCATTGACGTTCAAGCATTAATGCTCAAGCATTCACGTCAAGCATTCTTGTTCAGGAAATGACATTCAAGCATTCACGTTCAATCATCCACGTTCAAGCCCTCATGTTTAAGTACTCATGTTCAAGCATTAACGTTCAAGCGTGTCACTATCTATCATGCATTCATGTTCAGGCAATTTTGTTCAAGCAATGACGTTCAAGCATTCACGTTCAAGCATTCTCGTTCAAGGATTCACGTTCAAGCGTTCACCTTCAAGCATTCACGTTCAACCACTCATGTTCAAGCATTCACGTTCAAGCATGTCACTTTCTAAGAAGCATTCACGTTTAAGGATTCTCTTTCAAGCATTCACGTTTAATCATTCCCATTTATGCATTCTTATTCAAGCATTCATGTCCAAGCATTCACGTTCAACCATTTCATGTTCAAGCATGGACGTTTAAGCATTCACATTTATGCATTCTTGTTCAAGCATTCATGTTCCGGAATTTACGTTCAACCATTTCATGTTCAAGCATGGACGTTGAAGCTTTCCAGTTCAAGCATGTCACTATTTATCAAGCATTCATGTTCTAGCATTCATGTTCAAGCATTCTCGTTCTAGCATTCATGTTCAAACATTCACATTCAAGCCTTCACTTTGAAGCGTGTTACTATCTCTCAAGCATTCACGTTCAAGCATTCACATTCAGGCATTCATGTTGAAACAATCACGTTCAAGCATTCACGTTCCAAAATTTTCGTTCAATCATTCACTTTCAAGCATTCAGGTTTGAGCACTCTGATTGAAGCATTCATGTTCAACTATTAACATTGAAGCTTTTACGTTCAATCATACATTTTCAAACATTCTCGGTCAAGCAATCAAGTTCAAGCATTCTCATTCAAGCATTCACGTTCAAGCAATGACGTTCAAGCATGCACGTTCAAGCATTCATGTTCAAGCATTATTGTTCATGCCAATATGTTCAAGCATTCATGTTCAAGCATTCACGTTCAGGTATTCATGTTCTTGCACGCATTCAACCATTCTTGTTCAACCATTCCTGGCACACGTTTATGCATTCAAAGTCAAGCGTTAACCTTCAAGTATTCGTGTTCAACCATTCACATTCAACTATTCATGTTCAAGCATTCAGGTTCATGTGTGTCACTATTTAAGAAGCATTCACGTTCAAGGATTCGTGTTCTAGCATTCATGTTCAAGCATTTCACATTTAAGCATTCACGTTCAAGCATTCACGTTCAAGCATGCACGTTCAAGCTTTCCAGTTCAAGCATTCTTGTTAAAGCATTCACGTTCAAGCATTCAGGTTAAATCACTCACGTTCTAGCATTCATGCTCATTCATGTTCAAGCAATGAAGTTCAAGCATTTACGTTCAAGCATTCACGTACAAGCATTCATGTTCAAGCATTCACGTTCAAGCATTCATGTTCAAGCCTTCACGTTCATTTATTCATGTTCATGCTCACATTCAAGCATTTATGTTCAAGCATTTACGTTCAAGCGTTCACCTTTTAAGCATTCACGTTCATGCATTAAAGCTCTAGCATTCATGTTGAAGCATTCAGGTTCAAGCATTCACATTCAAGCATTCACAGTCAAGCTTTCACGTTCAATCATTCACGTTCAAGCATTCATGTTCAAGCATTCAGGTTCAAGTGTGTTACTATCTATCCTGCATTCACGTTCACACATTCATGTTCAAGCATTCAGGATCAAGTGTATTACTATCTATCCTGCATTCACGTTCACACATTCATGTTCAAGCTTCACGTTCAAGCATTCATGTTCAAGCAATAAAGTTCAAGCATTCACTATCTATCATGCATTTAATTTGAAGCATTCACGTTAAAGCATTCTCGTTCAAGCATTCACGTTCAAACATTCATGTTCAAGCATTAATGCTCAAGCGTGTTGATATCTCTCAAGCAATCACGTTTGTACATTCATGTTCAACCATTTACGTTCAAGCATTCACATTGAACAATTTACGTTCAAGCATTCACTTTCAACCATTCAGGTTCAAGCACTCAGGTTGAAGCATTCATGTTCAACCATTCACGCTCAAGCTTTCACGTTCAAGGATTCATTTTCAAACATTCACAATCAAGCATTCAAGTTCAAGCGCTGACATTTGAGGCAGTGACATTTGAGCATTCACGTTCAACAATGAATTTCAGGCATTTACGTTCAAGCGTGTCACTATCTATAAAGTATTCATGTTCAACCATTCATGTTTTAGCATTCACTTTCAAGCATTCTCGTTCCAATATTCACATTCAAGCAATCATGTTCAACCATTAACGTTCAAGCATTCATGTTCAACCATTAATGCTCAAGCATTCATGTTCAAGCGTGTCACTCTCTATCATGCATTTACGCTCAAGCATTCTTATTCAAGCAATGACGTTCAAGCATTCATGTTCAATCATCCACGTTCAAGCCCTCATGTTCAAGTACTCACGTTCAACCATTAATGTTCAAGCATTAACGTTCAAGCGTGTCACTATCTATCATGCATTCACGTTCAAGCATTTTTGTTCCAGCAATGACGTTCAAGCATTCACGTTCAAGCATTCAGGTTCAAGGATTCTCGTTCAAGTGTTCACCTTCTAGCATTGACATTCAACCATTCACGCTCAACCATTCATGTTCATGCATTCACGTTCAAGCATGTACTTTCTAAGAAGCATTCACATTCAAGGATTCTTTTTCAAGCATTCACGTTCAAGCAATCAGATTTATGCATTCATGTTCATGCATTCACGTTCAAGCATGTACTTTCTAAGAAGCATTCACATTCAAGGATTCTTTTTCAAGCATTCACGTTCAAGCAATCAGATTTATGCATTCATGTTCAAGCATTCACGTTCAAGTATTCATGTTCAAGCATTCACGTTCAAGAATTCCAGTTCAAGCATTCACGTGCAAGCATTCATGTTTAAGCATTCACGATTATGCATTCCAGTTCAACCATTCACGTTCAAGCGTTCACCTTCAAGCATTCAGGTTCGAGCATTCACGTTCAAGCATGTTACTATTTATCAAGCATTCACGTTCAAGCATTCATGTTCTAGCACTCATGTTCAAGCATTCTCGTTCAAGCATTAACGTTCAAACATTCACATTCAAGCCTTTATGTTCAAGCCTTTACGTTCAAGCATTCACGTTTAGGCATTCATGTTCAAGCATTCACGTTCAAGCATTCTTGGTCAAGCATTCACGTTCAAGCATTCATGTTCAAGCATTGCCATTCATACATTCCAGTTCAAGTATTCACGTTCAAGCATTCACGTTCATGCATTCCAGTTCAAGCATTCATGTGCAAGCATTCCTGTTCAAGCATTCACATTCATGTATTCATGTTCATGCACACATTCAAGCATTCACGTTCAAGCGTTCACCTTCATGCATTCAGGTTCGAGCATTCACATTCAAGCATTCATGTTTTAGCACGCATGTTCAAACATTCTCGTTCAAGCATTCACGTTCAAGCCTTTATATTCAAGCCTTCACGTTCAAGCTTTTACGTTCAGGCATTCATGTTTAAACATTCACATTCAAGCATTCACTTTCCAAAATTTTTGTTCAATCATTCACATTCAAGCATTCAGGTTCGAGCACTCTGGTTGAAGCATTCATGTTCAACTATTCACATTGAAGCTTTCACGTTCAAGCATTCACGTTCATGTATTCATGTTTATGCACACATTCAACCATTCATGTTCAAGCATTCATGTTCTGGCACACATTTAAGCATTCACGTTCATGTATTCATGTTCATGCACACATTCAACCATTCATGTTCTGGCACACGTTTAAGCATTCACGTTCAAGCATTGATGTTCAAGAACTCACGTTCAAGCATTCACGTTCAAGTATTCTCGATCAAGCATTCACGTTCAACCATTTCATGTTCAAGCATGCACGTTCAAGCTTTCCAGTTCAAGCATTCTTGTTCAAGCATTCACGTTCAAGAATTCATGTTCAAGCATTCATGTTTAAGAATTCACGTTCAAGTATTCTCGATCAAGCATTCGTGTTCAAGCATTCACATTTAAACATTCACGTTCATGCATTCATGTTGAAGCATTCTCGTTTAAGCATTTCATGTTCAAGCATGTACTTTCAAGCTTCCCAGTACAATCACTCATGTTCAAGCATTCACGCTCAATCATTCAGGTTTAAGAATTCACATACAAGCATTCCTGTTCAACTATTCATGTGCAAGCATTCATGTTCAAGCAATAACGTTTTGGCATTCACATTCAAGTGTTTAAGTTCAAGCACATACGTACAAGCATTCATGTTCAACCATTCACGTTCGAGCGTGTCACTATCTATCAAGCATTCACGTTCAAGGATTCTCGTTCAAGCATTCATGTTCGAGAATTCACATTTAAGCATTCAAGTTCAAGCATTCATGTTCAAGCATTCTCGTTCAAGCATTTCTTGTTCTAGCATTTCATGTTCAAGCGTTCAGGTTCAAAAATTCACGTTCAACCATTCCAGTTCAACCAGTCATGTGGAAGCATTCCTGTACAAGCATTCACATTCAAGCTTTCATGTTCACGCAATAACGTTTAAGCATTCACATTCAAGCATTCAAGTTCGATCGTTCTTGTTCAAGCATTTACGTACAAGCATTCACGTTTAACCATTCATGTTCAACCATTCTTGTTCAAGCATTCACTTTCGAGGATTCACGTTCATGCATTCACATTCGAGCACTCATGTTCAAGCGTTTCACTATCAATCAAGCATTCATGTTCAAGCATTCAAGTTCTAGCATTCATGTTCAAGCAATCTCGTTCAAGCATTCATGTTCAAGCATTCACGTTCAAGCATTCACGTTCAAGCATTAATGTTTTGGTACACGTTCAAGCATTAACGTTCAAGCGTTCACCTTCACCCATTCACATTCAAGCAATGACGTTCAAGCATTCACGTTCAACAATGACGTTCAAGCATTCATGTTCATGCATTCAAGTTCAAGCATTAACGTTGAAGCATTTATGTTCTAGCATTCACGTTCATGTATTCATGTTCATGCACACATTCAACCATTCATGTTCAAGCATTCTTCTTCAAGCATTCATGTTTAAGCAATCATGTTCGAGCACACCTTTAAGCGTTCACCTTCAAGCAGTCACGCTCAAGCATTCACGTTCAAGCGTTCACCTTCAAGCATTCACATTCAGCCATTCACGTTCAACTAGTCATGTTCAAGCATTCACGTTCAAGCGTGTCACAATATAAGAAGCATTCACGTTCAAGGTTTCTCGTTCAAGCATTCACATTTAAGCATTCACAGTCAAGCTTTCATGTTCAAGCATTCACATTCAACCATTTCATGTTCAAGCATACACGTTCAAGCTTTCCATTTCAAGCATTCGTGTTCAGCCATTCACGTTCAAGCTTTCATGTTAAAGCATTCATTTTCAAACTTTCATGATGAAGCATTCAAATTCAAGCATTCTCGTTCAAGCATTTAGGTTCAAGCATTCACATAAAAGAATTCACGTTCAAACAATGATGTTCAAGCATTCACGTTCAAGCATTAATATTCAAGCGTTCCCATTCATGTATTCATGTTCATGTACACATTCAATCATTCATGTTCAAGCATTCTTGTTCAAGCATGCATGCTCAATCATTCATCTTCTAGCACACCTTTAAGCGTTCACGTTGAAGCATTAACGTTCAAGCGTTCACCTTCAAGCATTCCCGTTCAAGCGTTCACCTCCAATCATTCACGTTCAAGCGTTCACCTTCAAGCGTGTCACAATCTAAGAAGCATTCACGTTCAAGGATTCTCGTTCAAGCATTCATGTTCAAGATTTTACATTCTAGCATTTACTTTCAAGCATTCAGGTTTGGGCATTCTTCTTCAAGTATTCGTGTTCAACCATTCACTTTCAAGCTTTCACGTTCAAGCATTCATTTTCAAACATTTGCAGTCAAGCATTCTCGTTCAAGCAATCAAGTTCAAGCATTCACGTTCAAACAATGATGTTCAAGCATTCACGTTCAAGCATTAAAGTTCATGCATTCATGTTCAAACATTCACGTTCAAGCATTCATGTTCAAGCGTTCACATTTATGTATTCATGTTCATGCACACATTCAACCATTTTTGTTTAAGCATTCACGTTCTAGGACACGTTTAAGCATTCACATTAAAGCATCACGTTCAAGTGTTCACCTTCAGGCATTCATGTTCAAGCATTCCCGCTCAAGCGTTCATTCATGTTCAAGCATTCCCGTTCAAGCGTTCACCTTCAAGCATTCACGTTCAACCAATTATGTTGAATAATTCATGTTCAAGCGTGTGACAATCTAAGAAGCATTCACGTTCAAGCTTTCATGTTCAAGCATTCACTTTCAACCATTTCATGGCATTGTTCAAGTATATACAAGAATTCATGTTCAGCATTCACGTTCAAGAATTCATGTTCAAGCATTCACGTTCAAGCTTGTCACTTCTATCAAGCATGCACATTCAAGGATTCTCGTTCAAGCATTCATGTTAAAGCATTCACATTTAAGCATTCACATTTAAGCATTCATGTTCAAGCATTCTCGTTCAACCATTTTATGTTTAAGCATGCACATTCAAGCTTTCCAGTACAAGCATTCATGTTCAAGCATTCACGTTCAAGCATTCAGGTTCAAGAATTCACTTTGAAGTATTCCAGTTCAACCAGTCATGTGCAACCATTCTTGTTCAAGGATTCACGTTCAAGCATTCATGTTCAAGCATTCACATTCAAGCAATGACTTTCAGGCATTCACGTTCAACAATGACGTTCAGGCATTCACGTTCAAGTATTAATGTTCATGCATTCACATTGAAGCATTCATGTTCTAGCGTTCACGTTCATGTATTCATGTTCATGCACACATTCAACCATTCATGTTCAAGCATTCATGTTCAAGCAATCATGTTCTGGCACACCTTTAAGCGTTCAAGCGTTCACATTCAAGAGTTCACGTTCAAGCGTTTACCTTCAAGCATTCACGTTCAACCAGTCATGTTCAAGCATTCACGTTCAAGCGTGTCACAATCTAAGAAGCATTCACATTCAAGGATTCTCGTTCAAGCATTCACACTCAAGCTTTCTTGCTCAAGCATTCACATTCAACCATTTCATGTTCAAGCATACATGTTCAAGCTTTCCAGTTCAAGCATTCTTCTTCAAGCATTTGTGCTGAAGCATTCATTTTCACGTTCAAGCTTTCACGTTAAAGCATTCATTTTCAAATATTCACGGCAAAGCATTCAAGTTCAGGCATTGACGTAAAAGAATTCACGTTCAAACAATGAAGTTCAAGCATTCACGTTGAAGCATTCATGTTCAAGTGTTCCCGTTCATATATTCATGTTCATGCACACATTCAACCATTCATGTTCAAGCATTCATCTTCTGGCATACCTTTAAGCGTTAACGTTGAAGCATTCACGTTCAAGCGTTCACCTTCAATCATTCACGTTCAAGCCCTCATGTTCAAGTATTCACGTTCAAGCATTAATAATGTTCAAGCCTTAACGTTCAAGCGTGTCACTATCTATCATGCATTCACGTTCAAGCATTCTCTTTCACGCATTCATGTTCAAGCGTGGCACATTTAAGCATTCACTTTCAAGCATTCATGTTCAAGCATTCACGTTCGACCATTTCATGTTCAGGCATGCACGTTGAAGCTTTTTAGTTCAAGCATTCTTGTTCAAGCTTTCACATTCAAGCATTCACGTTAAATCCTTCACGTTCCAGCATTGACGTTCGAGCATTCACGTTCAACAATGATGATCAAGCATTCACGTTTAGGCATTAGTGTTCATGGATCAAGCATTCACATTCATGTATTCATGTTCATGCACACATTTAACCGTTCATGTTCAAGCATTCACGTTCAAGCGTTCACCTTCAACCATTCATGCTCAAGCATTCACTTTCAAGCATTAACGTTCGAGCATTCATGTTCATGCATGTCACTATCTATATTCATGTTCATGCATTCATGTTCATGAATTCATGTTCTAGCATTCACGTTCAAGCATTCCCGTTCAAGCGTTCGCCTTCAAGCATTCAGGTTCGAGCATTCACGTTCAAGTATGTCACTATCTATCATGCATTTAATTTGAAGCATTCATATTCTAGCATTCACGTTAAAGCATTCTCGTTCAAACATTCATGTTCAAGCATTAACGCTCAAGCGTGTTGATATCTCTCAAGCAATCACGTTCATACATTCATGTTCAGCCATTTACGTTCAAGCATTCACATTGAACAATTTATGTTCAAGCATTCACTTTCAACCATTCAGGTTCAAGCACTCAGGTTGAAGTGTTCATGTTCAACCATTCACGCTCAAGGTTTCACGTTCAAGGATTCATTTTCAAACATTCACAGTCAAGCATTCAAGTTCAAGCATTCTCGTTCTAGCTTTCAAGTTCAGGCACTCACGTTCAAGCAATGGCATTCGAGCATTCACGTTCAACAATGAATTTCAGGCATTTATGTTCAAGCGTGTCACTATCTATAAACCATTCATCTTCAGCCATTCATGTTCTAGCATTCACGTTCAGGCATTCTCGTTCTAGTATTCACATTCAGGCAATCATGTTCAACCATTAACGTTCAAGCATTTACGTTCAAGCATTCATGTTCAAGCATTGACATTCAAGCATTAATGCTCAAGCATTCATGTTCAAGCGTGTCACTCTCTATCATGCATACGCTCAAGCATTCATGTTCAATCATCCATGTTCAAGCCTTCATGTTCAAGTACTCACATTCAACCATTAATGTTGAAGTATTAACGTTCAAGCGTGTCACTATCTATCATGCATTCACGTTCAAGCATTTTTGTTCAAGCAATGACGTTCAAGCATTCACGTTCAAGCATTCAGGTTCAAGGATTCACGTTCAAGCGTTCACCTTCGACCATACATTCAACCATTCACGTTCAACCATTCATGTTCAAGCATTCACGTTCAAGCATGTCACTTTCTAAGAAGCATTCACATTCAAGGATTCTTTTTCAAGCATTCACGTTCAAGCAATGAGATTTATGCATTCATGTTCAAGCATTCACGTTCAACCATTTCATGTTCATGCATGCACATTGAAGCTTTCCAGTTCAAGCATTCTTGTTCAAGTATTCATGTTCAAGCATTCACGTTCAAGAATTCCAGTTCAAGCATTCACGTGCAAGCATTCATGTTTAAGCATTCACGTTCAAGCGTGTTACTATCAATCAATCATTTACGTTCAAGCGTTCTCGTTCAAGCATTCATGTTCAAACATTCAAGTTCAAGCATTCACATTCAAGAATTTACATTCAAGCGTTCACTTTCAAGCATTCTGGTTCTAGCACTCAGGTTGAAGAATTCACGTTCAACCATTCGCATTACAGCTTTCACTTTCAAGCATTCATTTTCAAACATTCACGGTCAAGCATTCAAGTTCAAGCAATCTCGTTCAAGCATTCACGTTCAAGCATTAACGTTCAAGCATTCAGATTCAACCATTCGCGTTCAAGCATTCGCGTTCAAGCATTAATGTTCATACATTCCTGTTAAAGCATTCATGTTCCAGCATTCACGTTCAAGTGTTCACAGTCATGCATTCACGTTCACAGTCATGCATTCACGTCCAGCTGGACATCCCGCTCGGTCATCCAGTGACCATGAAGGCTCCTATACCACTTTTGGGATGCGTCGGTAGCACCAAGAGCAACATTTAAGGCTCCTTCCAAACTAAGGACCTCGCTCTCAGCTGTGTCAGCTCTGGTCTTTGCTACCTCTGCTCTAACTTTCTCTTGTGCCAAAAGCTCTTGCAGGACCCTCTTCTCATCGATCAACAACTCAATACGAACTCGAAGCACCGTCTCCTTCTTCGGCCAGGGTCCACCCACATCAATACTCTCTTCCTAATCCAAATGATCAGCAGTAGGCTACTTAGCTAATAGCCAAGTCTCTGAATCTCCCTGCTCCAAATCGCACATTAGTGTCAACTGACATGTCTCCCAAAGAGCAACAATCTGATCCATGTCCTCAGAGGACTCCCTAGAAAAGATCAAATCACATAGAGGGGTTTTCACTTTGCAATGCACCTGTTGAGAGCAATCGAACTAACCCAACACCCGGAATGGGAAGTAGAAGGTGCTGCCAGTCAATCTTAGGAGGGTGATGCCCTCATGGTCTCTCGAGCGAGCTACTGGAAAGGTCTGATCCAACAAAGGGAGTCTCCATACCAGTTTTGCATCAGTCAGCCAAAGCTTCAACTCTGACGAATCTCCCTGTGGAATCATGTGACTCCTGCCCTGAAAGCATCGGACTACCTTACCTCGAACGACATAAAAGTGAGGCATGGGTCCCAAGATAGCTAGACGCTCTCCTAACTAGACCCGGAGTAGTAAAGGACATCCCCTGAGGCTCTCTACCTTACCCAGAGCGAATGCATCAAGGCACCAATATAGTTTAGCACCGACCAGATGCATCACTGATCGGCCCTCTTCCAACTTGATCAAAACGACGCAGAGAGCCAAAGAGAAGCTTTCTCTCCCAGTAAAGAAGAGGACTTCCGAGATGAGACCGAGAGCAAAGGCTTTCACATTGAAGAGATTCCTAACCGGTAATTTTTGAAGACTTTCATCACTGAAAAGTTCTTTGAGAAATTTGATCGAACACCTTGTGGGCCCCCCGATGAGACTTTTCCCATATTCAGATTTCTTTAAGCCCAGGGAGAGGTAAACGACCTTAGCATAGTTTTGGCATGACTCTTGCAAGGCCTTTGTGGAGCTTCTGAACATGAATGCTTGAACACGAAGCCTTGAACCTGAATGCTTCTTAGATAGTGACACATTCAATCATTCATGTTAATGCACACATTCAATCATTCATGTTCAAGCATTCACATTCAAGAATTCACCTTCAAGCATTCAGGTTCGAGCATTCATGCTCAAGCATCACACTATCTATAAAGCATTCACGTTCAAGTATTCAAGTTCTAGCATTCACGTTCAAGCATTCACGTTTAAGCATTTACGTTCAAGCATTCACGTTCAACCATTCATGTTCTAGCATTCACATTCAAGCATTCTCGTTCCAGTATTCACGTTCAAACATTTACATTCAAGCAATCATGTTCAAGCATTCATGTTCAAGCATTGACGTTCAAGCATTAATGTCCAAGCATTCATGTTCAAGCGTGTCACTATCTATCATGCATCCACGTTCAAGCATTCTTGTTCAAGCAATGACGATCAAGCATTCACGTTCAAGCCCTCATGTTCAAGTATTCACGTTCAAGCATTCATGTTCAAGCATTCATGTTCAAGCATTAATGCCCAAGCATTCATGCTCATGCGTGTGTCACTATCTATCACGCATCCGTGTTCAAGCATTCTTGTTCAAGCAATGTTGATCAAGCATTCATGTTCAAGCCCTCATGTTCAAGTATTCACGTTCAAGCATTAATGTTCAAGCATGTCACTATCTATCATGCATTCACGTTCAAGCATTCTTGTTCATGTAATGACGTTCAAGCATTCACGTTCCAGTGCTCACCTTCAAGCATTCAAGGGTTCATGTTCAAGCGCTCACCTTCAAGCATTCACGCTCAACCATTCATGTTCAAGCATTCACGTTCAAGGATTCTCTTTCACGCATTCATGTTCAAGCGTGACACATTTAAGCATTCACTTTCAAGCATTCATGTTCAAGCATTCACGTTCGACCATTTCATGTTCAGGCATGCACGTTGAAGCATTTCAGTTCAAGCATTCTTGTTCAAGCTTTCACATTCAAGCATTCATGTTAAATCCTTCACGTTCCAGCATTCACGTTCTAGCATTCACGTTCAACAATGATGATCAAGCATTAGTGTTCATGGATTCACGTTCAAGCATTCACATTCATGTATTCATGTTCATGCACACGTTCATGTTCATGCACATGTTCATGCACACGTTCATATTCATATTTAACCGTTCATATTCAAGCATTCACGTTCAAGCGTTCACCTTCAACCATTCACGTTCATGCATGTCACTATCTATATACATGTTCATGCATTCATGTTCTAGCAGTCACGTTTAAGCATTCTCATTCAAGCATTCCCGTTCAAGCGTTCACCTTCAAGAATTCACGTTCGAGCATTCACGTTCAAGTATGTCACTATCTATCATGCATTAATTTGAAGCATTCATGTTCTAGCATTCACGTTAAAGCATTCTCATTCAAGCCTTCACGCTCAAACATTCTTGTTCAAGTATTAACGCTCAAGCGTGTTGATATCTCTCAAGCAATCACGTTTGTACATTCATGTTCAACCATTTACGTTCAAGCATTCACATTGAACAATTTACGTTCAAGCATTCACTTTCAACCATTCAGGTTGAAGCATTCATGTTCAACCATTCACGCTCAAGCTTTCACGTTCAAGGATTCATTTTCAAACATTCACAGTCAAGCATTCTCATTCTACCTTTCAGGTTCAGGCACTCACATTCAAGCAATGACATTCGAGCATTCATGTTCAACAATGAATTTCAGGCATTTACGTTTAAGCGTGTCACTATCTATAAAGCATTCATGTTCTAGCATTCACGTTCAAGCATTCTCGTTCTAGTATTCACATTCGAGCATTCTTCTTCAAGTATTCGTGTTCAACCATTCACTTTCAAGCTTTCACGTTCAATCATTCATTTTCAAACATTTGCAGTCAAGCATTCAAGTTCTAGCATTCTCGTTCAAGCAATCAAGTTCAAGCATTCACGTTCAAACAATGATGTTCAAGCATTCACGTTCAAGCATTAAAGTTCATGCATTTAGGTTCAAACATTCACGTTCAAGTATTCATGTTCAAGCGTTCACGTTTATGTATTCATGTTCATGCACACATTCAACCATTCTTGTTCAAGCATTCATGTTGTGGGACACGTTTAAGCATTCACGTGCAAGCGTTCACCTTCAAGCATTCCTGCTCAAGCTCATTCATGTTCAAGCATTCCCGTTCAACCATTCACTTTCAAGCATTCACGTTCAACCAATTATGTTGAATCATTCATGTTCAAGCGTGTGACAATCTAAGAAGCATTCATGTTCAAGCTTTCATGTTCAAGCATTCACTTTCAACCATTTCATGTTCATGCATTCACGTTCACGCATTGAAGCATTCACATTCAAGCATTAATGTTCAAGCATTCGCGTTCATCAATGACATTCAAGCATTCACGTTAAAGCATTATCATTGAAGCATTCACGTTGAAGCATTCACGTTCAAGCATTCATGTTCAAGCATTCAAGTTCCATCATTCATGTTCAAGCATTCACGTTCAAGAATTCAAGTTCCATCATTCACGTTCCATTATTCACGTTCAAGCGTCCACCTGCAAGCATTCAGGTTCAAGCATTCACTTTCGAGCATTCATGTTAAAGCATCTCACTATCTATCAAGCATTCATGTTCTAGCATTCACGTTCAAGCATTCTCATTCAAGCATTCATGTTCTAGCATTCACGTTCAAGCATTCTCATTCAAGCATTCACGTTCAAGCGTGTTACTATCTCAAACATTCATGTTCAAGCATTCTCGTTCAAGCATTCATGTTCCAACATTCATGTTCAAGCATTCACTTTCAAGCATTCAAATTCGAGCACTCAGGTTGAAGCATTCATGTTCAGCAATTCACTCTCAAGCTTTCACATTCAAGCATTCATTTTCAAACATTCACGGTCAAGAATTCTCGATCAAGCATTCAGTTTCAAGCATTCACATTCGAGAATTCATGTTCAAGCTATGACGTTCATGCATTCACGTTCAACAATGACGTTCACGAATTAACGGTCAAGCATTAATGTTCATGCATTCAGGTTCAAGCATTCATGTCCAAGGAAATATGTTCAAGCATTCATGTTCATGCATTCACATTCTAGCATTCACGTCCAACCATTCACGTTCAAGCATTCGCATTCAACCTTTCATGTTCAAGCATTCACGTTCAAGCGTGTCACTATCTATCAAGCATTAACGTTCAAACGTTCAAGTTCAAGTTCAAGCATTCATGCTAATGTTCGAATGTGTCACTATCTATCAAGCATTCCAATTCAAGCATTTAGGTTTAAGGAATCTTGTTCAAGCATCCATACTTAAGCTATCACATTCAAGAGTTCAAGTTCATGCCATCATGTTCAAGCATTCACGTTCAAGCATTCATGTTCAAGCATTTAGGTTCATACATTTCAGTTCAAGCATTAACGTACACGCATTCCAGTTCAAGCATTCACTTTCAAGCGTGTTACTATCTCAAGCATTCATGTTCAAGCATTCTCGTTCAAGCATTCATGTTCCAACATTCACGTTCAAGCATTCACTTTCAAGAATTCAGATTCGAGCACTCAGGTTGAAGCATTCATGTTCAACCATTCACGCTCAAGCTTTCACGTTTAAGCATTCATTTTAAAACATTCACGGTCAAGCATTCTCGATCAAGCATTCACGTTCGAGAATTCACATTCAAGCTATGATGTTCATACATTCGCGTTCAACAATGACATTCAAGCATTCACAGTCAAGCATTAATGTTCATACATTCAGGTTCAAGCATTCATGTCCAAGCATTAATGTTCAAGCATTCTTGTTCAAGCATTCACGTACAAGCGTTCCTGTTCAAGCATTCATATTCATGCATTCACGTGTTCTAGCATTCATGTCCAACCATTCACGTTCAAGCATTCATGTTCAAGCGTGTCACTATCTATCAAGCATTAACGTTCAAACATTCAAGTTGAAGTTCAAGCATTCACGCTAATGTTCAAATGTGTCACTATCTATCAAGCGTTCCAGTTCAAGCATTCACGTTTAAGGAATCTTGTTCAAGCATCCATACTTAAGCAATAACATTCAAGAGTTCAAGTTCATGCCTTCATGTTCAAGCATTCACGTTCAAGCATTCATGTACAAGCATCCAGGTTCATGCATTCCGGTTCAAGCATTCACGTAAAAGCATTCCAGTTCAAGCATTCACGTTCAACCATTCACATTCAATTCATGTTCAAGCATTCACGTTCATACATTCTAGTTCCAGCATTCACGTTTAAGCATTCATGTTCAAGCAGTCATGTTCATGCATTCCAGTTTCAAAATTCCTGTTCAAACATTCACTTTTAAGCATTCAAGTTCATGCATTCACGTTCAAGCGTTCGCGTTGAAACATTCATGTTCAAGCATTCACATTCAAGCATTCATGTTCAAGCAATGACGTTCAAGCATCCACATTCAACAATGGCGTTGAAGCATTCACGTTGAAGCATTAATGTTCAAGCATTCACATTGAAATATTCATGTTCAAGCATTCATGTTTCGGCATTCACATTCAAGCGTTCACCATCATGCATTCAGGTTCAAGCATTCTCATTCAACCATTCATGTTCAAGCATTCACTTTCAAGCATTCAGGTTGAAGCATTCATGTTTAGCCATTCACGCTCAAGCTTTCACGTTCAAGCATTCATTTTCGATCATTCATGGTTAAGCATTCAAGTTCAAGCATTCCGATTCAAGCATTCACGTTCAAGAATTCACGTTCAAGCTATCACGTTCATGCATTCACATTCAACAATGACGTTGAAGCATTCACGGTCAAGCATTAATGTTCATCCATGAGTTCAAGCATTCATGTCCAAGCATTCACGTTCTAGCATTCTTGATCAAACATTCACGTTCATGCAT
Organism: Chloranthus sessilifolius; assembly: GCA_021018995.1. Lineage (NCBI taxonomy): Eukaryota > Viridiplantae > Streptophyta > Magnoliopsida > Chloranthales > Chloranthaceae > Chloranthus > Chloranthus sessilifolius. Next base: position 68,225,273 of record CM037598.1, on the reverse strand, counting down.
TCATGTTCATGCACACATTCAACCATTCATGTTCAAGCATTCATGTTTTCGCACACGTTTAAGCATACACGTTCATTCATTCACATTCAAGCATTCATGTTCAAGAGTGTCACAATCTAAGAAGCATTCACGTTCATGCATTCACGTTCAAACATTCAAGTTGAAGTTCAAGCATTCACGCTAATGTTCAAATGTGTCACTATCTATCAAGCGTTCCAGTTCAAGCATTCACGTTTAAGGAATCTTGTTCAAGCATCCATACTTAGGCAGTAACATTCAAGAGTTCAAGTTCATGCCTTCATGTTCAAGCATTCACGTTCAAGCATTCATGTACAAGCATCCAGGTTCATGCATTCCGGTTCAAGCATTCACGTAAAAGCTTTCACGTTCAAGCATTCATATTCAACAACTTACATTCAAGCATTTATGTTCAAGCATTCAGGTTCAAGCATTCACATTCATACATTCTAGTTCCAAAATTCACGTTCAAGCATTCATGTTCAAGCAGTCATGTTCATGCATTCCAGTTCCAAAATTCCTGTTCAAACATTCACTTTTAAGCATTCAAGTTCATGCATTCACGTTCAAGCGTTCGCGTTGAAACATTCATGTTCAAGCATTCACATTCAAGCATTCATGTTCAAGCAATGACGTTCAAGCATCCACGTTCAACAATGGCGTTGAAGCATTCACGTTCAAGCATTAATGTTCAAGCATTCACATTGAAATATTCATGTTCAAGCATTCATGTTTCGGCATTCACATTCAAGCGTTCACCATCATGCATTCAGGTTCAAGCATTCTCATTCAACCATTCATGTTCAAGCATTCACTTTCAAGCATTCATGTTTAGCCATTCACGCTCAAGCTTTCACGTTCAGGCATTCATTTTCGAACATTCATGGTCAAGCATTCAAGTTTGAGCATTTCGATTCAAGCATTCACGTTCAAGAATTCACGTTCATGCATTCACATTCAACAATGACGTTGAAGCATTCATGGTCAAGCATTAATGTTCATCCGTGAGTTCAAGCATTCATGTCCAAGCATTCACGTTCTAGCATTCTTGATCAAGCATTCACGTTCATGCATTCATGTTCATGCACACATTCAACCATTCATGTTCAAGCATTCATGTTTTCGCACACGTTTAAGCATACACGTTCATTCATTCACATTCAAGCATTCATGTTCAAGAGTGTCACAATCTAAGAAGCATTCACGTTCAAACATTCAAGTTGAAGTATTCACGTTCAAGCATTCATGTTCAAGCATTTCATGTTCACGCACGCACGTTCAAGCTTTCCAGGTCAAGCATTCTGGTTCAAGCATTCATGTTCAAGAATTAATGTTCAAGCATTCACGTTCAAGGATTCTCGTTCAAGCATTCATGTTTGAATGCTTGAACATGAATTCACATTTAAGCATTCACGTTCAAGCATTCATGTTCAAGCATTCTTATTCAAGCCTTTCATGTTCAAGCATGTATGTTCAAGCATTAACGTTCAAGCATTCAGGTATAAGAATTCACGTACAAGCATTCTAGTTCAACCAGTCTTCTACAAGCATTCCATTTCAAGCATTCACGCTCAAGCATTAATGCTCAAGCAATAACATTTAAGCATTCACGTTTAAGCATCCAAGTTCAAGCGTTATATGTTCAAGCATTTATGTACAAGCATTCATGTTCAACCATACATGTTCAACCATTCTTGTTCAAGCATTCACGTTCGAGCGTGTCACTATTGATCAAGCATTCATGTTCAACCATTTACGTACAACCATTCACGTTCAACCATTCATGTTCAACCATTTACGTACAACCATTCACGTTCAACCATTCATGTTCAAGCGTGTGACAATATAAGAAGCGAATCCGTTGAAGGATTCTTGTTCAAGCATTCACATTCAAGCTTTCATGTTAAAGCATTCAAGTTCAACCATTTCATGTGCGAGCATGAATGTTCAAGCATTCTTGTTCATATATTCACGTTCATGTATTCATGTTCATGCACACATTCAACCATTAATGTTTAAGCATTCATGTTCTGGCACACGTTTAAGCATTCACATTCATGGATTTTCGTTCATGCATTCATGTTCTACCATTCACATTCAAGCATTCATGTTCTAACATTGATGTTCAAGCATTCACTTTCAAGCATTCATGTTCAGCCTTTCACACTCAAGCTTTCACGTTCAAGCATTTCTTTTCATTTATTCATGGTCAAGCATTCAAGTTCAAGCATTCTCGTTCAAGCATTCAGGTTAAAGAATTCATGTTCAAGCAATGGCGTTCAAGCATTCACGTTCAAGCATTAATGTTCATGCATTCACATTCAAGCATTCAAGTCCAAGCATTCACGTTCAAGCATTCGCATTCATGTATTCATGTTCATGCACACATTCAACCATTCATGTTCAAGCATTCATGGTCTGACACACGTTTAAGCATTCACATTCAAGAGTGTCACTATCTAAGAAGCAATCACGTTCAAGGATTCTCGTTAATGCATTCACATTAAAGCATTCACATTTAAGCATTCACGTTCAAGCATTCATGTTCAAGCATTCACGTTCAACCATGTCATGTTCAAGCACGCACGTTCAAGCTTTCCAATTCAAACATTCTGGTTCAGGTATTCACGTTCAAGCATTCACGTTCAAGAATTTATGTTCAAGAATTCATGTTCAAGGATTCTCGTTCAAGCATTCACATTTAAGCATTCACGTTCATGCATTCATGTTCAAGCATGTACGTTCATGCTTTCCAGTACAAGAATTCATGTTCAAGCCTTCAGGTTCAAGAATTCATGTTCAAGCCTTCAGGTTCAAGAATTCATGTGCAAGCATTCCTGTTCAAGCATTCATATTCAAGCCTTAATGTTAAGGCAATAATATTTAAGCATTCACGTTTAAGCGTTCAAGTTCAAGCGTTCATGTTCAAGCATTTACGTACAAGCATTCACGTTCAAGCATTCATGTTCTGGCACACGTTTAAGCATTCGCGTTGAACCATTCATGTTCAAGCATTCACGTTCAAGAGTGTCACAATCTAAGAAACATTCACGTTCAAGGATTCTCATTCATGCATTCATGTTCAAGCATACACATTTAAGCATTCACGCTCAAGCATTCATTTTCAAGCATTCACGTTTAACCATTTCATGTTCAAGCACGCACGTTCAAGCTTTCCAGTTCAAGCATTCATTTTCAAGCATTCACGTTCAACCATTTCATGCTCAAGCACGCACGTTCAAGTTTTCCAGTTCAAGCATTCACGTTCAAGAATTCATGTTAAAGAATTCACATTCAAGGATTCTCATTCAAGCATTGATGTTCAAGCGTTCGCATTTAAGCATTCATGTTCAACCATTCTCAAGCCTTTCATTTTCAAGCATGTACGTTCAAGCTTTCCAGTACAAGCATTCATGTTCAAGCATTCATGTTCATGCATTCAGGTTCAAGCATTCCCGTTCAAAAATTCATGTACACACATTCCAATTCAACCAATCATCTGCAAGCATTCCCGTTCAAGCATTAATGTTAAGTGTTTAAGTTCAAGAGTTCTTGTTCAAGCATTTACATATAAGAATTCACGTTCAACCATTCATGTTCAAGCATTCACGTTCGAGCGTGTCACTATCTATCAAGCATTCATGTTCAAGGATTCACACTCTAGCATTCATGTTCAAGCATTCACATTTAAGCATCCACGTTCAAGCATTCACGTTCAGGCATTGAAGGTCAAGCATTCTCGTTCAAGCATTTCATGTTCAAGCATACGGGTTCAAGCTTTTTGATACACTCATTCATGTTCAAGAATTCATGTTCAAGCGTTCAGGTTCAAAAATTCACGTTCAAGAATTCCAGTTCAACCAGTCATGTGCAAGAGTTTCTGTTCAAGCATTCATGTTAAGCAATAACGTTTAAGCATTCACATTCAAGCGTTCTAGTTCGATCGTTCATGTTCAAGCATTCACGTTCAACCATTCATGTTCAAGCTTTCAATTTCAAGCATTTTACGTTCAAGCTTTTACGTTCGAGCATTCGCGTTCAAGCATGTCACTATCAATCAAGCATTCACGTTCAAGCATTAAACTATGTCGTTCATGCATTCACATTAAAGCATTAATGTTCATGCATTCACGTTCAAGCATTCACGTTCAAGCAATCATGTTCTAGCATTCACGTTCAAGCATTCATGTTCCAGCATTCACATTTAAGCATTCACATTCAACCATTCATGTTCAAGCTTTCACTTTCAAGCATTCACGTTCAAGCATGCCACTATCTATCAAGCATTCACGTGCAAGCATTTACGTTCAAGCATTCACTTTCAAATAAAAAGCTCCTTTTTTATTTTAATAAATCTCCTTTTTTATTTTAAGCTCCTTTTTTTATTTTCCCTGTTCATCTCCTTCTTCCTTCAGATTCTTGGACCCAAGCATTAAATCCTTCTGGTTTTTTGGCTTCCTCCTGTTCCTAGCTACCAGCTTTGGTAGCTAGGCTAGCTGGGAACCGGCTTCTTGGTTGGGGCTTTGGTGCTGCTGTTGGCGAGTAGCTTGCTGCCATTACAGCTCTCTCTTTTGTTCCTTGCTGTTGACTCTCTGCTGTCTTCCCCATGGGAAGAAATGGAAGTCCCCGAAACCAGCCTATTGCTAGAGCCTCCTCACCCAGAGCTTTGGAGATTCAAAGACTCAAGACTCAGCTCGCCAATCTCATCCGATCTCTGCCATTGGGAACCGCACAAAGGATTCCCAACAAACCTATTGAAGGTAATATCTCTGATCAGGTCCCTTCTGGGCATTGCTCTTCGCCTGTGAATCTAGAGGTAGAAGATGAATCTCCCACCACCGATCCTGGCTTTACACAAGACTGCCCAACACCAAATCCTTTCCTCCTTCGTCCTACACCTCCCTGCCAATCAGAGGTCAACAACCACAACCTTGTAAATACACTTTTCCCATTTTCAAAACATGACATCTTAAAAAAATCCTGCTCATTCTTGGATGGGCCTACCAGTACTTTCCCTGCTGGGCCTACCAGTACTTTACCTGCTGGAACTTCTGACGTACCACTACTCAACATCACTTTGAGACCCACCGATCTACCCACTGAACCCACTGGGCCTTCAGCCACTCCTCTCTCTGGACCTGCTTCTGACTTACCAAGGGACCCGCCAACTAGACTTCCCTCTCTGGTTTCCAGGCCGCCACTATTCCCAGCCCAAATATTATCTATACTCCTATTGAACTGCCAGGGAAGGCATCTGTTTCACCTCCCAAACCAGTGGCTCCTCCTTTTCCCTCCACTCATGCTTTGAAACACCCCCACTATTACTCAGTAGCCAAAATTCATCCATCCCACACACCACTCCTGGTTGCACCTCAGGAATTGATCAAACTCGGCATTGCCAGCCATATGGCCCAACGACCCCTGAACCTTTCTCTTCCATTACTGAGACTACCCAACCCACTTCTTAGAGTAGCCTTTTCCAACACAGATTTCCTAAAACCTCTGCTCGAGAACTCCATTATATTGCCCCTACTATGAAAAGTGAACCTGTCGCATAAGGGCCTGGCAAAGGAGGACATTGTCATGAATGTGTCTTCCTTTGATGAAAGCAGATTGGGCGTGATTAATAATTTTTGGCATGAGAGGCTGGATTCTAGTGGCAAGAATCTTGGAAATGATTTTGTAGAAGTTGCAGAGGCAAATTGGCAGGAATTGATCAAACTTTGCAGCAGTCTCACTCTTAGGAACCATAGCAATGAATGTGTTGTTGATTGATCGGAGCATACGCTTGGTAGTAAAGAAATGAGTGATGGCACTTACAACATCAACAACGATACCCCAACATTTTTGGAAGAAAGCAACAGTGAAGCCATCCGAGCCCGAGGCTTTATTAGGATGAAGAGCAAATTCAGAAGGAGTGACCAACTTGGAAAGGACTCCCTGATCCACTTTAGAAAGTCGATTACTGAAAGTAATTCCAGCATTAGTAGCGTCGAAAGGATCATCAGTTCTATTGTGCAGCTTTTTGAAATAATTCACAGCTTCGGTCGCGATGACATGGGGGTTGGTACTAATGGAGCTGTCCGGAAGGGTTACGCTACTGATAGTATTAATGTGCTGCCTTGCCGAAACTTCGAAATAGAAGTACTTGGTGTTGGAGTCTCCGAGCTTTTTCCATAAGGCTTTAGATTTGTCGGGGGCAAAGGATTCTTCATCAAGGAGGATGCGACGAAGCTTAGAGGAAGTCTCCTTTTCAGCGTTGATAAGGATGATATCCAAAGGAGAGGATTGAAGCGCAGCTTGGATCTGGTTAAGGTGGGCTTCAGCAGATTTTTTAGCCTCATGAATGGAACCAAAGACATTTTTATTCCACTCCTTAAGAACATATTTGGTGTGCTTTAGTTTTTGGGCAAGTTGAAACAAAAAGTTTCCCTTTAACTTTGATATTCCAGCAATCCCGAATAAGGTCATTGAAAGACTGATGAGAGGTCCACATAGAGAAGAACTTGAATGGTTTTGGGCCATAATCAATGGCCTTGCAGAGATGGATGACGATTGGACTATGATCAGACAAGCCAGCCGGTTGGAAGATAGCATTGGAGGAAGTGAAATGTTGAGTCCAAAGGGGATTGATAAGGGCCCAATCAAGCTTGGCTGCAATCTGACTGGTGCTAATGGAGCATTTGTTATTCCAAGTGAGGGAGTGACCAGCAGCTCGTATGTCGTTAAGGCTACAGGAATCAATGAAGGTGTTGAACTCATCGAGAAGCCAGCTAGGAATGGGGTTCCCCCTACCTTCTCTTTGGAATATCTGACCATGTTCCAATCTCCCGAAAGAATCCATGGAGAGCTCTTCTGCTAGCAATATTTCCCCCATAGATGGCGGTGAACAGGAACTCATGCCGAAGAGTCGGGATTTTAACTAAGCAATGAACGAATTGAATGTCGTGGGATAAAATTTTCAAAGAAACAACACCCTCATTCCAGCAAAGAAGGATTCTGCATTTTGAGTTAATGCTGCCATTCCCGAACATACTCCAATTAGGACAAATATGATGCCTTACCCAAGCAAAGCTACTTCCGTCCAATTTGGATTCAATGAGAGCTACCAAGGAGAGCTTGTTGGCTTTTATCCAAACTTGAACTTCCCTCTGCCTCGCATGGCCACAGAAGCCACGCACATTCCATGATGCACAGATCATGGGGAATTTGTCAAAGATTTGGTGACCTCAACAAGTGAGGCTGCATTGTTGCCGAGATAGGATCCACCTTCAGGCTGGTTATGAGAGTCAGACTTGCAATTGTCCATTGGAGCCGTAGGGCATCAGTGCCATGAAAAGGGCATGAAGACAACTGATTGCTTTCGAGAGTGTCCGATTGAACAGACACAACATTCGCTTCTTTATTTTGGAGAAAGATTTCGTAGTCCGAGAGGAGCTTGAATGAGTTAGTTGAAGGTCGACGAACCTCTTTTTTGAGAGCAGATTTTAAGGGCTTATTTGCTGTGGTGCGCTGCCTGGGCTGAGGCTTAGTGGTAGACAAGTGGGCTGCTGGAGAAGTAAGGGTGGTGGGTATATTGGCTGTTGGTTGGTGGGTCGTCTGCTGGGCTTTGGCTACAAGGTTGGTATCAAGAGGTTGCTGATGGGTGGTGATGAATGGGCGGCTGGGGGTTGGAGAAGGGGGTGCTAGCAGCAAGTTCAGCCGGTGAGGAGTGGACAGCTTGCTCAGATGTAAGAGTAGGAGCATAGCTGATTTCGGGTGAGTGCATGTTATTTTGCAAGGCTAGGACTGAGTTTCCCTTAGTAGAGTGATGTTGCTCAGGTGTAGTTGAGGTGGTGGCCTTTTGGGTTTGGATTTGATTCCCATCAGCCGTAATTAGGGGTTCCTGCAACAATTGGGATTTAGGAGCAGCAGATCGGTATGTGCACTCCTTTGGTGTGTGCCCAAAGGATTGGCAGTGCGGGCAAGCCTCTGGCTTCCATTCATTGGTGACTTCTTGGCGGAAGGAAATGCCAGATTCAACTTCAACGAGAATCGAATCAGGGAACAAACAATCTAAATTAACCTCACACATACCCTTGCATAGTCCATGCGGGTGCGGGAGAAGGTGCCACCATCAATAGAGATTGGTTTCCCAATCACACTCACTAGCTGGCTAAGTCTTTGAAGACCAAAAATGCATGTGCAAACTCAGAAAACGGATCCAAATTGGGATAGTCGAGAGGAGTTCTTTTTGCGGTTGAAGATCCGTTGTCCATTTCCAGAGGATAAGTAGTCAACCAGCAATAGACCAGGGTCCACCTTCTAAGATCTTATTCCGATCATCGGCATTAGATAATTTGAAGAGGAAGAACCCGTTGCTGATTGGTAAGACATCCAGCCCACCTTTGCATTGCCACTTTCGGCCGACAGCTATTTTGATTCCATAGATTCTAGGTTTTAGTCCAATAATGTAACCAATTAAGGAGTTAGACCAAGTTGCTGCTTCTTCTTCAACCTCGGCCTTCGGGCAAACTGCTACCGGTTCATTTTTAAGAGTGGGGGCAACGCACTGAAGCTCTTTGCCCGTGCTTTTAGCATATTTACAGTGGAAGAGACTGCTCTAAGAGGCCTTTGGCAAGCTGGGGTTCAGAACTCCATCGAGGAGTGTAGCAGCTATGTACGAATCAGGTTGGGGTAGAGCTGGAATAATTGGATTTGAAGGAGGTTTTGGTTGAGAGTCTGGGGTGATTAAGGGAGAGATAGCAAGGTTTTTTCCAGGCTTGCTGATCATGCATGTATGAGAATCCTTGGACGTGAATGCTTGAACATGAATGGTTGAATGTGAATGGTTGAACGTGAATGCTTGCAGGTGAAAGCTTGAACGTGAATGCTTAAACGTGTGCCAGAACATGAATGCTTGAACAAGAATGCTGCCATTCTCGAACATACTCCAATTAGGACAAATATGATGCCTTACCCGAGCAAAGCTACTTCCGTCCAATTTGGATTCAATGAGAGCTACCAAGGAGATCTTGTTGGCTTTTATCCAAGCTTTAACTTTCCTCTGCCTCGCATGTCCACAGAGGCCACGCACATTCCATGATGCACAGATCATGGGGAATTTGTCAAAGATTTAGTGATCTCAACAAGTGAGGCTGCATTGTTGTCGAGATAGGATCCACCTTCAGGCTGGTTATGAGAGTCAGACTTGCAATTGTCCGTTGGAGCAGTAGGGGCATCAGTGCCATGAAAAGGGCATGAAGACGGCTGATTGCTTTTGAGAGTGTCCGATTGAACAGACACGGCATTCGCTTCTTTAGTTTGGAGAAAGATTTCACAGTCCGAGAGGAGCTGGAATGAGTTAGCTGAAGGCCGACGGACCTCTTTTTTTAGAGCAGATTTTAAGGTCTTATTTGTTGTGGTGCGCTGCTTGGGCTGAGGCTTGGTGGCAAACAAGTGGCCTGCTGGAGAAGTAAGGGTGGTGGGTATATTGGCTGTTGGTTGGTGGGTCGTCTGCTGGGCTTTGGCTACAATGTTGGTATCAAGAGTTTGCTGATGGGTGGGGATGAATGGGTTAGGAAGAGGAATGGGTGGCTGGGGGTTGGAGAAGGGGGTGCTAGCAGCAAGTTCAGCCAATGAGGAGTGGACAGCTTGCTCAGATGTAAGAGTAGGAGCATAGCTGATTTTGGGTGAGTGCATGTTATTTAGCAAGGCTAGGACTGAGTTTCCCTTAGTAGAGTGATGTTGCTCAGGTGTAGTTCAGGTGGTGGCCTTTTGGGTTTTGATTTGATTCCCATCAGCCGTAATTAGGGGTTTCTGCAATAATTGGGATTTAGGAGCAGCAAATCGGTATGTGCACTTCTTTGGTGTGTGCCCAAAGGATTGGCAGTGCGGGCAAGCCTCTGGCTTCCATTCATAGATGACTTCTTGGCGGAAGGAAATGCTAGATTCAACTTCAACGAGAATCGAATCAGGGAACAAACAATCTAAATTAACCTCAACACATACCCTTGCATAGTCGATGCGGGTGCGGGAGAAGGTGCCACCATCAATAGAGATTGGTTTCCCAATCACACTCACTAGCCGGCTGAGAGTCTTTGAAGACCAAAAATGCATGTGCAAACTCAGAAAACGGATCCAAATTGGGATAGTGGAGAGGAGTTCTTTATACGGTTGAAGATCTGCTGTCCATTTCCAGAGGATAAGTAGTCGACCAGCAATAGACCAGGGTCCACCTTCTAAGATCTTATTCCGATCATCGGCATTAGATAATTTGAAGAGGAAGAACCCGTTGCTGATTGGTAAGAAATCTAGCCCACCTTCGCATCGCCACTTTCGGCTGACAGCGATTTTGATTCCATAGATGCTAGGTTTTAGTCCAATAATGTAACCAATTAAGGAGTTAGACCAAGTTGCTGCTTCTTCTTCAAGCTCGGCTTTAGGGCAAACTGCTGCCGGTTCATTTTTCAGAGTGGGGGCAACGTAGTGAAGAACTTTGCCCGTGCTTTTAGTAGATTTACAGTGGAAGAGACTGCTCCAAGAGGCCTTTGGCAAGCTGGGGTTGAGAACTCCAGCGAGGAGTGTAGCAGCTATGTAGGAATCAGGTTGGGGTAGAGCTGGAATAATTGGATTTGAAGGAGGTTTTGGTTGAGAGTCTGGGGTGATTAAGGGAGAGATAGCAGGGTTTTTTCCAGGCTTGCTGATTTGATGAATAGCTGAAGGAGATGGCTTGGCCGAGTGTGCAGGGGAGTTAGCAGGTCCTGAAAAGTGAGGGACTGGGTAGGCCCAAAGATTTGGGCAAGCCTCTGGGTAGGGTAGGCCCAAAGATTTGGGCGGGCTGCTGATCAATAGGTTTTTGGGTCAGGTGGCCCGAAAGAGTTGGTCGGGCACCTGGTTAAGTGAGTTGGGTCGGGGGGCCCAGGGATGGGTAATAGCTCAGGTGTAGTTGGGCGGTTACTGATTTTTAAGGAGGGATTTGAATTAGAATTAATAAAAGTACTTACTTTTCCAGTAAGTTGGCTGTCGACCAGGGATTGGTTTAGGGGGGCAGACGTCATGGTGGGGGGATTGGGTGTTGAGCACCCCTTAGGAAGCATTGAGTGAACGGTAGGAGATTCCTCAGCAACATCATGAAGAGAATCTAGCATCCTGAGCAAGGGAGGATCTCCCACCAAAGCAGAAGACTTCAGAGGCCTTTCCAGCAGCATGGAGCTATTGAAGAAGGCCAGCTGAGCTCTCAACTGGGCAATGTCAAGTGCCTTTGGTGAAGATGGTGCACTGGAGATAGCTCTGGACATTCCAAACCCCGGCCAATCGACCCAGCCAATGTACAGAAACCAAACCTGCTGGTCGATGCCCAAGCAGCAGCCAAAGCAAGTAAAATGGTTGCAAAACAGATCATAGCAAACAAGAGGAGGGAGAAGACAACAAGGTGTTGTCGGCCAGAAGGCCTAGCTACCAAACCAGGTAGCTAGGAAGAAGGAGAAGCCAAAAAGACTTGCAGTAAGATAGTATGAAGCTTCTAGGTTTCAGGAATGTACTTTCAAAACTACTTGGGAGATAACCTTCGGCTTCTTCTCTGCTTGCTCTATCTCTGCATATTCAGATTTCTCTAGCTCCTACCTTTCTTGGTGGCCTGAGGTGGATACCTTGTTCCTAGCTACCGGCTGGGTAGCTAGGAACACATTTCTTGACAACATCTTGTTGTCTGCTGGCGTCTGCACCAACTCCTTGGTGGTGCATTGCTAGTTGTATACCCTCTTTACTGCCATGGGAAGGAACAAGCACTCTGCTCCTTCTCCAAGGGCACTCGAAATCTTAAGGCTGCAAGAGCAGCTTGCCTCTTTCAACGAATCACTTCCGCTGGGAGGGGCTTTGATGGCATCCAGCTCACCCTTGGCCGGTTCACTCCACAGCCAGCATCAATCTGGGCATTGTTCTCCTTTTGTTAATGCTGAGGTTGATGATAAATGTCCGCCATCCATTTTGAACCCCATGATAGCCGCTTGACACCCAATACTTCACTCCTGCAGTCAATTCTCAACAGCCATTCAGAGGCTAACAACCAGTGTACTATTAAAGTAGTCACTTCAATTTTAAAATCTAGAGCCTTCTTTAACTCCCGCCCTTCTATTTCTGAACTTGGACCCAACAAGCTTGCTGGGTCTTCTGTTACACCTCCCTATAAGCTGGAAACTGTGGACCTGACCTCTTTACTGCATGGCACTGAATCTAAACGGATGTATTTTTCAGTCCCCATAGGCTGAGGACTTTCTTCTTTTTTGTCTTTCTAATTGAAGCACCAATGTAACTAACTCTTCATCTAAATTCAGGGTGGGGATCCCTATCAACCCCTTTTTGCCTAGCAAAAAATAGGTTTCAGGAAAATGGTTCAGATGCTTAAAACCTGGAGAAAAAAAAAGAGGAGCTTTAGAAAAAGAAAGAGGAGCTCAGAAAAAAAAAAGGGGAGCTTTAGAAAAAGAAAGAGGAGGTTTTTTTAGAAAAAGAAGAGCTTTAGAAAAAGAAAGAGGAGAGCTTAAAAAAAAAAGAGGAGCTTTTTTTAGAAAAAAAAAAGAGCTTTATAAAAAGAAAGAGGAGCTTAGAAAAAAAAGAGGAGCTTAGGAAAAAAAGATCGAACTTGAACGCTTGAATTTGAATGCTTAAATGTTATTGCTTGAACATGAAAGCTTGAATGTGAATGCTTCTACAGGAATGCTTGCACATGACTGGTTGAACTGGAATGCTTGAACGTGAATTTTTGAACCTAAACGCTTGAACATGAATGCGTGTACTGGAAAGCTTGAACATGTATGCTTGAACATGAAATGCTAGAACATGAAATGCTTGAACGAGAATGCTTGAACATGAATGCTTGAACATGAATGCTTAAAAGTGAATGCTCGAACATGAATGCTTGAACGAGAATCCTTGAACGTGAATGCTTGAAATGAATGGTTGAACGTGAATGGTTGAACATGAATGCTTGTACGTATGTGCTTGAACAAGAAAGCTTGAACTTGAACGCTTTATTGTGAGTGCTCAAATGTTATTGCTTGAACATGAATGCTTGCACGTGAATACTTGAACAGGAATGCTTGCACAAGACTGGTTGAACTGGAATGCTTGTACGTGAATTCTTGAACCTGAATGCTTGAATGTCAATGCTTGAAAATGAATGCTTGTGTTGGAAAGCTTGAAAGTACATGCTTGAATGAGAATGCTTCAAAATGAATGCATGAACGTGAATGCCTAAATGTGAATGCTTGGACACGAATGCCTGAACAAGAATACTTGAACGTGAATTCTTGAACATGAATGCTTGAACATGAATTCTTGAACGTTAATGCTTGAACAAGAATGCTTGAATTGGAAAGCTTGAGCGTGCATGCTTGAACATGAAATGGTTGAACGTGAATGCTTGAACATGAATGCTTGAATGTGAATGATTAAATGTAAATGCTTGAACGTGAATGCATGAATGAGAATCCTTAAACGTGAATGCTTGAACATGAATGGCTGAATGTGAATGGTTGAAGGTGAAAGGTTGAACTTGAATGCTTGAACGTAAATGCTTGAACCTAAATGCTTGAACATGAATGCTTGAGCGAGATTGTTTGAACGTGAATGCTTGATTGATAGGGAAACGCTTGAACGTGAATGCTTGAACAAGAATGGTTGAACATGAATGGTTGAACGTGAATGCTTGTACGTAAATGTTTGAACAAGAATGATCGAACTTGAACACTTGAATGTGAATGCTTAAACGTTATTACCTAAACTTGAAAGCTTGAATGTGAGTGCTTGTACAGGAATGCTTACAAATGACTGGTTGAACTGGAATGCTTGAACATGAATTTTTGAACCTGAACGGTTGAACATGAATGCATGTACTGGAAAGCTAGAACATGTATGCTTGAACATGAAATGCTAGAACATGAAATGCTTGAACGAGAATGCTTGAACATGAATGCTTGACTTTGAATGGATAAATGTGAATGATCGAACATGAATGCTTGAACGAGAATCCTTGAATGTGAATGCTTGGTAGATTGTGACACGCTTGAACGTGAATGCTTGAACATGAATGGTTGAACATAAATGTTTGTACGTATGTAAACAAGAATGCTTGAACAAGAATACCTGAATGTGAGTGCTTGAACATGAATGGTTGAACTTGAATACTTAAACCTGAATGTTTGAACAGGAATGCTTGAACGTGAATGGGTGAAGGTGAACGCTTGAACGTGAATGCTTGAACGTGAATGCTTGAATGTGAATGCTTGAACGTAAATGCTTGAACATGAATGCTTGAACGTGAATGCTTAAATATGAATGCTTGAACGCGAATCCTTGAACGTCAATGCTTCTTAGATAGTGGCACACATGAACCTGAATGCTTGAACATGGATGGTTGAACGTGAGTGGTTGAACAAGAATACTTGAAGGTTAACGCTTGACTTTGAATGCTTGAACGTGAATGCTTGAAGGTGAATGCTTGAACGTGAATGCGTAAACTTGTGCAAGGAATGGTTGAACAAGAATGGTTGAATGTGTGCATGAACATTAATACAAGAACGTGAATGCTCGAACATGAATGCCTGAACGTGAATGCTTGAACGTGAATGCTTGAACATGAATGGTCGAATGTGTACATGAACATGAATACATGAATGTGAATTCTTGACCAAAGAATGCTTGCACGTGAATGCTTGAACTGGAATGCATGAATGTGAACGCTTGAACATGAATGCTTGAACATGAACGATCGAACTTGAATGCTTGAACAAAAATGCTTGAACTGGAAAGCTTCAACGTCCATGCTTGAACATGAAATGGTTGAACGTGAATGCTTGAACAAGAATGCATAAATGTGAATGCTTGAAAGAGAATCCTTGAACGTGAATGCTTCTTAGAAAGTGACATGCTTGAACGTGAATGCTTGAACATGAATTGTTGAACGTGAATGCTTGAACGAGAATGCTTGAATGTCATTGCTTGAAAAAAATTGCCTGAACGTGAATGCATGATAGATAGTGGCACGCTTGAATGTTAATGCTTCAACATTAATGTTGAATGTGAGTACTTGAACATGAAGGCTTGAACATGGATGATTGAACATGAATGCTTGAGCCATTGCTTGAACAAGAATGCTTGAACATAGATGCTTGAGCATTATTGGCGAGCGACAATGCTCTTGAACATGAATGCTTGAACATGATTATGAACGAGAATGCTTTAACGTGAATGATAGAACATGAATGGTTGAACATGAATGCTTTATAGATAGTGACACGCTTGAACGTGAATGCTTGAACACCATTGTTGAACGTGAATACTTGAACGTCCTCGCTTGAACGTGAAAGCTTGAACGTGAGTGCCTGAACCTGAAAGCTGGAACAAGAATGCTTGGACTTGAATGCTTGACTTTGAATGTTTGAAAATGAATCCTTGAATATGAAAGCTTGAGCATGAATGGTTGAACATGAATGCTTCAACCTGAGTTCTTGAACCTGAGTGGTTGAAAGTGAATGCTTGAACGTAAATTCTTGAATATGAATGCTTAAACGTAAATGGTTGAACATGAATGCATGAATGTGATTGCTTGAGAGTTATCAACATGCTTGAACGTGAATGCTCGAATGAGAATGCTTGAACGTGAATGCTAGAACATGAATTCTTCAAGGTGAATGTTTGATAGATAGTGACATGCTTGAACGTGAAAGCTCGAACATGAATGCTTGAAGGCGAACGCTTGAACAGGAACGCTTGAACGAGAATGCTTGAACGTGAAAGCTAGAACACGAATGCATGAACATGAATATAGATAGTGACACGCAAGAACGTGAATGCTTGGGCATGAATGGTTGAACGCGAATGCATAAACGTGAATGCTTGAAGGTGAACGCTTGAATGTGAATGCTTAAACATGAATAGTTGAATGTGTGCATGAACATGAATACATGAACATGAATGCTTGAATGTGAATGCATGAACACTAATGCTTGAATGTGAATGCTTGATTGTCATTGTTGAACGTCAATGCTGGAACGTGAAGGCTTGAACTTCATTACTTGAATGTGAATGAACATGAATGCTTGAATATGAAAGCTTGAACAAGAATGCTTGAACTGGAAAGCTTCAATGTGCATGCTTGAACATGAAATGGTCGAACGTGAATGCTTAAATGTGACACGCTTGAACGTGAATGAGAGAAAGAGAATCCTTGAACATGAATGCTTCTTAGAGCCGTGAATGCTTGAACATGAATTGTTGAACGTGAATGGTTCAACATGAATGCTTGAACGAGAATGGTTAAACGTGAATGCTTGAACGAGAATGCTTAAACAAGAATGCTAGAACATGAATTCTTGAATGTGAATATTGATAGTGACACGATTGAACGTGAAAGCTCAATCGTGAATGCTTGAAAGTGAATGCTTGAACGTGAATGGTTGAACGTGAAGGCTGAAACCTGAATGCTTGAAGGTGAACGCTTGAACGTGAATGCTTGAACATGAATGGTTGAATGTGAGCACGAACATGAATAAATGAATGTGAATGCTTGAACATGAATGCTTGAAGGTGAATGCTTGAACGTCATTGTTGAACGTGAATGCTTGAACGTGAGTGATTTAACTCAATGCTTGAAGCGTGAATGCTTTAGCAGAATGCTTGAACTCGAAAGCATGCGTGCATGCTTCAACGTGAATGCTGGAACATGAATGCTGGAATGTGAATGCTTGCACATGAATGCTTGAACGTGAATGCTTGAACGCAAAGCCTTAAACGTGAATGTTTCTTAGATAGTGACACACATGAACCTAAATGCTTGGAACATGAATGGTTGAATGTGAATGGTTAAACACAAATACTTGAAGGTTAACCCTTGGTTGTGAATGCTTAAAGCGTGAATACTTGAAGGTTAATGCTTGAACGTGAATGCGTAAATGTGTGCCAGGAATGGTTGAACAAGAATGGTTGAATATGTACATGAACATGAATACATGAACGTGAATGCTTGAACATGAATGCTTGAATGTGAATGCATGAACAATAATAGTTGAACGTGAATGCTTGAACGTCATTGTTGAACGTGAATGCTTGAGAGAATGCTTAAACTTGATTGCTTGGTGAATGTTTGAAAATGAATGATTGAACGTGAAAGCTTCAATGTGAATGGTTGAACATGAATGCTTCAATCAGTGCTCGAACCTAAATGCTTGAACGTGAATGTTTGAACATGAATGCCTGAACGTGAATGCTTGAGAGATAGTAACACGCTTGAACGCGAAGGCTTGAACATAAAGGCTTGAACGTGAATGTTTGAACATGAATGCTTGAACAAGAATGCCTGAACGTCAATGCTAAAACATGAATGCTCGAATCTGAATGCTTGAAGGTGAATACTTGAATGTGAATCTTCAACATGAATGGTTGAGTGTGTGCATGCATGTGAATTCTTGAACAAGAATGCTTGCACATGAATGCTTGAACTAATGCATAAACGTGAATGCTTGAACATGAATGCTTGAACATAAACACATGACCTTGAACGCTTGAACAGGAATGCTTGAACTGGAAAGCTTCAATGTCCATGCTTGAACATGAAATGGTTGAACATGAATGCTTGAACAAGAATGCATAAATGTGAATGCTTAAACGTGAATGCTTGAAAGACAATCCTTGAACATGAATGCTTCTTAGAAAGTGACATGCTTGAACATGAATGGTTCAACGTGAATGCTTGAAGGTGAACACTTGAACATGAATCCTTGAACGTAAATGCTTGAACTTCATTGCTTGAACTTTAATGAGCGTGAATGCTAGAATGTGAGTGATTTAACCTAAAAGCTTGAACATGAATGCTTGAACGTGAATGCTTAAATATGAATGCTTGAACATGAATGCTTGAACGCGAATCCTTGAACGTCAATGCTTCTTAGATAGTGGCACACATGAACCTGAATGCTTGAACATGGATGGTTGAACGTGAGTGGTTGAACAAGAATACTTGAAGGTTAACGCTTGACTTTGAATGCTTGAACGTGAATGCGTAAACTTGTGCAAGGAATGGTTGAACAAGAATGGTTGAATGTGTGCATGAACATTAATACATGAACGTGAATGCTCGAACATGAATGCTTGAACGTGAATGCTTGAACATGAATGGTCGAATGTGTACATGAACATGAATACATGAATGTGAATTCTTGACCAAAGAATGCTTGCACGTGAATGCTTGAACTGGAATGCATGAATGTGAGCAGCGAACATGAATGCTTGAATGTGAATGCTTGAACATGAGCGATCGAACTTGAATGCTTGAACAAAATGCTTGAACTGGAAAGCTTCAACGTCCATGCTTGAACATGAAATGGTTGAGCGTAGAATGCTTGAACAAGAATGCATAAATGTGAATGCTTCAAAGAGAATCCTTGAACGTGAATGCTTCTTAGAAAGTGACATGCTTGAACGTGAATGCTTGAACATGAATTGTTGAACGTGAATGCTTGAACGAGAATGCTTGAATGTCATTGCTTGAAAAAAATTGCCTGAACGTGAATGCATGATAGATAGTGGCACGCTTGAATGTTAATGCTTGAATGTGAGTACTTGAACATGAGGGCTCGAATATGGATGATTGAACATGAATGCTTGAACGCCATTGCTTGAACAAGAATGCTTGAACATGAATGCTTGAGCATTAATGCTTGAACGACAATGCTTGAACATGAATGCTTGAACATGATTGCGGGAACGAGAATGCTTTAACGTGAATGATAGAACATGAATGGTTGAACATGAATGCTTTATAGATGGTGTCTCGCTTGAGCGTGAATGCTGGAACACCATTGTAGAACGTGAATACTTGATCGTCCTCGCTTGAGCAACGTGAAAGCTTGCGTGAGTGCCGAACCGAAAGCTGGAACAAGAATGCTTGGACTTGAATGCTTGACTTTGAATGTTTGAAAATGAATCCTTGAATATGAAAGCTTGAGCATGAATGGTTGAACATGAATGCTTCAACCTGAGTTCTTGAACCTGAGTGGTTGAAAGTGAATGCTTGAACGTAAATTCTTGAATATGAATGCTTAAACGTAAATGGTTGAACATGAATGCATGAACGTGATTGCTTGAGAGTTATCAACATGCTTGAACGTGAATGCTCGAATGAGAATGCTTGAACGTGAATGCTAGAACATGAATTCTTCAAGGTGAATGTTTGATAGATAGTGACATGCTTGAACGTGAAAGCTCGAACATGAATGCTTGAAGGCGAACGCTTGAACAGGAACGCTTGAACGAGAATGCTTGAACGTGAAAGCTAGAACACGAATGCATGAACATGAATATAGATAGTGACACGCAAGAACGTGAATGCTTCAAAGTGAATGCTTGGGCATGAATGGTTGAACGCGAATGCATAAACGTGAATGCTTGAAGGTGAACGCTTGAATGTGAATGCTTAAACATGAATAGTTGAATGTGTGCATGAACATGAATACATGAACATGAATGCTTGAATGTGAATGCATGAACACTAATGCTTGAATGTGAATGCTTGATTGTCATTGTTGAACGTCAATGCTGGAACGTGAAGGCTTGAACTTCATTACTTGAATGTGAATGAACATGAATGCTTGAATATGAAAGCTTGAACAAGAATGCTTGAACTGGAAAGCTTCAATGTGCATGCTTGAACATGAAACGGTCGAACGTGAATGCTTAAATGTGACACGCTTGAACGTGAATGAGAGAAAGAGAATCCTTGAACATGAATGCTTCTTAGACAGTGACACGGTTGAACGTGAATGCTTGAACATGAATTGTTGAACGTGAATGGTTCAACATGAATGCTTGAACGAGAATGGTTAAACGTGAATGCTTGAACGAGAATGCTTAAACAAGAATGCTAGAACATGAATTCTTGAATGTGAATATTGATAGTGACACGATTGAACGTGAAAGCTCAATCGTGAATGCTTGAAAGTGAATGCTTGAACATGAATGGTTGAACGTGAAGGCTAGAACCTAAATGCTTGAAGGTGAACGCTTGAACGTTAATGCTTGAACAGGAATGGTTGAATGTGAGCATGATCATGAATAAATGAACGTGAATGCTTGAACGTGAATGCTTAAACATGAATGCTTGAACGTGAATGTTTGTACGTGAATGCTTGAATGTCATTGTTGAATGTGAATGCTTGAACGTGAGTGATTTAACCTGAATGCTTGAACGTGAATGCTTGAACTCGAAAGCTTGTACGTGCATGCTTCAACGTGAATGCTTGAACATGAATGCTGGAATGTGAATGCTTAAATGTGAATGCTTGAACATGAATGCTTGAACGCAAAGCCTTAAACGTGAATGTTTCTTAGATAGTGACACACATGAACCTAAATGCTTGAACATGAATGGTTGAATCACAAATACTTAAAGGTTAACGCTTGACTGTGAATGCTTGAAGGTGAACACTTGAACGTGAATGCGTAAACATGTGCTAGGAATGGTTCAACAAGAATGGTTGATTGTGTGCATGAACATGAATACATGAACGTGAATGCTTGAACATGAATGCAAGAACATTAATGCTTGAACATGAATGCTTGAACGTAAATTCTTGAATGTCATTGTTGAACGTGAATGCTTGAACCTAAATGCTTGAACAGGATTGCTTGATCATTAATGTTTGAAAATGAATGATTGAACGTGAAAGCTTCAATGTGAATGGTTGAACATGAATGCTTCAATTAGAGTGCTCAAACCCAAATGCTTGAACGTGAATGTTTCAACATGAATGATTGAACGTGAATGCTTGAGAGATAGTAACATGCTTAAACGTGAAGGCTTGAACATAAAGGCTTGAACGGGAATGTTTGAACGTGAATGCTTGAACGAGAATGCTTGAACGTGAATGCTAGAACATGAATGCTCGAACCTGAATGCTTGAAGGTGAACGCTTGAACGTGAATGCTTGAACATGAATGGTTGAACGTGAATGCTTGAACATGAATGCTTGCACATGAATGCTCGAACTGGAATGCATGAACGTGAATGCTTGAACATGAACGCTTGAACTTGAACGCTTGAACAAGAATGCTTGAACTGGAAAGCTTCAATGCCAATGCTTGAACATGAAATGGTTGAACATGAATACTTGAACATGAATGCTTGAACAAGAATGCATAAATGTGAATGCTTAAACGTGAATGCTTGAAAGAGAATCCTGGAACGTGAATGTTTCTTAGAAAGTGACATGCTTGAACGTGAATGGTTGAACATGAATGCTTGAAGGTGAACGCTTGAACGTGAATCCTTGAACGTGAATGCTTGAACTTCATTGCTTGAACTTTAATGAGCGTGAATGCTAAAATGTGAGTGATTTAACCTAAATGCTTGAACGTGAATGCTTTAACAAGAATGCTTAAATATGAATGCTTGAACATGAATGCTTGAACGCGAATCCTTGAACGTCAATGCTTCTTAGATAGAACATGAATAGTTGAATGTGAATGGTTGAACACGAATACTTGAAGGTTAACGTTTGACTTTGAATGCTTGAACGTCAATGCTTGAAGGTGAATGCTTGAACATGAATGCATAAACGTGTGCCAGGAATGGTTGAACAAAAATGGTTGAATATGTGCAAGAACATGAATACATGAACGTGAATGCTTGAACATATTCGCTTGAACGTGAATGCTTGAACGTGAATGCTTGAACATGAATGGTCGAATGTGTACATGAACATGAATACATGAATGTGAATTCTTGACCAAAGAATGCTTGCACGTGAATGCTTGAACTGGAATGCATGAATGTGAACGCTTGAACATGAATGCTTGAATGTGAATGCTTGAACATGAACGATCGAACTTGAAGGCTTGAACAAAAATGCTTGAACTGGAAAGCTTCAACGTCCATGCTTGAACATGAAATGGTTGAACGTGAATGCTTGAACAAGAATGCATAAATGTGAATGCTTGAAAGAGAATCCTTGAACGTGAATGCTTCTTAGAAAGTGACATGCTTGAACGTGAATGCTTGAACATGAATTGTTGAACGTGAATGCTTGAACGAGAATGCTTGAATGTCATTGCTTGAAAAAAATTGCCTGAACGTGAATGCATGATAGATAGTGGCACGCTTGAATGTTAATGCTTGAATGTGAGTACTTGAACATGAGGGCTCGAATATGGATGATTGAACATGAATGCTTGAACGCCATTGCTTGAACAAGAATGCTTGAACATGAATGCTTGAGCATTAATGCTTGAACGACAATGCTTGAACATGAATGCTTGAACATGATTGCGGGAACGAGAATGCTTTAACGTGAATGATAGAACATGAATGGTTGAACATGAATGCTTTATAGATAGTGACACGCTTGAACGTGAATGCTTGAACACCATTGTTGAACGTGAATACTTGAACGTCCTCGCTTGAACGTGAAAGCTTGAACGTGAGTGCCTGAACCTGAAAGCTGGAACAAGAATGCTTGGACTTGAATGCTTGACTTTGAATGTTTGAAAATGAATCCTTGAATATGAAAGCTTGAGCATGAATGGTTGAACATGAATGCTTCAACCTGAGTTCTTGAACCTGAGTGGTTGAAAGTGAATGCTTGAACGTAAATTCTTGAATATGAATGCTTAAACGTAAATGGTTGAACATGAATGCATGAACGTGATTGCTTGAGAGTTATCAACATGCTTGAACGTTAACGCTTGAACGTGAATGCTTGAACGAGAATGCTTGAACGTGAATGCTAGAACATGAATTCTTCAAGGTGAATGTTTGATAGATAGTGACATGCTTGAACGTGAAAGCTCGAACATGAATGCTTGAAGGCGAACGCTTGAACAGGAACGCTTGAACGAGAATGCTTGAACGTGAAAGCTAGAACACGAATGCATGAACATGAATATAGATAGTGACACGCAAGAACGTGAATGCTTCAAAGTGAATGCTTGGGCATGAATGGTTGAACGCGAATGCATAAACGTGAATGCTTGAAGGTGAACGCTTGAATGTGAATGCTTAAACATGAATAGTTGAATGTGTGCATGAACATGAATACATGAACATGAATGCTTGAATGTGAATGCATGAACACTAATGCTTGAATGTGAATGCTTGATTGTCATTGTTGAACGTCAATGCTGGAACGTGAAGGCTTGAACTTCATTACTTGAATGTGAATGAACATGAATGCTTGAATATGAAAGCTTGAACAAGAATGCTTGAACTGGAAAGCTTCAATGTGCATGCTTGAACATGAAATGGTCGAATGTGAATGCTTAAATGTCACACGCTTCAACATGAATGCGTGAAAGAGAATCCTTGAACATGAATGCTTCTTAGACAGTGACACGGTTGAACGTGAATGCTTGAACATGAATTGTTGAACGTGAATGGTTCAACATGAATGCTTGAACGAGAATGGTTAAACGTGAATGCTTGAACGAGAATGCTTGAACAAGAATGCTAGAACATGAATTCTTGAGCGTGAATATTGATAGTGACATGATTGTACATGAAAGCTCGAATGTGAATACTTGAAAGTGAATGCTTAAACCTGAATGGTTGAACGTGAAGGCTGGAACTTGAATGCTTGAAGTTGAACGCTTGAACGTGAATGCTTAAACATGAATGGTTGAATGTGAATGTTTATGCGTGAATGCTTGAACGTCATTGTTGAATGTGAATGCTAGAACACGAGTGATTTTCCTTGAATGCTTGAACGTGAATGCTTTAATAAGAATGCTTGAACTGGAAAGCTTGAATGTTAATGCTAGAACGTGAATGCTTGAACATGAATGCTGGAATGTGAATGCTTAAATGTTAATGCTTGAACATGAATGTTTGAACGTGAAGACTTGTACATGAATTATTCTTAGATAGTGACACACATGAACCTGAATGCTTGAGCATGAATGGTTGAACGTGAATGGTTGAACCCGAATACTTGAAGATTAACGCTTGACCGTGAATGCTTGAACGTGAATGCGTAAGTGTGTGCCAGGAACGCTTGAGCAAGAATGGTTGAATGTGTGCATGAACATGAATACATGAACATTAATGCTTGAACGTGAATGCTTGAACGTGAATGCATGAACATTAATGCTTGAACGTGAATGCTTGAACGTCATTGTTGAACGCCATTGCTTGAACATGAATGCTTGAGCCTGGCTGTTTGAATGAGAATGCTTGAACTTGATTGCTTGACCGTGAATGTTTGAAAATGAATGATTGAACATGAAAGCTTCAATGTGAATGGTTGAACTTGAATGCTTCAACCAGAGTGCTCGAACCTGAATGCTTGAAAGTGAATGATTGAATGAAAATTTTGGAACATGAATGCTTGAGAGATAGTAACACACTTGAACGTGAAGGCTGGAACATAAAGGCTTGAACGTGACTGTTTGAATGTGAATGCTTGAACGAGAATGCCCGAGCGTCAATGCTAAAAAACATGAATCCTCGAATGGTGAATACTTGAATGTGAATCTTCAACATGAATGGTTGAGTGTGCATGCATGTGAATTCTTGAACAAGAATGCTTGCACATGAATGCTTCAACTAATCCATAAACGTGAATGCTTGAACATAAACACATGACCTTGAACGCTTGAACAGGAATGCTTGAACTGGAAAGCTTCAATGTCCATGCTTGAACATGAAATGGTTGAACATGAATGCTTGAACAAGAATGCATAAATGTGAATGCTTAAACGTGAATGCTTGAAAGACAATCCTTGAACATGAATGCTTCTTAGAAAGTGACATGCTTGAACATGAATGGTTCAACGTGAATGCTTGAAGGTGAACACTTGAACATGAATCCTTGAACGTAAATGCTTGAACTTCATTGCTTGAACTTTAATGAGCGTGAATGCTAGAATGTGAGTGATTTAACCTAAAAGCTTGAACATGAATGCTTGAACGTGAATGCTTAAATATGAATGCTTGAACGCGAATCCTTGAACGTCAATGCTTCTTAGATAGTGGCACACATGAACCTGAATGCTTGAACATGGATGGTTGAACGTGAGTGGTTGAACAAGAATACTTGAAGGTTAACGCTTGACTTTGAATGCTTGAACGTGAATGCTTGAAGGTGAATGCTTGAACGTGAATGCGTAAACTTGTGCAAGGAATGGTTGAACAAGAATGGTTGAATGTGTGCATGAACATTAATACATGAACGTGAATGCTCGAACATGAATGCCTGAACGTGAATGCTTGAACGTGAATGCTTGAACATGAATGGTCGAATGTGTACATGAACATGAATACATGAATGTGAATTCTTGACCAAAGAATGCTTGCACGTGAATGCTTGAACTGGAATGCATGAATGTGAACGCTTGAACATGAATGCTTGAATGTGAATGTTGTTTGAACAAGAATGCTTGAACTGGAAAGCTTCAACGTCCATGCTTGAACATGAAATGGTTGAACGTGAATGCTTGAACAAGAATGCATAAATGTGAATGCTTGAAAGAGAATCCTTGAACGTGAATGCTTCTTAGAAAGTGACATGCTTGAACGTGAATGCTTGAACATGAATTGTTGAACGTGAATGCTTGAACGAGAATGCTTGAATGTCATTGCTTGAAAAAAATTGCCTGAACGTGAATGCATGATAGATAGTGGCACGCTTGAATGTTAATGCTTGAATGTGAGTACTTGAACATGAGGGCTCGAATATGGATGATTGAACATGAATGCTTGAACGCCATTGCTTGAACAAGAATGCTTGAACATGAATGCTTGAGCATTAATGCTTGAACGACAATGCTTGAACATGAATGCTTGAACATGATTGCGGGAACGAGAATGCTTTAACGTGAATGATAGAACATGAATGGTTGAACATGAATGCTTTATAGATAGTGACACGCTTGAACGTGAATGCTTGAACACCATTGTTGAACGTGAATACTTGAACGTCCTCGCTTGAACGTGAAAGCTTGAACGTGAGTGCCTGAACCTGAAAGCTGGAACAAGAATGCTTGGACTTGAATGCTTGACTTTGAATGTTTGAAAATGAATCCTTGAATATGAAAGCTTGAGCATGAATGGTTGAACATGAATGCTTCAACCTGAGTTCTTGAACCTGAGTGGTTGAAAGTGAATGCTTGAACGTAAATTCTTGAATATGAATGCTTAAACGTAAATGGTTGAACATGAATGCATGAACGTGATTGCTTGAGAGTTATCAACATGCTTGAACGTGAATGCTCGAATGAGAATGCTTGAACGTGAATGCTAGAACATGAATTCTTCAAGGTGAATGTTTGATAGATAGTGACATGCTTGAACGTGAAAGCTCGAACATGAATGCTTGAAGGCTTAACGCTGAACAGAACGCTTGAACGAGAATGCTTACATGAATATAGATAGTGACACGCAAGAACGTGAATGCTTCAAAGTGAATGCTTGGGCATGAATGGTTGAACGCGAATGCATAAACGTGAATGCTTGAAGGTGAACGCAGAATGTGAATGCTTAAACATGAATAGTTGAATGTGTGCATGAACATGAATACATGAACATGAATGCTTGAATGTGACTGCATGAACACTAATGCTTGAATGTGAATGCTTGATTGCCATTGTTGAGCGTCAATGCTGGAACGTGAAGGCTTCAACTTCATTACTTGAATGTGAATGAACATGAATGCTTGAATATGAAAGCTTGAACAAGAATGCTTGAACTGGAAAGCTTCAATGTGCATGCTTGAACATGAAACGGTCGCACGTGAATGCTTAAATGTGACACGCAAACGTGAATGAGAGAAAGAGAATCCTTGAACATGAATGCTTCTTAGACAGTGACACGGTTGAACGTGAATGCTTGAACATGAATTGTTGAACGTGAATGGTTCAACATGAATGCTTGAACGAGAATGGTTAAACGTGAATGCTTGAACGAGAATGCTTAAACAAGAATGCTAGAACATGAATTCTTGAATGTGAATATTGATAGTGACACGATTGAACGTGAAAGCTCAATCGTGAATGCTTGAAAGTGAATGCTTGAACATGAATGGTTGAACGTGAAGGCTAGAACCTAAATGCTTGAAGGTGAACGCTGAAGCGTTAATGCTTGAACAGAATGGTTGAATGTGAGCATGATCATGAATAAATGAGCGTGAATGCTTGAGCGTGAATGCTTAAACATGAATGCTTGAGCGTGAATGTTTGTATGTGAATGCTTGAATGTCATTGTTGAATGTGTGAATGCTTGAAGCGTGAGTGATTTAACACAATGCTTGAATGAATGCTTTGAAGATGCTTGAAGTCGAAAGCTTGTACCTGCATGCTTGAACGTGAACGCTTGAACATGTATGCTGGAATGTGAATGCTTAAATGTGAATGCTTGAACATGAATGCTTGAACGCGAAGACTTGTACATGAATGCTTCTTAGATAGTGACACACATGAACCTGAATGCTTGAACATGAATGGTTGAATGTGAATGGTTGAACGCGAATACTTGAAGGTTAACGCTTGACCATGAATGCTTGAAGGCGAAAGCTTGAACGTGAATGAGTAAATGTGTGCCAGGAATGGTTGAACAAGAATGCTTGAACATGAATGCTTGAAAGTGCATGCATGAACATTAATGCTTGAACGCGAATGCTTGAACGTCATTGTTGAGCATGCATGCTTGAACGAGAATGCTTAAACTTGATTGCTTGACTGTGAATGTTTGAAAATGAATGATTGAACGTGAAAGCTTCAATGTGAATGGTTGAACATGAATGCTTCAATCAGAGTGCTCGAACCTAAATGCTTGAACGTGAATGTTTGAACATGAATGCCTGAACGTGAATGCTTGAGAGATAGTAACACGCTTGAACGCGAAGGCTTGAACATAAAGGCTTGAACGTGAATGTTTGAACATGAATGCTTGAACAAGAATGCCTGAACGTCAATGCTAAAACATGAATGCTCGAATCTGAATGCTTGAAGGTGAATACTTGAATGTGAATCTTCAACATGAATGGTTGAGTGTGTGCATGCATGTGAATTCTTGAACAAGAATGCTTGCACATGAATGCTTGAACTAATGCATAAACGTGAATGCTTGAACATAAACACATGACCTTGAACGCTTGAACAGGAATGCTTGAACTGGAAAGCTTCAATGTCCATGCTTGAACATGAAATGGTTGAACATGAATGCTTGAACAAGAATGCATAAATGTGAATGCTTAAACGTGAATGCTTGAAAGACAATCCTTGAACATGAATGCTTCTTAGAAAGTGACATGCTTGAACATGAATGGTTCAACGTGAATGCTTGAAGGTGAACACTTGAACATGAATCCTTGAACGTAAATGCTTGAACTTCATTGCTTGAACTTTAATGAGCGTGAATGCTAGAATGTGAGTGATTTAACCTAAAAGCTTGAACATGAATGCTTGAACGTGAATGCTTAAATATGAATGCTTGAACATGAATGCTTGAACGCGAATCCTTGAACGTCAATGCTTCTTAGATAGTGGCACACATGAACCTGAATGCTTGAACATGGATGGTTGAACGTGAGTGGTTGAACAAGAATACTTGAAGGTTAACGCTTGACTTTGAATGCTTGAACGTGAATGCTTGAAGGTGAATGCTTGAACGTGAATGCGTAAACTTGTGCAAGGAATGGTTGAACAAGAATGGTTGAATGTGTGCATGAACATTAATACATGAACGTGAATGCTCGAACATGAATGCCTGAACGTGAATGCTTGAACGTGAATGCTTGAACATGAATGGTCGAATGTGTACATGAACATGAATACATGAATGTGAATTCTTGACCAAAGAATGCTTGCACGTGAATGCTTGAACTGGAATGCATGAACGTGATTGCTTGAACATGAATGCTTGAATGTGAATGCTTGAACATGAACGATCGAACTTGAATGCTTGAACAAAAATGCTTGAACTGGAAAGCTTCAACGTCCATGCTTGAACATGAAATGGTTGAACGTGAATGCTTGAACAAGAATGCATAAATGTGAATGCTTGAAAGAGAATCCTTGAACGTGAATGCTTCTTAGAAAGTGACATGCTTGAACGTGAATGCTTGAACATGAATTGTTGAACGTGAATGCTTGAACGAGAATGCTTGAATGTCATTGCTTGAAAAAAATTGCCTGAACGTGAATGCATGATAGATAGTGGCACGCTTGAATGTTAATGCTTGAATGTGAGTACTTGAACATGAGGGCTCGAATATGGATGATTGAACATGAATGCTTGAACGCCATTGCTTGAACAAGAATGCTTGAACATGAATGCTTGAGCATTAATGCTTGAACGACAATGCTTGAACATGAATGCTTGAACATGATTGCGGGAACGAGAATGCTTTAACGTGAATGATAGAACATGAATGGTTGAACATGAATGCTTTATAGATAGTGACACGCTTGAACGTGAATGCTTGAACACCATTGTTGAACGTGAATACTTGAACGTCCTCGCTTGAACGTGAAAGCTTGAACGTGAGTGCCTGAACCTGAAAGCTGGAACAAGAATGCTTGGACTTGAATGCTTGACTTTGAATGTTTGAAAATGAATCCTTGAATATGAAAGCTTGAGCATGAATGGTTGAACATGAATGCTTCAACCTGAGTTCTTGAACCTGAGTGGTTGAAAGTGAATGCTTGAAGCGTAAATTCTTGAATATGAATGCTTAAACGTAAATGGTTGAACATGAATGCATGAACGTGATTGCTTGAGAGTTATCAACATGCTTGAGCGTGAATGCTCGAATGAGAATGCTTGAACGTGAATGCTAGATCATGAATTCTTCAAGGTGAATGTTTGATAGATAGTGACATGCTTGAGCGTGAAAGCTCGAACATGAATGCTTGAAGGCGAGCGGCTTGAAGCGAGCAGAGCGAGAATGCTTGAGCGTGAAAGCTAGAACACGAATGCATGAACATGAATATAGATAGTGACACGCAAGAACGTGAATGCTTCAAAGTGAATGCTTGGGCATGAATGGTTGAACGCAGCGAATGCATAACGTGAATGCTTGAAGGTGAGCGGCAACAGATGTGAATGCAACATGAATAGTTGAATGTGTGCATGAACATGAATACATGAACATGAATGCTTGAATGTGAATGCATGAACACTAATGCTTGAATGTGAATGCTTGATTGTCATTGTTGAGCGTCAATGCTGGAAGCGTGAAGGCTTGAACTTCATTACTTGAATGTGAATGAACATGAATGCTTGAATATGAAAGCTTGAACAAGAATGCTTGAACTGGAAAGCTTCAATGTGCATGCTTGAACATGAAACGAAGCGTGAATGCTTAAATGTGACAAGCTTGAGCGTGAATGAGAGAAAGAGAATCCTTGAACATGAATGCTTCTTAGAAGCGGTGACACGGTTGAGCGTGAATGCTTGAACATGAATTGTTGAGCGTGAATGGTTCAACATGAATGCTTGAGCGAGAATGGTTAAGCGTGAATGCTTGAGCGAGAATGCTTAAACAAGAATGCTAGAACATGAATTCTTGAATGTGAATATTGATAGTGACACGATTGAGCGTGAAAGCTCAATCGTGAATGCTTGAAAGTGAATGCTTGAACATGAATGGTTGAGCGTGAAGGCTAGAACCTAAATGCTTGAAGGTGAGCGGCAGGCGTTAATGCTTGAACAGGAATGGTTGAATGTGAGCATGATCATGAATAAATGAGCGTGAATGCTTGAGCGTGAATGCTTAAACATGAATGCTTGAGCGTGAATGTTTGTGCGTGAATGCTTGAATGTCATTGTTGAATGTGAATGCTTGAGCGTGAGTGATTTAACACAGATGCTTGAGCGTGAATGCTTTATGAGAATGCTTGAACTCGAGAAAGCATGCGTGCATGCTTCAAGCGTGAATGGTTGAACGTGAATGCTTGAACATGAATGCTTAAATGTGAATGCTTGAATGCGAATCCTTGAGCATGAATGCTTCTTAGCTAGTGACACACATGAACCTGAATGCTTGAACATGAATGGTTGAATGTGAATGGTTGAACGCGAATACTTGAAGGTTAACGCTTGGTATGAATGTAAGCGTGAATACTTGAAGGTCAACACTTGAGCGTGAATGCATAAGCGTGTGCAGGAATGGTTGAACAAGAATGCTTGAATGTGTGCATGAACATGAATACATGAGCGTGAATGTGAACATGAATGCTTGAATATGAATGCATGAACATTAATGCTTGAGCAGAATGCTTGAGCGTCATTGTTGAGCATGCATGCTTGAGCGAGAATGTAAACTTGATTGCTTGGCTGTGAATGTTTGAAAATGAATGATTGAGCGTGAAAGCTTCAATGTGAATGGTTGAACATGAATGCGAGTGCTCGAACCTAAATGTTTGAACATGAATGCCTGAACGTGAATGCTTGAGAGATAGTAACACGCTTGAACGCGAAGGCTTGAACATAAAGGCTTGAACGTGAATGTTTGAACATGAATGCTTGAACAAGAATGCCTGAACGTCAATGCTAAAACATGAATGCTCGAATCTGAATGCTTGAAGGTGAATACTTGAATGTGAATCTTCAACATGAATGGTTGAGTGTGTGCATGCATGTGAATTCTTGAACAAGAATGCTTGCACATGAATGCTTGAACTAATGCATAAACGTGAATGCTTGAACATAAACACATGACCTTGAACGCTTGAACAGGAATGCTTGAACTGGAAAGCTTCAATGTCCATGCTTGAACATGAAATGGTTGAACATGAATGCTTGAACAAGAATGCATAAATGTGAATGCTTAAACGTGAATGCTTGAAAGACAATCCTTGAACATGAATGCTTCTTAGAAAGTGACATGCTTGAACATGAATGGTTCAACGTGAATGCTTGAAGGTGAACACTTGAACATGAATCCTTGAGCGTAAATGCTTGAACTTCATTGCTTGAACTTTAATGAGGCGTGAATGCTAGAATGTGAGTGATTTAACCTAAAAGCTTGAACATGAATGCTTGAGCGTGAATGCTTAAATATGAATGTGAAAACATGAATGGCAGCTGAATCCTTGAACAATGCTTCTTAGATAGTGGCACATGAACTGAATGCTTGAACATGGATGGTTGAGCGTGAGTGGTTGAACAAGAATACTTGAAGGTTAACGCTTGACTGTGAATGCTTGAAGGTGAACGCTTGAACAAGAATGTGCAAAGGTGTGCCAGGAATGGTTGAACAAGAATGGTTGAATGTGTGCATGAATATGAATTCATGAACGTGAAGGCTTGAACATGAATGCTTGAAGGTGAACGCATGAATGTGAATGCTTGAACATGAATGATTGAATGTGTGCATGAACATGAATACATGAATGTGAATGATTGAACATGAATGCTTGAACTAGAATGCATGAACGTGAATGCTTGAACATGAATGCTTGAATGTGAATGCTTGAACATGAACGCATGAACGTGAATGCTTGAACAAAATGCTTGAACATGGAAAGCTTCAAGCGTCCATGCTTGAACATGAAATGGTTGAGCGTGAATGCTTGAACAAGAATGCATAAATGTGAATGCTTCAAAGAGAATCCTTGAACGTGAATGCTTCTTAGAAAGTGACATGCTTGAACGTGAATGCTTGAACATGAATTGTTGAAAGTGAATGCTTGCACGAGAACGCTTGAATGTCATTGCTTGAAAAAATTGCAGCGTGAATGCATGATAGATAGTGGCACGAATGTGAATGTTAATGCTTGAATGTGAGTACTTGAACATGAGGGCTCGAATATGGATGATTGAACATGAATGCTTGAACGCCATTGCTTGAACAAGAATGCTTGAACATGAATGCTTGAGCATTAATGCTTGAACGACAATGCTTGAACATGAATGCTTGAACATGATTGAGGAACGCAGAATGCTTAAACGTGAATGCTAGAACATGAATGGTTGAACGTGCATGATTTATAGATTGTGACATGCTTGAACGTGAATGCTTGAACGCCATTGTTGAACGTGAATGCTTGAATGTCATTTCTTGAACGTGAAAGCTTGAACGTGAGTGAATGCTGAACTGAAAATTTGGAACAAGAATGCTTGGACTTGAATGCTTGACTTTGAATGTTTGAAAATGAATCCTTGAATATGAAAGCTTGAGCATGAATGGTTGAACATGAATGCTTCAACCTGAGTTCTTGAACCTGAGTGGTTGAAAGTGAATGCTTGAACGTAAATTCTTGAATATGAATGCTTAAACGTAAATGGTTGAACATGAATGCATGAACGTGATTGCTTGAGAGTTATCAACATGCTTGAACGTGAATGCTCGAATGAGAATGCTTGAGCGTGAATGCTAGAACATGAATTCTTCAAGGTGAATGTTTGATAGATATGGTGACATGCTTGAACGTGAAAGCTCGAACATGAATGCTTGAAGGCGAGCGGCTTGAAGCAGGAACGCTTGAACGGGAATGCTTGAACGTGAATGCTAGAACTTGAATGCATGAACATGAATATAGATAGTGACACGCATGAACGTGAATGCTTAAACATGAATGCTTTAAAATGAATTCTTGAGCATAAATAGTTGAACGTGAATCCATGAACGTGAATGCTTGAAGGTGAACGCTTGAACGTGAATGCTTGAATGTGAATGCATGAACACTAATGCTTGAACGTGAATGCTTGATTGTCATTGTTGAAGCGTCAATGCTGGAGCGTGAAGGCTTTCATTACTTGAATGTGAATGAACATGAATGCTTGAATATGAAAGCTTGAACAAGAATGCTTGAACTGGAAAGCTTCAATGTGCATGCTTGAACGAACATGAAAGCGGACGTGAATGCTTAAATGTGACCTTGAACGTGAATGAGAGAAAGAATCCTTGAACATGAATGCTTCTTGAACGGTGACACGGTTGAAGCGTGAATGGTTGAACATGAATTGTTGAACGTGAATGGTTCAACATGAATGCTTGAAGCGAGAATGGTTAAGCGTGAATGCTTGACGAGAATGCTTAAACAAGAATGCTAGAACATGAATTCTTGAATGTGAATATTGATAGTGACACGATTGAGCGTGAAAGCTCAATCGTGAATGCTTGAAAGTGAATGCTTGAAGATGAATGGTTGAAGCGTGAAGGCTAGAACCTAAATGCTTGAAGGTGAAGCGGCAGCGTTAATGCTTGAGCAGGAATGGTTGAATGAGCATGATCATGAATAAATGAAGCGTGAATGCTTGAGCGTGAATGCTTAAACATGAATGCTTGAGCGTGAATGTTTGTGCGTGAATGCTTGAATGTCATTGTTGAATGTGAATGCTTGAGCGTGAGAGTGATTTAACTGAATGCTTGAAGCGTGAATGCTTTAACAGAATGCTTGAACTTCGAAAGCTTGTGCGTGCTTGCTTCAACGTGAATGCTTGAACATGAATGCTGGAATGTGAATGCTTAAATGTGAATGCTTGAACATGAATGCTTGAACAGGCAAAGCCTTAAACGTGAATGTTTCTTGATAGTGACACACATGAACCTAAATGCTTGAACATGAATGGTTGAATGTGAATGGTTAAACACAAATACTTGAAGGTTAACCCTTGACATGTGAAAGCGTGAATACTTGAAGGTCAACACTTGAGCGTGAATGCATAAGCGTGTGCGTGAATGGTTGAACAAGAATGCTTGAAGATGTGCATGAACATGAATACATGAAGCGTGAATGCTGGAACGTGAATGCTTTAACAGGAATGCATGAACATTAATGCTTGAACGCGAATGCTTGAACGTCATTGTTGAGCATGCATGCTTGAAGCGAATGCTTAAACTTGATTGCTGTGAATGTTTGAAAATGAATGATTGAGCGTGAAAGCTTCAATGTGAATGGTTGAACATGAATGCTTCAATCGAGTGCTCGAACCTAAATGCTTGAGCATTGAATGTTTGAACATGAATGCACGAAGCGTGAATGCTTGAGAGATAGTAACACGCTTGAACGTGAAGGCTTGAACATAAAGGCTTGAACGTGAATGTTTGAACATGAATGCTTGATCGTCAATGCTAAAACATGAATGCTCGAATCTGAATGCTTGAAGCTGAATGCTTGAACGTGAATCTTCAACATGAATGCTCGGATCTGAATGCTTGAGTGTGTGCATGAACATGAATACATGAATGTGAATTCTTGAACAAGAATGCTTGCACATGAATGCTTAAACTAATGCATAAATGTGAATGCTTGAACATGAACACATGACCTTGAGCAATGCTTGAACATGAAATGGTTGAACATGAATGCTTGAACAAGAATGCATAAATGTGAATGCTTGAAAGACAATCCTTGAACATGAATGCTTCTTAGAAAGTGACATGCTTGAACATGAACGGTTGAACGTGAATGCTTGAAGGTGAACACTTGAACATGAATAATTGAAGGTGAACGCTTGAACGTGAATGCTTGAACTTTAATGGCGTGAATGCTAGAATGTGGAATGCTTGAACATGAATGCTTGAAAATCCTTGAGCGTCAATATGAGAACATGGATGGTTGAGCGTGAGTGGTTGAACAAGAATACTTGAAGGTTAACGGACTTTGAATGCTTGAAGGAATGGTTGAACAAGAATGGTTGAATGTGTGCATGAACATTAATACATGAGCGTGAATGCTCGAACATGAACATGAATACATGAATGCGAATGCTGGAACATGAATGCTTGCACGTGAATGCATGAACGTGAATGTTTGAACATGAATGCTTGAACATGAATGCTTGAACATGACTCCTGAACAAGAATGCTTTAACTG
This sequence comes from Chloranthus sessilifolius, assembly GCA_021018995.1. Lineage (NCBI taxonomy): Eukaryota > Viridiplantae > Streptophyta > Magnoliopsida > Chloranthales > Chloranthaceae > Chloranthus > Chloranthus sessilifolius. The sequence continues at coordinate 68,189,471 of CM037598.1, read as the reverse complement.
GAAAGCTTCTACGTGCATGCTTGAACATGAATGCTTGAAAGAGAATCCTTGAATGTGAATGCCTCTTAGAAAGTGACATGCTTGAACGTGAATTCATGAACATGAATGGTTGAACGTAATGCTTGAAGACGAACGCTTGAATGCTTGAACATCATTGCTTGAAAAAACATGCTTGAACGTGAGTGCATGATAAATAGTGGCACGCTTGAACGTTAATACTTGAACGTGAGTACTTGAGCATGAGGGCTTGAACGTGGATGATTGAACGTGAATGCTTGAACATGATTGCTTGAACATGAATACTAGAACGAGAATGCTTGAAAGTGAATGCTTTATAGATAGTGACACGCTTGAACGTGAATGCTTGAACATCATTGTTGAACATGAATGCTCGAACGTCATTGCCTGAACGTGAATGCTTGAATGTGAGTTCCTGAATCTGAAAGCTGGAACAAGAATGCTTGAACTTGAATGCTTGACCATGAATGTTTGAAAATTAATCCTTGAATGTGAAAGCTTGAGCGCGAATGGTTGAACATGAATGCTTCAACCTGAGGCATGAACCTGAAAGAGTGAATGCTTGAAATTATATTCTTGAATGTGAATGCTTGAACGTAAATGGTTGAACATGAATGCATGAACGTGATTGCTTGAGAGAAATCAACACGCTTAAACGTTAATGCTTGAACGTGAATGTTTGAACATGAATGCTAGAACATGAATGCGTCAAAGTGAATGCCTGATAGATAGTCACATGCTTGAACGTGAAAGCTCGAACATGAATGCTTGAAGGCGAACGGTTGAGCAGGTCCGCTTGGACGTGAATGCTTGAACGTGAAAGCTAGAACACGAATGCATAAACATGAATATGAATATAGATAGTGACCGCCGTGAATGCTTCAAAGTGAATGCTTGGGCATGAATGGTTGAACGCAATGCATAAGCGTGAATGCTTGAAGGTGAACGCAGATGTGAATGCTTAAACATGAATAGTTGAATGTGTGCATGAACATGAATACATGAACATGAATGCTTGAATGTGAATGCATGAACACTAATGCTTGAATGTGAATGCTTGATTGTCATTGTTGAACGTCAATGCTGGAAGCGTGAAGGCTTGAACTTCATTACTTGAATGTGAATGAACATGAATGCTTGAATATGAAAGCTTGAACAAGAATGCTTGAACACTGGAAAGCTTCAATGTGCATGCTTGAACATGAACGGTCGAACGTGAATGCTTAAATGTGACACGCTTGAAGCGTGAATGAGAGAAAGAGAATCCTTGAACATGAATGCTTCTTAGAGCGGTGACACGGTTGAAGCGTGAATGCTTGAACATGAATTGTTGAAGCGTGAATGGTTCAACATGAATGCTTGAACGAGAATGGTTAAGCGTGAATGCTTGAGCGAGAATGCTTAAACAAGAATGCTAGAACATGAATTCTTGAATGTGAATATTGATAGTGACACGATTGAGCGTGAAAGCTCAATCGTGAATGCTTGAAAGTGAATGCTTGAACATGAATGGTTGAGCGTGAAGGCTAGAACCTAAATGCTTGAAGGTGAGCGCTTGAAGCGTTAATGCTTGAACAGGAATGGTTGAATGTGAGCATGATCATGAATAAATGAAGCGTGAATGCTTGAGCGTGAATGCTTAAACATGAATGCTTGAGCGTGAATGTTTGTGCGTGAATGCTTGAATGTCATTGTTGAATGTGAATGCTTGAGCGTGAGTGATTTAACATGAATGCTTGAGCGTGAATGCTTTAGAATGCTTGAACTGAAAGCTTGTATGCGTGCATGCTTCAAGCGTGAATGCTTGAACATGAATGCTGGAATGTGAATGCTTAAATGTGAATGCTTGAACATGAATGCTTGAGCATAAAGCCTTAAAGCGTGAATGTTTCTTAGATAGTGACACATGAACCTAAATGCTTGAACATGAATGGTTGAATGTGAATGGTTAAACACAAATACTTGAAGGTTAACCCTTGGTGAATGCTTAACGTGAATACTTGAAGGTCAACACTTGAGCGTGAATGCATAAGCGTGTGCAGAATGGTTGAACAAGAATGCTTGTATGTGTGCATGAACATGAATACATGAGCGTGAATGCTTGAACGTGAATGCTTGAATATGAATGCATGAACATTAATGCTTGAGCAGAATGCTTGAAGCGTCATTGTTGAGCATGCATGCTTGAGCAGAATGCTTAAACTTGATTGCTTGACTGTGAATGTTTGAAAATGAATGATTGAGCGTGAAAGCTTCAATGTGAATGGTTGAACATGAATGCTTCAATCAGTGCTCGAACCTAAATGCTTGAAGCGTGAATGTTTGAACATGAATGCTGAGCGTGAATGCTTGAGATAGTAACAGAACGCGCTTGAAGGCTTGAACATAAAGGCTTGAACGTGAATGTTTGAACATGAATGCTTGAACAAGAATGCCTGAACGTCAATGCTAAAACATGAATGCTCGAATCTGAATGCTTGAAGGTGAATACTTGAATGTGAATCTTCAACATGAATGGTTGAGTGTGTGCATGCATGTGAATTCTTGAACAAGAATGCTTGCACATGAATGCTTGAACTAATGCATAAACGTGAATGCTTGAACATGAAACATGAACATGACCTTGAAGCGGCTTGAACAGGAATGCTTGAACAGAAAGCTTCAGTATCCATGCTTGAACGTGAAAGCTTGAACGTGCATGCTTGAACATGAATGCTTAAATGTGAATCCTTGAAAGTGAATGCTTGAATGAGAATCCTTGAACATGAATGCTTCTTAGATTGTGACATGCTTGAACGTGAATGGTTGAACATGAATGCTTGAAGGTGAACACTTGAACATGAATAATTGAAGGTGAACGCTTGAACTTCATTGCTTGAACTTTAATGAGCGTGAATGCTAAAATGTGAGTGATTTAACCTAAATGCTCGAACGTGAATGCTTGAACGTGAATGCTTAAATGTGAATGCCTAAACATGAATGCTTGAACGTGAATGCTTCTTAGATAATGGCACACATGAACCTGAATGCTTGAACATGAATGGTTGAACGTGAATGGTTGAACAAGAATACTTGAAGGTTAACGCTTGACTTTGAATGCTTAAAGGTGAACGCTTGAGCGTGAATGTGTAAACGTGTGCCAGGAATGGTTGAACAAGAATGGTTGAATGTGTGCATGAACATTAATACATGAACGTGAATGCTCGAACATGAATGCTTGAACATGAATGGTCGAATGTGTACATGAACATGAATACATGAATGTGAATTCTTGACCAAAGAATGCTTGCACGTGAATGCTTGAACTGGAATGCATAAATGTGAATGCTTGAACATGAATGCTTGAACGTGAATGCTTGAGCGTGAATGCTTGAACTTGAACGCTTGAACAAGAATGCTTAAACTGGAAAGCTTCAACGTCCATGCTTGAACATGAAATGGTTGAATGTGAATGCTTGAACAAGAATGCATAAATGTGAATGCTTAAACGTGAATGCTTGAACGTGAATGTATCTTAGAAAGTGATAGGCTTGGACGTGAATGCTTGAACATGAATTGTTGAGCGTGAATGCTTGAGCGAGAATGCTTGAATGTCATTGCTTGAAAAAATTGCACGAAGCGTGAATGCATGATAGATAGTGACACGCTTGAACATTAATGCTGGAATGTGAGTACTTGAACATGAGGGCTCGAACATGGATTATTGAACGTGAATGCTTGAGCATCATTGCTTGAACGTGAATGCCTGATCATTAATGCTTGAACGTCAAGCTTGAACATGAATGCTTGAACGTGAATACTGGAACGAGAATGCTTGAACATGAATGCTAGAACATGAATGGTTGAACATGAATGCTTTATAGATAGTGACATGCTTGAACGTGAATGCTTGAACGTCATTGTTGAACATGAATGCTTGACGTGTGAAAGCTTGAGCGTGAGTGCACTGAACGCTTGGACTTGAATGCTTAATTGTGAATGTTTGAAAATGAATCCTTGAATATGAAAGCTTGAGCATGAATGGTTGAACATGAATGCTTCAACTTCAACAGTTCTTGAACTGAGTGGTTGAAAGTGAATGCTTGAACGTAAATTCTTGAATATGAATGCTTAAGCGTAAATGGTTGAACATGAATGCATGAACGTGATTGCTTGAGAGTTATCAACATGCTTGAAGCGTGAATGCTCGAATGAGAATGCTTGAGCGTGAATGCTAGAACATGAATTCTTCAAGGTGAATGTTTGATAGATAGTGACATGCTTGAGCGTGAAAGCTCGAACATGAATGCTTGAAGGCGAGCGCTGAACAGGAACGCTTGAACGAGAATGCTTGAAGCGTGAAAGCTAGAACACGAATGCATGAACATGAATATAGATGGTGACACATGCTTCAAAGTGAATGCTTGGGCATGAATGGTTGAACCGTGAATGCTTGAAGGTGAAGAATGTGAATGCTTCATGAATAGTTGAATGTGTGCATGAACATGAATACATGAACATGAATGCTTGAATGTGAATGCATGAACACTAATGCTTGAATGTGAATGCTTGATTGTCATTGTTGAACGTCAATGCGGAACGTGAAGGCTTGAACTTCATTACTTGAATGTGAATGAACATGAATGCTTGAATATGAAAGCTTGAACAAGAATGCTTGAATGGAAAGCTTCAATGTGCATGCTTGAACATGAATGGTCGAACGTGAATGCTTAAATGTGACACGCTTGAGAACGTGAATGAGAGAAAGAGAATCCTTGAACATGAATGCTTCTTAGACCGTGAATGCTTGAACATGAATTGTTGAACGTGAATGGTTCAACATGAATGCTTGAACGAGAATGGTTAAACGTGAATGCTTGAACGAGAATGCTTAAACAAGAATGCTAGAACATGAATTCTTGAATGTGAATATTGATAGTGACACGATTGAACGTGAAAGCTCAATCGTGAATGCTTGAAAGTGAATGCTTGAACATGAATGGTTGAGCGTGAAGGCTAGAACCTAAATGCTTGAAGGTGAACGCTGAACGCGTTAATGCTTGAACATGAATGGTTAAATGTGAGCATGAACATGCATAAATGAACCTGAATGCTTGAACGTGAATGCTTAAACATGAATGCTTGAACGTGAATGTTTGTACGTGAATGCTTGAATGTCATTGTTGAATGTGAATGCTTGAACGTGAGTGATTTAACCTGAATGCTTGAACGTGAATGCTTTAACAGGAATGCTTGAACTCGAAAGCTTGTACGTGCATGCTTCAACGTGAATGCTTGAACATGAATGCTGGAATGTGAATGCTTAAATGTGAATGCTTGAACATGAATGCTTGAAGCATAGCCTTAAACGTGAATGTTTCTTAGATAGTGACACATGAACCTAAATGCTTGAACATGAATGGTTGAATGTGAATGGTTAAACACAAATACTTGAAGGTTAACCTTGACTGTGAATGCTTAAACGTGAATACTTGAAGGTCAACACTTGACGTGAATGCATAAGCGTGTGCCGTGAATGGTTGAACAAGAATGCTTGAATGTGTGCATGAACATGAATACATGAACGTGAATGCTTGAACATGAATGCTTGAATATGAATGCATGAACATTAATGCTTGAACGCGAATGCTTGAACGTCATTGTTGAGCATGCATGCTTGAACGAGAATGCTTAAACTTGATTGCTTGACTGTGAATGCTTGAAAATGAATGACTAAACGTGAAAGCTTCAATGAGAATGGCTGAACATGAATGCTTCAATCAGAGTGCTCGAACCTGAATGCTTGAATGTGAATGTTTGAACATGAATGCCTGAATGTGAATGCTTGAGAGATAGTAACACGCTTGAACGTGAAGGCTTGAACATAAAGGCTTGAACGTGAATGTTTGAACATGAATGCTTGATCGTCAATGCTAAAACATGAATGCTCGAATCTGAATGCTTGAAGGTGAATACTTGAATGTGAATCTTCAACATGAATGGTTGAGTGTGTGCATGCATGTGAATTCTTGAACAAGAATGCTTGCACATGAATGCTTGAACTAATGCATAAACGTGAATGCTTGAACATAAACACATGACCTTGAACGCGAATGCTTGAAGAAAGCTTCAATGTCCATGCTTGAACATGAAATGGTTGAACATGAATGCTTGAACAAGAATGCATAAATGTGAATGCTTAAACGTGAATGCTTGAAAGACAATCCTTGAACATGAATGCTTCTTAGAAAGTGACATGCTTGAACATGAATGGTTCAACGTGAATGCTTGAAGGTGAACACTTGAACATGAATCCTTGAACGTAAATGCTTGAACTTCATTGCTTGAACTTTAATGAGCGTGAATGCTAGAATGTGAGTGATTTAACCTAAAAGCTTGAACATGAATGCTTGAACGTGAATGCTTAAATATGAATGCTTGAACATGAATGCTTGAGGAATCCTTGAGCGTCAATGCTTCTTAGATAGTGGCACATGAACATGGATGGTTGAACGTGAGTGGTTGAACAAGAATACTTGAAGGTTAACGCTTGACTTTGAATGCTTGAACGTGAATGCTTGAAGGTGAATGCTTGAACGTGAATGCGTAAACTTGTGCAAGGAATGGTTGAACAAGAATGGTTGAATGTGTGCATGAACATTAATACATGAACGTGAATGCTCGAACATGAATGCCTGAACGTGAATGCTTGAACGTGAATGCTTGAACATGAATGGTCGAATGTGTACATGAACATGAATACATGAATGTGAATTCTTGACCAAAGAATGCTTGCACGTGAATGCTTGAACTGGAATGCATGAATGTGAACGCTTGAACATGAATGCTTGAATGTGAATGCTTGAACATGAACGATCGAACTTGAATGCTTGAACAAAAATGCTTGAACTGGAAAGCTTCAACGTCCATGCTTGAACATGAAATGGTTGAACGTGAATGCTTGAACAAGAATGCATAAATGTGAATGCTTGAAAGAGAATCCTTGAACGTGAATGCTTCTTAGAAAGTGACATGCTTGAACGTGAATGCTTGAACATGAATTGTTGAACGTGAATGCTTGAACGAGAATGCTTGAATGTCATTGCTTGAAAAAAATTGCCTGAACGTGAATGCATGATAGATAGTGGCACGCTTGAATGTTAATGCTTGAATGTGAGTACTTGAACATGAATGCTTGAACGCCATTGCTTGAACAAGAATGCTTGAACATGAATGCTTGAGCATTAATGCTTGAACGACAATGCTTGAACATGAATGCTTGAACATGATTGCGGGAACGAGAATGCTTTAACGTGAATGATAGAACATGAATGGTTGAACATGAATGCTTTATAGATAGTGACACGCTTGAACGTGAATGCTTGAACACCATTGTTGAACGTGAATACTTGAACGTCCTCGCTTGAACGTGAAAGCTTGAACGTGAGTGCCTGAACCTGAAAGCTGGAACAAGAATGCTTGGACTTGAATGCTTGACTTTGAATGTTTGAAAATGAATCCTTGAATATGAAAGCTTGAGCATGAATGGTTGAACATGAATGCTTCAACCTGAGTTCTTGAACCTGAGTGGTTGAAAGTGAATGCTTGAACGTAAATTCTTGAATATGAATGCTTAAACGTAAATGGTTGAACATGAATGCATGAACGTGATTGCTTGAGAGTTATCAACATGCTTGAACGTGAATGCTCGAATGAGAATGCTTGAGCGTGAATGCTAGAACATGAATTCTTCAAGGTGAATGCTTGATAGATGGTGACATGCTTGAACGTGAATGCGCGAACCTGAATGCTTGAAGGCGACGCACAGGGGCAGCTTGAACGAGAATGCTTGAGCGTGAAAGCTAGAACACGAATGCATGAACATGAATATAGATAGTGACACGCAAGAACGTGAATGCTTCAAAGTGAATGCTTGGGCATGAATGGTTGAAGCAGCGAATGCATAAACGTGAATGCTTGAAGGTGAACGCAGATGTGAATGCTTAAACATGAATAGTTGAATGTGTGCATGAACATGAATACATGAACATGAATGCTTGAATGTGAATGCATGAACACTAATGCTTGAATGTGAATGCTTGATTGTCATTGTTGAACGTCAATGCTGGAACGTGAAGGCTTGAACTTCATTACTTGAATGTGAATGAACATGAATGCTTGAATATGAAAGCTTGAACAAGAATGCTTGAACTGGAAAGCTTCAATGTGCATGCTTGAACATGAAATGGTCGAACGTGAATGCTTAAATGTGACACGCTTCAACGTGAATGCGTGAAAGAGAATCCTTGAACATGAATGCTTCTTAGATAGCGACATGGTTGAATGTGAATGCTTGAACATGAATGGTTGAACGTGAATGGTTGAATGTGAATGCTTGAACGAGAATGCTTGAACAAGAATGCTAGAACATGAATTCTTGAATGTGATAGTGACACGATTGAGCGTGAAAGCTCAATCGTGAATGCTTGAAAGTGAATGCTTGAACATGAATGGTTGATCGTGAAGGCTAGAACCTAAATGCTTGAAGGTGAAGCGGCAGGCGTTAATGCTTGAACAGGAATGGTTGAATGTGAGCATGATCATGAATAAATGAGCTGAATGCTTGAACGTGAATGCTTGAACCTAAATGCTTGAAGGTGAATGTTTGTAATGCGGAATGCTTGAATGTCATTGTTGAATGTGCATGTTAGAACGTGAGTGATTTAACCTAAATGCTTGAACGTGAATGCTTTAACAAGAATGCTTGAACTGGAAAGTTGAACATTCATGCTTGAACGTGAATGCTTAAATGTGAATGCTTGAACGTGAATGCTTAAATGTGAATGCTAGAACGTAAATCCTTTAATGTGAATGCTTCTTTGATAGTGACACACATGAACCTGAATGCTTGAACATGAATAGTTGAACGTTAATGGTTGAACGCGAATACTTGAAGCTTAACGCTTGACTGTGAATGCTTGAAGGTGAATGCTTGAACGTGTGCCAAGAATGGTTGAATGTGTGCATGAATATGAATACATGAACGTGAATGCTTGAAGATGAATGCTAGAACGCGAATGCATGAACATTAATGCTTGAACGTGAATGCTTGAATATCATTGTTGAGCATGCATGCTTGAACAAGAATGCTTAGTCTTGAATGCTTGACTTGAATGTTTGAAAATGGATGCTTGAACGTAAAAGCTGTACCGTGAATGGTTGAACATGAATGCTTCAATGTGAATGCTCGAACCTAAATGCTTGAACGTGAATGTTTGAACATGAAAGCCTGAACGTGAATGCTTGAACGTGAATGCTTGAGAGATAGTAACACGCTTGAACGTAAGGCTTGAACATAAAGGTTTGAAGGTGAATGTTTGAACATGAATGCTTGAACAAGAATGCCCGAACGTCCAATGCTAAACATGAATGCTCGAATCAATGCTTGAAGGTGAATACTTGAATGTGAATCTTCAACATGAATGGTTGAGTGTGTGCATGAATGTGAATTCTTGAACAAGAATGCTTGCACATGAATGCTTAAACTAATGCATAAATGTGAATGCTTGAACATGAATGCTTGAGCATGAACACATGACCTTGAACGCTTGAACAAGAATGCTTGAATTGAAAAGCTTCAACGTCCATGCTTGAACATGAAATGGTTGAACATGAATGCTTGAACAAGAATGCATAAATGTGAATGCTCAAACGTGAATGCTTGAAAGAAAATCCTTGAACATGAATGCTTCTTAGAAAGTGACATGCTTGAACATGAATGGTTCAACGTGAATGCTTGAAGGTGAACACTTGAACATGAATCCTTGAACGAGAATGCTTGAACTTCATTGCTTGAACTTTAATGAGCGTGAATGCTAGAATGTGAGTGATTTAACCTAAAAGCTTGAACGTGAATGCTTGAACGTGAATGCTTAAATGTGAATGCTTGGACAAGAATGCTTGAATGCGAATCCTTGAACGTGAATGCTTCTTAGATAGTGACACATGAATCCGAATGCTTGAACATGAATGGTTGAACGTGAATGGTTGAATATGAATACTTGAAGGTTAACACTTGACTATGAATGCTTGAACGTGAATGCTTGAAGGTGAACACTTGAACGTGAATGCGTAAATGTGTGCCAAGAATGGTTGAATATGTACATGAACATGAATACAGGAACGTGAATGCTTGAACATAAATGCATGAACGTGAATGCATGAAGATTAATGGTTGAACGTGAATGTACATGAACATGACTACATGAATGTGAATTCTTGACCAAAGAATGCTTGCACGTGAATGCTTGAACTGGAATGCATGAATGTGAACGCTTGAACATGAATGCTTGAATGTGAATGCTTGAACATGAACGATCCAACTTGAATGCTTGAACAAAATGCTTGAACTGAAAGCTTCAACGCCCATGCTTGAACATGAAATGGTTGAACATGAATGCTTGAACGTGAATGCATAAATGTGAATGCTTGAAAGAGAATCCTTGAACGTGAATGTATCTTAGAAAGTGATATGCTTGAACGTGAATGCTTGAACAAGAATGGTTGAGCGTGAATGGTTGAATGTCAATGCTTGAACGCCATTGCTTGAACAAAATTGTTTGAATGTGAAAGCATGATAGATAGTGACACGCTTAAACGTTAATGCTTGAATGTGAGTACTTGAACATGAGGGCTTGAACGTGGATGATTGAACGTGAATGCTTGAATGTCATTGCTTGAACAAGAATGCTTGAACATGAATGCTTGAGCATTAATGCTTGAACGACAATGCTTGAACATGAATGCTTGAACATGATTGCGGGAACGAGAATGCTTTAACGTGAATGATAGAACATGAATGGTTGAACATGAATGCTTTATAGATAGTGACACGCTTGAACGTGAATGCTTGAACACCATTGTTGAACGTGAATACTTGAACGTCCTCGCTTGAACGTGAAAGCTTGAACGCGGAGTGCTCGACTCAAAAGTCGGAACAAGAATGCTTGGACTTGAATGCTTGACTTTGAATGTTTGAAAATGAATCCTTGAATATGAAAGCTTGAGCATGAATGGTTGAACATGAATGCTTCAACCTGAGTTCTTGAACCTGGCAGGTTGAAAGTGAATGCTTGAACGAAATTCTTGAATATGAATGCTTAAACGTAAATGGTTGAACATGAATGCATGAACGTGATTGCTTGAGAGTTATCAACATGCTTGAACGTGAATGCTCGAATGAGAATGCTTGAACGTGAATGCTAGAACATGAATTCTTCAAGGTGAATGTTTGATAGATAGTGACATGCTTGAACGTGAAAGCTCGAACATGAATGCTTGAAGGCGAACGCTTGAACAGGAACGCTTGAACGAGAATGCTTGAACGTGAAAGCTAGAACACGAATGCATGAACATGAATATAGATAGTGACACGCAAGAACGTGAATGCTTCAAAGTGAATGCTTGGGCATGAATGGTTGAACGCGAATGCATAAACGTGAATGCTTGAAGGTGAACGCTTGAATGTGAATGCTTAAACATGAATAGTTGAATGTGTGCATGAACATGAATACATGAACATGAATGCTTGAATGTGAATGCATGAACACTAATGCTTGAATGTGAATGCTTGATTGTCATTGTTGAACGTCAATGCTGGAACGTGAAGGCTTGAACTTCATTACTTGAACGTGAATGATTGAATGTGAAAGCTTGAACAAGAATGGTTGAACTGGAAAGCTTCAACGTGCATGCTTGAACATGAATGCTTGAACGTGAATGCTTAAATGTGAATCCTTGAACATGAATGCTTAGACAAAGGACACGTTGAACGTGAATGCTTGAACATGAATTGTTGAACGTGAATGGTTCAAATATGAATGCTTGAACGAGAATGGTTAAACGTGAATGCTTGAACGAGAATGCTTAAACAAGAATGCTAGAACATGAATTCTTGAATGTGAATATTGATAGTGACACGATTGAACGTGAAAGCTCAATCGTGAATGCTTGAAAGTGAATGCTTGAACATGAATGGTTGAACGTGAAGGCTAGAACCTAAATGCTTGAAGGTGAACGCTTGAACGTTAATGCTTGAACAGGAATGGTTGAATGTGAGCATGATCATGAATAAATGAACGTGAATGCTTGAACGTGAATGCTTAAACATGAATGCTTGAACGTGAATGTTTGTACGTGAATGCTTGAATGTCATTGTTGAATGTGAATGCTTGAACGTGAGTGATTTAACCTGAATGCTTGAACGTGAATGCTTTAACAGGAATGCTTGAACTCAAAGCTTGTACGTGCATGCTTCAACGTGAATGCTTGAACATGAATGCTGGAATGTGAATGCTTAAATGTGAATGCTTGAACATGAATGCTTGAACGCAAAGCCTTAAACGTGAATGTTTCTTAGATAGTGACACACATGAACCTAAATGCTTGAACATGAATGGTTGAATGTGAATGGTTAAACACAAATACTTGAAGGTTAACCCTTGACCGTGAATGCTTAAACGTGAATACTTGAAGGTCAACACTTGAACGTGAATGCATAAACGCAAAGCGAGAATGCTTGAACATGATTGGTTGAATGTGTGCATGAACTTGAATAGATGAACGTGAATTCTTGAACATGAATGCTTGAACATGAATGCATGAACATTAATGCTTGAACGTGAATGCTTGAACGTCATTGTTGAGCATGCATGCTTGAACGAGAATGCTTAAACTTGATTGCTTGACGTGAATGTTTGAAAATGAATGATTGAACGTGAAAGCTTCAATGTGAATGGTTGAACATGAATGCTTCAATCAGAAAGTGCTCGAACCTAAATGCTTGAACGTGAATGTTTGAACGTGAATGCTCGACCCAGAATGCTTGAACGTGAATGCTTGAGAGATAGTAACACGCTTGAACGCCAAGGCTTGAACATAAAGGCTTGAACGTGAATGTTTGAACATGAATGCTTGAACAAGAATGCTGAACGCCAATGCTAAAACATGAATGCTCGAATCTGAATGCTTGAAGGTGAATACTTGAATGTGAATCTTCAACATGAATGGTTGAGTGTGTGCATGCATGTGAATTCTTGAACAAGAATGCTTGCACATGAATGCTTGAACTAATGCATAAACGTGAATGCTTGAACATGAATGCTTGAACACAAACACATGACCTTGAACGCTGAACAGGAATGCTTGAACTGAAAGCTTCAATGTCCATGCTTGAACATGAAATGGTTGAACATGAATGCTTGAACAAGAATGCATAAATGTGAATGCTTAAACGTGAATGCTTGAAAGACAACTTGAACATGAATGCTTCTAGAAAGTGACATGCTTGAACATGAATGGTTCAACGTGAATGCTTGAAGGTGAACACTTGAACATGAATCCTTGAACGTAAATGCTTGAACTTCATTGCTTGAACTTTAATGAGCGTGAATGCTAGAATGTGAGTGATTTAACCTAAAAGCTTGAACATGAATGCTTGAACGTGAATGCTTAAATATGAATGCTTGAACATGAATGCTTGAACGCGAATCCTTGAACGTCAATGCTTCTTAGATAGTGGCACACATGAACCTGAATGCTTGAACATGGATGGTTGAACGTGAGTGGTTGAACAAGAATACTTGAAGGTTAACGCTTGACTTTGAATGCTTGAACGTGAATGCTTGAAGGTGAATGCTTGAACGTGAATGCGTAAACTTGTGCAAGGAATGGTTGAACAAGAATGGTTGAATGTGCATGAACATTAATACATGAACGTGAATGCTCGAACATGAATGCCTGAACGTGAATGCTTGAACATGAATGGTCGAATGTGTACATGAACATGAATACATGAATGTGAATTCTTGACCAAAGAATGCTTGCACGTGAATGCTTGAACTGGAATGCATGAATGTGAACGCTTGAACGTGAATGCTTGTACATAAATGCTTGAACATGAACGATCGAACTTGAATGCTTGAACAAGAATGCTGGAACTGGAATGCTTCAACGTGCATGCTTAAACATAAAATGGTCGAATGTGAATGCTTGAACATGAATGCTTGAACGTGAATGCTTTGTGAATGCGTGAAAGAGAATCCTTGAATGTGCATGCTTCTTAGATAGTGATACAGTTGAACGTGAATGCTTGAACATGAATGCTTGAACCAGAATACTTGAACGTGAATGCTTAAACGTCATTGCTTGAACAAAATTGCATGAACGTGAACGCATTATAGATAGTGACACGCTTGAACGTTAATGCTTGAACATTAATGCTTGAATGTGAGTACTTGAACATGAGGGTTTGCACATAGATGATTGAACGTGAATGCTTGAACTTCATTGGTTGAACAAGAATGCTTGAACGTGAATGCTTGAGCATTAATGCTTGAACGTCAATGTTTGAACATGAATGCTTGAACGTGAATACTGGAATGAGAATGCTTGAACGTGAATGATAGAACATGAATGGTTGAACATGAATGCTTTATAGATAGTGACACGCTTGAACGTGAATGCTTGAACACCATTGTTGAACGTGAATACTTGAACGCCCTCGCTTGAACGTGAAAGCTTGAACGTGAGTGCTCGAACTCGAAGTCGGAACAAGAATGCTTGGACTTGAATGCTTGACTTTGAATGTTTGAAAATGAATCCTTGAATATGAAAGCTTGAGCATGAATGGTTGAACATGAATGCTTCAACCTGAGTTCTTGAACCTGAGTGGTTGAAAGTGAATGCTTGAACGTAAATTCTTGAATATGAATGCTTAAACGTAAATGGTTGAACATGAATGCATGAACGTGATTGCTTGAGAGTTATCAACATGCTTGAACGTGAATGCTCGAATGAGAATGCTTGAACGTGAATGCTAGAACATGAATTCTTCAAGGTGAATGTTTGATAGATAGTGACATGCTTGAACGTGAAAGCTCGAACATGAATGCTTGAAGGCGAACGCTTGAACAGGAACGCTTGAACGAGAATGCTTGAACGTGAAAGCTAGAACACGAATGCATGAACATGAATATAGATAGTGACACGCAAGAACGTGAATGCTTCAAAGTGAATGCTTGGGCATGAATGGTTGAACGCGAATGCATAAACGTGAATGCTTGAAGGTGAACGCTTGAATGTGAATGCTTAAACATGAATAGTTGAATGTGTGCATGAACATGAATACATGAACATGAATGCTTGAATGTGAATGCATGAACACTAATGCTTGAATGTGAATGCTTGATTGTCATTGTTGAACGTCAATGCTGGAACGTGAAGGCTTGAACTTCATTACTTGAATGTGAATGAACATGAATGCTTGAATATGAAAGCTTGAACAAGAATGCTTGAACTGGAAAGCTTCAATGTGCATGCTTGAACATGAAATGGTCGAACGTGAATGCTTAAATGTGACACGCTTGAACGTGAATGAGAGAAAGAGAATCCTTGAACATGAATGCTTCTTAGACAGTGACACGGTTGAACGTGAATGCTTGAACATGAATTGTTGAACGTGAATGGTTCAACATGAATGCTTGAACGAGAATGGTTAAACGTGAATGCTTGAACGAGAATGCTTAAACAAGAATGCTAGAACATGAATTCTTGAATGTGAATATTGATAGTGACACGATTGAACGTGAAAGCTCAATCGTGAATGCTTGAAAGTGAATGCTTGAACATGAATGGTTGAACGTGAAGGCTAGAACCTAAATGCTTGAAGGTGAACGCTTGAACGTTAATGCTTGAACAGGAATGGTTGAATGTGAGCATGATCATGAATAAATGAACGTGAATGCTTGAACGTGAATGCTTAAACATGAATGCTTGAACGTGAATGTTTGTACGTGAATGCTTGAATGTCATTGTTGAATGTGAATGCTTGAACGTGAGTGATTTAACCTGAATGCTTGAACGTGAATGCTTTAACAGGAATGCTTGAACTCGAAAGCTTGTACGTGCATGCTTCAACGTGAATGCTTGAACATGAATGCTGGAATGTGAATGCTTAAATGTGAATGCTTGAACATGAATGCTTGAACGCAAAGCCTTAAACGTGAATGTTTCTTAGATAGTGACACACATGAACCTAAATGCTTGAACATGAATGGTTGAATGTGAATGGTTAAACACAAATACTTGAAGGTTAACCCTTGACTGTGAATGCTTAAACGTGAATACTTGAAGGTCAACACTTGAACGTGAATGCATAAACGTGTGCCAGGAATGGTTGAACAAGAATGCTTGAATGTGTGCATGAACATGAATACATGAACGTGAATGCTTGAACATGAATGCTTGAATATGAATGCATGAACATTAATGCTTGAACGCGAATGCTTGAACGTCATTGTTGAGCATGCATGCTTGAACGAGAATGCTTAAACTTGATTGCTTGACTATAAATTTTTGAAACGAATGATTGAACGTGAAAGCTTCAATGTGAATGGTTGAATATGAATGCTTCAACCAGAGTGCTCGAACCTAAATGCTTGAACGTGAATGTTTGAACATGAATGCTTGAATGTGAATGCTTGAGAGATAGTAACACGCTTGAACGTGAAGGCTTGAACATAAAGGCTTGAACGTGAATGCTTGAACATGAATGCTTGAAAGAGAATGCTTGAACGTGAATGCTAGAACATGAATGCCTGAACGTGAATGCTTGAAGGTGAATACTTGAATGTGAATCTTCAACATGAATGGTTGAGTGTGTGCATGCATGTGAATTCTTGAACAAGAATGCTTGCACATGAATGCTTGAACTAATGCATAAACGTGAATGCTTGAACATGAATGCTTGAACATAAACACATGACCTTGAACGCTTGAACATGTGAATGCTTGAATCGGAAAGCTTCAATGTCCATGCTTGAACATGAAATGGTTGAATATGAATGCTTGAACAAGAATGCATAAATGTGAATGCTTAAACGTGAATGCTTGAAAGAGAATCCTTGAACGTGAATACTTCCTAGAAAGTGACATGCTTGAACATGAATGGTTCAACGTGAATGCTTGAAGGTGAACACTTGAACATGAATCCTTGAACGTAAATGCTTGAACTTCATTGCTTGAACTTTAATGAGCGTGAATGCTAGAATGTGAGTGATTTAACCTAAAAGCTTGAACATGAATGCTTGAACGTGAATGCTTAAATATGAATGCTTGAACATGAATGCTTGAACGCGAATCCTTGAACGTCAATGCTTCTTAGATAGTGGCACACATGAACCTGAATGCTTGAACATGGATGGTTGAACGTGAGTGGTTGAACAAGAATACTTGAAGGTTAACGCTTGACTTTGAATGCTTGAACGTGAATGCTTGAAGGTGAATGCTTGAACGTGAATGCGTAAACTTGTGCAAGGAATGGTTGAACAAGAATGGTTGAATGTGTGCATGAACATTAATACATGAACGTGAATGCTCGAACATGAATGCTTGAACGTGAATGCTTGAACATGAATGGTCGAATGTGTACATGAACATGAATACATGAATGTGAATTCTTGACCAAAGAATGCTTGCACGTGAATGCTTGAACTGGAATGCATGAATGTGAACGCTTGAACATGAATGCTTGAATGTGAATGCTTGAACATGAACGATCGAACTTGAATGCTTGAACAAAAATGCTTGAACTGGAAAGCTTCAACGTCCATGCTTGAACATGAAATGGTTGAACGTGAATGCTTGAACAAGAATGCATAAATGTGAATGCTTGAAAGAGAATCCTTGAACGTGAATGCTTCTTAGAAAGTGACATGCTTGAACGTGAATGCTTGAACATGAATTGTTGAACGTGAATGCTTGAACGAGAATGCTTGAATGTCATTGCTTGAAAAAAATTGCCTGAACGTGAATGCATGATAGATAGTGGCACGCTTGAATGTTAATGCTTGAACATTATTGCTTGAATGTGAGTACTTGAACATGAGGGCTCGAATATGGATGATTGAACATGAATGCTTGAACGCCATTGCTTGAACAAGAATGCTTGAACATGAATGCTTGAGCATTAATGCTTGAACGACAATGCTTGAACATGAATGCTTGAACATGATTGCGGGAACGAGAATGCTTTAACGTGAATGATAGAACATGAATGGTTGAACATGAATGCTTTATAGATAGTGACACGCTTGAACGTGAATGCTTGAACATCATTGTTGAACGTGAATGCTCGAACGTCATTGCCTGAACGTGAATGCTTGAATGTGAGTTCCTGAATCTGAAAGCTGGAACAAGAATGCTTGAACTTGAATGCTTGACCATGAATGCTTGAAAATTAATCCTTGAATGTGAAAGCTTGAGCATGAATAGTTGAACATGATGCTTCAACCTGAGGCATGAACCTAAAAGCTTGAAAGTGAATGCTTGAACGTAAATTCTTGAATGTGAATGCTTGAACGTAAATGGTTGAATATGAATGCATGAACGTAATTGTTTGAGAGATATCAACACGCTTGAATGTTAATGCTTGAATGTGAATGCTTGAACGTGAACGCTAGAACATGAATGCTTCAAAGTGAATGCTTGATAGATAGTGACATGCTTGAATGTGACTGCTCAAACCTGAATGCTTGAATGCGAATGCTTGAATGAGAATGCTCAACCACGAACGTGAATGCTTGAACATGAATATAGATAGTGACACACATGAACGTGAATGCTTGAAAGTGAATGCTTGAGCATGAATGGTTGAACTTGAATGCTTGAACCTGAATGCTTGAAGGTGAACACTTGAATGTGAATGTTTAAACATGAATGGTTGAATGTGTGCATGAACATGAATGCATGAACGTGAATGCTTGAACGTGAATGCATGAACACTAATGCTTGAACGTGAATGCTTGATTGTCATTGTTGAACGTCAATGCTGGAACGTGAAGGCTTGAACTTCATTACTTGAATGTGAATGAACATGAATGCTTGAATATGAAAGCTTGAACAAGAATGCTTGAACTGGAAAGCTTCAATGTGCATGCTTGAACATGAAATGGTCGAACGTGAATGCTTAAATGTGACACGCTTGAACGTGAATGAGAGAAAGAGAATCCTTGAACATGAATGCTTCTTAGACAGTGACACGGTTGAACGTGAATGCTTGAACATGAATTGTTGAACGTGAATGGTTCAACATGAATGCTTGAACGAGAATGGTTAAACGTGAATGCTTGAACGAGAATGCTTAAACAAGAATGCTAGAACATGAATTCTTGAATGTGAATATTGATAGTGACACGATTGAACGTGAAAGCTCAATCGTGAATGCTTGAAAGTGAATGCTTGAACATGAATGGTTGAACGTGAAGGCTAGAACCTAAATGCTTGAAGGTGAACGCTTGAACGTTAATGCTTGAACAGGAATGGTTGAATGTGAGCATGATCATGAATAAATGAACGTGAATGCTTGAACGTGAATGCTTGAACATGAATGCTTGAATGTTAATGCATGAACTTGAATGCTTGAATGTCATTGTTGAATGTGAATGCTTGAACGTGAGTGATTTAACCTGAATGCTTGAACGTGAATGCTTTAACAGGAATGCTTGAACTCGAAAGCTTGTACGTGCATGCTTCAACGTGAATGCTTGAACATGAATGCTGGAATGTGAATGCTTAAATGTGAATGCTTGAACATGAATGCTTGAACGCAAAGCCTTAAACGTGAATGTTTCTAGATAGTGACACATGAACCTAAATGCTTGAACATGAATGGTTGAATGTGAATGGTTAAACACAAATACTTGAAGGTTAACCCTTGACTGTGAATGCTTAAACGTGAATACTTGAAGGTCAACACTTGAACGTGAATGCATAAACGTGTGCCAGGAATGGTTGAACAAGAATGCTTGAATGTGTGCATGAACATGAATACATGAACGTGAATGCTTGAACATGAATGCTTGAATATGAATGCATGAACATTAATGCTTGAACGCGAATGCTTGAACGTCATTGTTGAGCATGCATGCTTGAACGAGAATGCTTAAACTTGATTGCTTGACTGTGAATGTTTGAAAATGAATGATTGAACGTGAAAGCTTCAATGTGAATGGTTGAACATGAATGCTTCAATCAGAGTGCTCGAACCTAAATGCTTGAACGTGAATGTTTGAACATGAATGCCTGAACGTGAATGCTTGAGAGATAGTAACACGCTTGAACGCGAAGGCTTGAACATAAAGGCTTGAACGTGAATGTTTGAACATGAATGCTTGAACAAGAATGCCTGAACGTCAATGCTAAAACATGAATGCTCGAATCTGAATGCTTGAAGGTGAATACTTGAATGTGAATCTTCAACATGAATGGTTGAGTGTGTGCATGCATGTGAATTCTTGAACAAGAATGCTTGCACATGAATGCTTGAACTAATGCATAAACGTGAATGCTTGAACATGAATGCTTGAACATAAACACATGACCTTGAACGCTTGAACAGGAATGCTTGAACTGGAAAGCTTCAATGTCCATGCTTGAACATGAAATGGTTGAACATGAATGCTTGAACAAGAATGCATAAATGTGAATGCTTAAACGTGAATGCTTGAAAGACAATCCTTGAACATGAATGCTTCTTAGAAAGTGACATGCTTGAACATGAATGGTTCAACGTGAATGCTTGAAGGTGAACACTTGAACATGAATCCTTGAACGTAAATGCTTGAACTTCATTGCTTGAACTTTAATGAGCGTGAATGCTAGAATGTGAGTGATTTAACCTAAAAGCTTGAACATGAATGCTTGAACGTGAATGCTTAAATATGAATGCTTGAACATGAATGCTTGAACGCGAATCCTTGAACGTCAATGCTTCTTAGATAGTGGCACACATGAACCTGAATGCTTGAACATGGATGGTTGAACGTGAGTGGTTGAACAAGAATACTTGAAGGTTAACGCTTGACTTTGAATGCTTGAACGTGAATGCTTGAAGGTGAATGCTTGAACGTGAATGCGTAAACTTGTGCAAGGAATGGTTGAACAAGAATGGTTGAATGTGTGCATGAACATTAATACATGAACGTGAATGCTCGAACATGAATGCTTGAACGTGAATGCTTGAACATGAATGGTCGAATGTGTACATGAACATGAATACATGAATGTGAATTCTTGACCAAAGAATGCTTGCACGTGAATGCTTGAACTGGAATGCATGAATGTGAACGCTTGAACATGAATGCTTGAATGTGAATGCTTGAACATGAACGATCGAACTTGAATGCTTGAACAAAAATGCTTGAACTGGAAAGCTTCAACGTCCATGCTTGAACATGAAATGGTTGAACGTGAATGCTTGAACAAGAATGCATAAATGTGAATGCTTGAAAGAGAATCCTTGAACGTGAATGCTTCTTAGAAAGTGACATGCTTGAACGTGAATGCTTGAACATGAATTGTTGAACGTGAATGCTTGAACGAGAATGCTTGAATGTCATTGCTTGAAAAAAATTGCCTGAACGTGAATGCATGATAGATAGTGGCACGCTTGAATGTTAATGCTTGAACATTATTGCTTGAATGTGAGTACTTGAACATGAGGGCTCGAATATGGATGATTGAACATGAATGCTTGAACGCCATTGCTTGAACAAGAATGCTTGAACATGAATGCTTGAGCATTAATGCTTGAACGACAATGCTTGAACATGAATGCTTGAACATGATTGCGGGAACGAGAATGCTTTAACGTGAATGATAGAACATGAATGGTTGAACATGAATGCTTTATAGATAGTGACACGCTTGAACGTGAATGCTTGAACACCATTGTTGAACGTGAATACTTGAACGTCCTCGCTTGAACGTGAAAGCTTGAACGTGAGTGCCTGAACCTGAAAGCTGGAACAAGAATGCTTGGACTTGAATGCTTGACTTTGAATGTTTGAAAATGAATCCTTGAATATGAAAGCTTGAGCATGAATGGTTGAACATGAATGCTTCAACCTGAGTTCTTGAACCTGAGTGGTTGAAAGTGAATGCTTGAACGTAAATTCTTGAATATGAATGCTTAAACGTAAATGGTTGAACATGAATGCATGAACGTGATTGCTTGAGAGTTATCAACATGCTTGAACGTGAATGCTCGAATGAGAATGCTTGAACGTGAATGCTAGAACATGAATTCTTCAAGGTGAATGTTTGATAGATAGTGACATGCTTGAACGTGAAAGCTCGAACATGAATGCTTGAAGGCGAACGCTTGAACAGGAACGCTTGAACGAGAATGCTTGAACGTGAAAGCTAGAACACGAAAGCATGAACATGAATATAGATAGTGACACGCAAGAACGTGAATGCTTCAAAGTGAATGCTTGGGCATGAATGGTTGAACGCGAATGCATAAACGTGAATGCTTGAAGGTGAACGCTTGAATGTGAATGCTTAAACATGAATAGTTGAATGTGTGCATGAACATGAATACATGAACATGAATGCTTGAATGTGAATGCATGAACACTAATGCTTGAATGTGAATGCTTGATTGTCATTGTTGAACATGAATGCTCAAATGTCAATGTTGGAATGTGAACGCTTGAACTTCATTACTTTTGAATGTGAATGAATGAACGTAAATGCTTGAATGTGAAAGCTTGAACAAGAATGCTTGAACTGGAAAGCTTCAACGTGCATGCTTGAGCTGAAAAGGTCGAACGTGAATGCTTAAATGTGACACGCTTGAACGTGAATGAGAGAAAGAGAATCCTTGAACATGAATGCTTCTTAGACAGTGACACGGTTGAACGTGAATGCTTGAACATGAATTGTTGAACGTGAATGGTTCAACATGAATGCTTGAACGAGAATGGTTAAACGTGAATGCTTGAACGAGAATGCTTAAACAAGAATGCTAGAACATGAATTCTTGAATGTGAATATTGATAGTGACACGATTGAACGTGAAAGCTCAATCGTGAATGCTTGAAAGTGAATGCTTGAACATGAATGGTTGAACGTGAAGGCTAGAACCTAAATGCTTGAAGGTGAACGCTTGAACGTTAATGCTTGAACAGGAATGGTTGAATGTGAGCATGATCATGAATAAATGAACGTGAATGCTTGAACGTGAATGCTTAAACATGAATGCTTGAACGTGAATGTTTGTACGTGAATGCTTGAATGTCATTGTTGAATGTGAATGCTTGAACGTGAGTGATTTAACCTGAATGCTTGAACGTGAATGCTTTAACAGGAATGCTTGAACTCGAAAGCTTGTACGTGCATGCTTCAACGTGAATGCTTGAACATGAATGCTGGAATGTGAATGCTTAAATGTGAATGCTTGAACATGAATGCTTGAACGCAAAGCCTTAAACGTGAATGTTTCTTAGATAGTGACACACATGAACCTAAATGCTTGAACATGAATGGTTGAATGTGAATGGTTAAACACAAATACTTGAAGGTTAACCCTTGACTGTGAATGCTTAAACGTGAATACTTGAAGGTCAACACTTGAACGTGAATGCATAAACGTGTGCCAGGAATGGTTGAACAAGAATGCTTGAATGTGTGCATGAACATGAATACATGAACGTGAATGCTTGAACATGAATGCTTGAATATGAATGCATGAACATTAATGCTTGAACGCGAATGCTTGAACGTCATTGTTGAGCATGCATGCTTGAACGAGAATGCTTAAACTTGATTGCTTGACTGTGAATGTTTGAAAATGAATGATTGAACGTGAAAGCTTCAATGTGAATGGTTGAACATGAATGCTTCAATCAGAGTGCTCGAACCTAAATGCTTGAACGTGAATGTTTGAACATGAATGCCTGAACGTGAATGCTTGAGAGATAGTAACACGCTTGAACGCGAAGGCTTGAACATAAAGGCTTGAACGTGAATGTTTGAACATGAATGCTTGAACAAGAATGCTGAACGCAATGCTAAAACATGAATGCTCGAATCTGAATGCTTGAAGGTGAATACTTGAATGTGAATCTTCAACATGAATGGTTGAGTGTGTGCATGCATGTGAATTCTTGAACAAGAATGCTTGCACATGAATGCTTGAACTAATGCATAAACGTGAATGCTTGAACATGAATGCTTGAACATAAACACATGACCTTGAACGCTTGAACAGGAATGCTTGAACTGGAAAGCTTCAATGTCCATGCTTGAACATGAAATGGTTGAACATGAATGCTTGAACAAGAATGCATAAATGTGAATGCTTAAACGTGAATGCTTGAAAGACAATCCTTGAACGAGAATGCTTCTAGAAAGTGACATGCTTGAACATGAATGGTTCAACGTGAATGCTTGAAGGTGAACACTTGAACATGAATCCTTGAACGTAAATGCTTGAACTTCATTGCTTGAACTTTAATGAGCGTGAATGCTAGAATGTGAGTGATTTAACCTAAAAGCTTGAACATGAATGCTTGAACGTGAATGCTTAAATATGAATGCTTGAACATGAATGCTTGAATGCGAATCCTTGAACGTGAATGCTTCTTAGATAATGGCACACATGAACCTGAATGCTTGAACATGAATGGTTGAACGTGAATGGTTGAACAAGAATACTTGAAGGTTAACGCTTGACTTTGAATGCTTGAACATGAATGCTTGAAGGTGAATGCTTGAACATGAATACGTAAACTTGTGCAAGGAATGGTTGAGCAAGAATGGTTTGAATGTGTGCATGAACATTAATACATGAATGTGAATGCTCGAACATGAATACTTGTGCAAGGAATGCTTGAAGGTGAATGCTTGAATGTGTGCATGAACATTAATACATGAATGTGAATGCTTGAACTTGAATACTTGCACATGAGTACTTGAAGTGGAATGTATGAACGTGAATGCTTGAACATAAATGCTTGCATGTGAATGCTTGAACTGGAAAGCTTCAACATGCAGCATGAACATGAAATGGTTGAACATGAATGCTTGAACGTGAATGCATAAATGTGAATGCTTGAAAGAGAATCCTTGAACGTGAATGCTTCTTAGAAAGTGGCATGCTTGAATGTGAATGCTTGAAGGTGAATGCTTGATCATGAATCCGTGAACAGGAATGCTTGAACGTGAATGCTTGAACAAAATTGCTTGAACGTGAATGCATGATAGATAGTGACATGCTTGAACGTTAATGCTTGAACATTAATGCTTGAATGTGAGTACTTGAACATGAGGGCTCGAACATGGATTATTGAACGTGAATGCTTGAGCATCATTGCTTGAACGTGAATGCTTGAACATCAATGCTTCAACATGAATGCTTAAACGTTAATGCTTGAACATGATTGCTTGAACGTGAATACTGGAACGAGAATGCTTGTACGTGAATGCTAGAACATGAATGGTTGAATATGAATGCTTTATAGATAGTGACATGGTTGAATGTGAATGCTTGAACACCATTGTTGAACGTGAATACTTGAACGTCCTCGCTTGAACGTGAAAGCTTGAACGTGAGTGCCTGAACCTGAAAGCTGGAACAAGAATGCTTGGACTTGAATGCTTGACTTTGAATGTTTGAAAATGAATCCTTGAATATGAAAGCTTGAGCATGAATGGTTGAACATGAATGCTTCAACCTGAGTTCTTGAACCTGAGTGGTTGAAAGTGAATGCTTGAACGTAAATTCTTGAATATGAATGCTTAAACGTAAATGGTTGAACATGAATGCATGAACGTGATTGCTTGAGAGTTATCAACATGCTTGAACGTGAATCCTTGAACGAGAATGCTTGAATGTGAATGCTAGAACATGAATGCTTCAAAGTAAATGCATGATAGATAGTGACATGCTAAAACGTGAATGCTCAAACCTGAATGCTTAATGGCGAACGCTTGAACGGGAATGCTTGAACGTGAATGCTAGAACTTGAATGCATGAACATGAATATAGATAGTGACACGCAAGAACGTGAATGCTTCAAAGTGAATGCTTGGGCATGAATGGTTGAACGCGAATGCATAAACGTGAATGCTTGAAGGTGAACGCTTGAATGTGAATGCTTAAACATGAATAGTTGAATGTGTGCATGAACATGAATACATGAACATGAATGCTTGAATGTGAATGCATGAACACTAATGCTTGAATGTGAATGCTTGATTGTCATTGTTGAACGTCAATGCTGGAACGTGAAGGCTTGAACTTCATTACTTGAATGTGAATGAACATGAATGCTTGAATATGAAAGCTTGAACAAGAATGCTTGAACTGGAAAGCTTCAATGTGCATGCTTGAACATGAAATGGTCGAACGTGAATGCTTAAATGTGACACGCTTGAACGTGAATGAGAGAAAGAGAATCCTTGAACATGAATGCTTCTTAGACAGTGACACGGTTGAACGTGAATGCTTGAACATGAATTGTTGAACGTGAATGGTTCAACATGAATGCTTGAACGAGAATGGTTAAACGTGAATGCTTGAACGAGAATGCTTAAACAAGAATGCTAGAACATGAATTCTTGAATGTGAATATTGATAGTGACACGATTGAACGTGAAAGCTCAATCGTGAATGCTTGAAAGTGAATGCTTGAACATGAATGGTTGAACGTGAAGGCTAGAACCTAAATGCTTGAAGGTGAACGCTTGAACGTTAATGCTTGAACAGGAATGGTTGAATGTGAGCATGATCATGAATAAATGAACGTGAATGCTTGAACGTGAATGCTTAAACATGAATGCTTGAACGTGAATGTTTGTACGTGAATGCTTGAATGTCATTGTTGAATGTGAATGCTTGAACGTGAGTGATTTAACTCAATGCTTGGACGTGCATGCTTTAACAGGGATGCTTCAGCTCGAAAGCTTGTACGCGCATGCTTCAACGTGAATGCTTGAACATGAATGCTGGAATGTGAATGCTTAAATGTGAATGCTTGAACATGAATGCTTGAACGCAAAGCCTTAAACGTGAATGTTTCTTAGATAGTGACACACATGAACCTAAATGCTTGAACATGAATGGTTGAATGTGAATGGTTAAACACAAATACTTGAAGGTTAACCCTTGACTGTGAATGCTTAAACGTGAATACTTGAAGGTCAACACTTGAACGTGAATGCATAAACGTGTGCCAGGAATGGTTGAACAAGAATGCTTGAATGTGTGCATGAACATGAATACATGAACGTGAATGCTTGAACATGAATGCTTGAATATGAATGCATGAACATTAATGCTTGAACGCGAATGCTTGAACGTCATTGTTGAGCATGCATGCTTGAACGAGAATGCTTAAACTTGATTGCTTGACTGTGAATGTTTGAAAATGAATGATTGAACGTGAAAGCTTCAATGTGAATGGTTGAACATGAATGCTTCAATCAGAGTGCTCGAACCTAAATGCTTGAACGTGAATGTTTGAACATGAATGCCTGAACGTGAATGCTTGAGAGATAGTAACACGCTTGAACGCGAAGGCTTGAACATAAAGGCTTGAACGTGAATGTTTGAACATGAATGCTTGAACAAGAATGCCTGAACGTCAATGCTAAAACATGAATGCTCGAATCTGAATGCTTGAAGGTGAATACTTGAATGTGAATCTTCAACATGAATGGTTGAGTGTGTGCATGCATGTGAATTCTTGAACAAGAATGCTTGCACATGAATGCTTGAACTAATGCATAAACGTGAATGCTTGAACATGAATGCTTGAACATAAACACATGACCTTGAACGCTTGAACAGGAATGCTTGAACTGGAAAGCTTCAATGTCCATGCTTGAACATGAAATGGTTGAACATGAATGCTTGAACAAGAATGCATAAATGTGAATGCTTAAACGTGAATGCTTGAAAGACAATCCTTGAACATGAATGCTTCTTAGAAAGTGACATGCTTGAACATGAATGGTTCAACGTGAATGCTTGAAGGTGAACACTTGAACATGAATCCTTGAACGTAAATGCTTGAACTTCATTGCTTGAACTTTAATGAGCGTGAATGCTAGAATGTGAGTGATTTAACCTAAAAGCTTGAACATGAATGCTTGAACGTGAATGCTTAAATATGAATGCTTGAACATGAATGCTTGAACGCGAATCCTTGAACGTCAGTCGTTTATAGATAGTGGCACACATGAACCTGAATGCTTGAACATGGATGGTTGAACGTGAGTGGTTGAACAAGAATACTTGAAGGTTAACGCTTGACTTTGAATGCTTGAACGTGAATGCTTGAAGGTGAATGCTTGAACGTGAATGCGTAAACTTGTGCAAGGAATGGTTGAACAAGAATGGTTGAATGTGTGCATGAACATTAATACATGAACGTGAATGCTCGAACATGAATGCCTGAACGTGAATGCTTGAACATGAATGGTCGAATGTGTACATGAACATGAATACATGAATGTGAATTCTTGACCAAAGAATGCTTGCACGTGAATGCTTGAACTGGAATGCATGAATGTGAACGCTTGAACATGAATGCTTGAATGTGAATGCTTGAACATGAACGATCGAACTTGAATGCTTGAACAAAAATGCTTGAACTGGAAAGCTTCAACGTCCATGCTTGAACATGAAATGGTTGAACGTGAATGCTTGAACAAGAATGCATAAATGTGAATGCTTGAAAGAGAATCCTTGAACGTGAATGCTTCTTAGAAAGTGACATGCTTGAACGTGAATGCTTGAACATGAATTGTTGAACGTGAATGCTTGAACGAGAATGCTTGAATGTCATTGCTTGAAAAAAATTGCCTGAACGTGAATGCATGATAGATAGTGGCACGCTTGAATGTTAATGCTTGAACATTATTGCTTGAATGTGAGTACTTGAACATGAGGGCTCGAATATGGATGATTGAACATGAATGCTTGAACGCCATTGCTTGAACATCAATGCTTGAACATGAATGCTTAAACATAAATGCTTGAACATAAATGCTTGAACGTTAATGCCTGAACATGATTGCTTGAACGTGAATGCTAGAATATGAATGGTTGAACATGAATGCTTTATAGATAGTGACACGCTTGAACGTGAATGCTTGAACACCATTGTTGAACGTGAATACTTGAACGTCCTCGCTTGAACGTGAAAGCTTGAACGTGAGTGCCTGAACCTGAAAGCTGGAACAAGAATGCTTGGACTTGAATGCTTGACTTTGAATGTTTGAAAATGAATCCTTGAATATGAAAGCTTGAGCATGAATGGTTGAACATGAATGCTTCAACCTGAGTTCTTGAACCTGAGTGGTTGAAAGTGAATGCTTGAACGTAAATTCTTGAATATGAATGCTTAAACGTAAATGGTTGAACATGAATGCATGAACGTGATTGCTTGAGAGTTATCAACATGCTTGAACGTGAATGCTCGAATGAGAATGCTTGAACGTGAATGCTAGAACATGAATTCTTCAAGGTGAATGTTTGATAGATAGTGACATGCTTGAACGTGAATGCTCGAACCTGAATGCTTGAAGGCGAACGCTTGAACGAGAATGCTTGAACGAGAATGCTTGAACGTGAAAGCTAGAACACGAATGCATGAACATGAATATAGATAGTGACACGCAAGAACGTGAATGCTTCAAAGTGAATGCTTGGGCATGAATGGTTGAACGCGAATGCATAAACGTGAATGCTTGAAGGTGAACGCTTGAATGTGAATGCTTAAACATGAATAGTTGAATGTGTGCATGAACATGAATACATGAACATGAATGCTTGAATGTGAATGCATGAACACTAATGCTTGAATGTGAATGCTTGATTGTCATTGTTGAACGTCAATGCTGGAACGTGAAGGCTTGAACTTCATTACTTGAATGTGAATGAACATGAATGCTTGAATATGAAAGCTTGAACAAGAATGCTTGAACTGGAAAGCTTCAATGTGCATGCTTGAACATGAAATGGTCGAACGTGAATGCTTAAATGTGACACGCTTGAACGTGAATGAGAGAAAGAGAATCCTTGAACATGAATGCTTCTTAGACAGTGACACGGTTGAACGTGAATGCTTGAACATGAATTGTTGAACGTGAATGGTTCAAATATGAATGCTTGAACGAGAATGGTTAAACGTGAATGCTTGAACGAGAATGCTTAAACAAGAATGCTAGAACATGAATTCTTGAATGTGAATATTGATAGTGACACGATTGAACGTGAAAGCTCAATCGTGAATGCTTGAAAGTGAATGCTTGAACATGAATGGTTGAACGTGAAGGCTAGAACCTAAATGCTTGAAGGTGAACGCTTGAACGTTAATGCTTGAACAGGAATGGTTGAATGTGAGCATGATCATGAATAAATGAACGTGAATGCTTGAACGTGAATGCTTAAACATGAATGCTTGAACGTGAATGTTTGTACGTGAATGCTTGAATGTCATTGTTGAATGTGAATGCTTGAACGTGAGTGATTTAACCTGAATGCTTGAACGTGAATGCTTTAACAGGAATGCTTGAACTCGAAAGCTTGTACGTGCATGCTTCAACGTGAATGCTTGAACATGAATGCTGGAATGTGAATGCTTAAATGTGAATGCTTGAACATGAATGCTTGAACGCAAAGCCTTAAACGTGAATGTTTCTTAGATAGTGACACACATGAACCTAAATGCTTGAACATGAATGGTTGAATGTGAATGGTTAAACACAAATACTTGAAGGTTAACCCTTGACTGTGAATGCTTAAACGTGAATACTTGAAGGTCAACACTTGAACGTGAATGCATAAACGTGTGCCAGGAGTGGTTGAACAAGAATGGTTGAATATGAGCATGAACATGAATACATGAATGTGAATGTTTGAACATGAATGCTTGAACATGAATGAATGAACAATAATAGTTGAACGTGAATGCTTGAATGTCATTGCTTGAATGTGAATGCTTGAACTTGATTGCTTGATCGTGAATGTTTGAAAATGAATGATTGAACGTGAAGGCTTCAATGTGAATGGTTAAACATGAATGCTTCAATCAGAGTGCTCAAACCTGAATGCTTGAACGTGAATGTTTGAACATGAATGTCTGAACGTGAATGCTTGAGAGATAGTAACACGCTTAAACGTGAAGGCTTGAACATAAAGGTTTGAACATGAATGTTTGAACGTGAATGCTTAAACGAGAATGCTTGATTGTGAATGCTAGAACCTGAATGCTCGAACTTGAATGCTTGAAGGTGAATGCTTGAACGCGAATGCTTGAACATGAATGGTTGAGTGTGTGCATGAACATGAATGTCAATTCTTGAACAAGAATGCTTGCACGTGAATGCTTGAAGGTGAATGCATAAACGTGAATGCTTGAACATGAATGCTTGAACATAAACACATGACCTTGAACGCTTGAACAGGAATGCTTGAACTGGAAAGCTTCAATGTCCATGCTTGAACATGAAATGGTTGAACATGAATGCTTGAACAAGAATGCATAAATGTGAATGCTTAAACGTGAATGCTTGAAAGACAATCCTTGAACATGAATGCTTCTTAGAAAGTGACATGCTTGAACATGAATGGTTCAACGTGAATGCTTGAAGGTGAACACTTGAACATGAATCCTTGAACGTAAATGCTTGAACTTCATTGCTTGAACTTTAATGAGCGTGAATGCTAGAATGTGAGTGATTTAACCTAAAAGCTTGAACATGAATGCTTGAACGTGAATGCTTAAATATGAATGCTTGAACATGAATGCTTGAACGCGAATCCTTGAACGTCAATGCTTCTTAGATAGTGGCACACATGAACCTGAATGCTTGAACATGGATGGTTGAACGTGAGTGGTTGAACAAGAATACTTGAAGGTTAACGCTTGACTTTGAATGCTTGAACGTGAATGCTTGAAGGTGAATGCTTGAACGTGAATGCGTAAACTTGTGCAAGGAATGGTTGAACAAGAATGGTTGAATGTGTGCATGAACATTAATACATGAACGTGAATGCTCGAACATGAATGCCTGAACGTGAATGCTTGAACATGAATGGTCGAATGTGTACATGAACATGAATACATGAATGTGAATTCTTGACCAAAGAATGCTTGCACGTGAATGCTTGAACTGGAATGCATGAATGTGAACGCTTGAACATGAATGCTTGAATGTGAATGCTTGAACATGAACGATCGAACTTGAATGCTTGAACTGGAATGAACTGAAAGCTTCAACGCCCATGCTTGAACATGAATGCTTGAACATGAATGCTTGAACATGAACGCTTGAACAAGAATGCTTGAATTGAAAAGCTTGAACGTGAATGCTTCTTAGAAAGTGACATGCTTGAACGTGAATGCTTGAACATGAATGGTTCAACGTGAATGCTTGAAGGTGAATGCTTGAACGTCATTGCTTGAAAAAAATTGCCTGAACGTGAATGCATGATAGATAGTGGCACGCTTGAATGTTAATGCTTGAACATTATTGCTTGAATGTGAGTACTTGAACATGAGGGCTCGAATATGGATGATTGAACATGAATGCTTGAACGCCATTGCTTGAACAAGAATGCTTGAACATGAATGCTTGAGCATTAATGCTTGAACGACAATGCTTGAACATGATTGCTTGAACGTGAATACTGGAACGAGAATGCTTTAACGTGAATGATAGAACATGAATGGTTGAACATGAATGCTTTATAGATAGTGACACGCTTGAACGTGAATGCTTGAACACCATTGTTGAACGTGAATACTTGAACGTCCTCGCTTGAACGTGAAAGCTTGAACGTGAGTGCCTGAACCTGAAAGCTGGAACAAGAATGCTTGGACTTGAATGCTTGACTTTGAATGTTTGAAAATGAATTCTTGAACATGAAAGCTTGAGTGTGAATGGATGAACAAGAATGCTTCAACCTAAGTGCTCGAACCTGAATGGTTGAAAGTGAATGCTTGAACGTAAATTCTTGAATATGAATGCTTAAACGTAAATGGTTGAACATGAATGCATGAACGTGATTGCTTGAGAGTTATCAACATGCTTGAACGTGAATGCTCGAATGAGAATGCTTGAACGTGAATGCTAGAACATGAATTCTTCAAGGTGAATGCTTGATAGATAGTGACATGCTTGAACGTGAAAGGTCGAACATGAATGCTTGAAGGCGAACGCTTGAACAGGAATGCTTGAATGAGAATGCTTGAACGTGAATGCTAGAACACGAATGCATGAACATGAATATAGATTGTGACACGCATGAACGTGAATGCTTGAAAGTGAATGCTTGGGCATGAATGGTTGAACACGAATGCATGAACGTGAATGCTTGAACCTAAATGCTTGAAGGTGAACGCTTGAACGTGAATGCTTAAACATGAATAGTTGAATGTGTGCATGAACATGAATGCTTGAACGTGAATGCATGAACACTAATGCTTGAACGTGAATGCTTGATTGTCATTGTTGAACGTGAATGCTAGAACGTCAATGTTGGAACGTGAAGGCTTGAACTTCATTACTTGAATATGAATGAACGTGAATGCTTGAATGTGAAGGCTTGAACAAGAATGGTTGAACTGGAAAGCTTCAGCGTGCATGCTTGAACATGAAATGGTCAAACGTGAATGCTTAAATGTGACACACTTGAACGTGAATGCGAGAAAGAGAATCCTTGAACATGAATGCTTCTTAGATAGTTACACGGTTGAACGTGAATGCTTGAACGTGAAAGGTTAAACGTGAATGCTTGAACAAGAATGCTAGAACATGAATTCTTGAACGTGAATGCTTGAACGAGAATGCTTGAGCGTGAATGCTAGAACATGAATTCTTGAACGTGAATATTGATAGTGATACAATGGAACGTGAATGCTCGAACGAGAATGCTTGAAAGTGAATGCTTGATCATGAATAGTTGAACGTGAATGCTTGAACCTGAATGCCTTTAGGTGAACGCTTGAACATGAATGCTTGAACTTGAATGGTGGAATGTGAGCATGAACATGAATAAATGAACGTGAATGCTTGAACGTGAATGCGTTAACTTCAATGCTTGAACATGAATGCTTGAACGTGAATGCTTGAACTTCATTGCTTGAACATGAATGAACGTCAATGCTAGGACATGAGTATTTAACCAGAATGCTTGAACGTGAATGCTTTAATAATAATGCTTGAACTGGAATGCTTGAGCGTGAATGCTTGAATGTGAATGCTTGAACATGAATGCTTGAATGTGAATGCTTAAATGTGAATGCTTGAACATGAATGCTTGAACGTGAATCCTTGAACGTGAATGCTTCTTAGATAGTAACACACATGAACCCGAATGCTTGAACATGAACGGTTGAACGCGAATTGTTGAACGTGAATGCTTGAAGGTGAACGCTTGAATGTTAATTCTTCAATGTGAATGCTTGAAGGTGAACGCTTGAATG
Organism: Chloranthus sessilifolius; assembly: GCA_021018995.1. Taxonomy (NCBI): domain Eukaryota; kingdom Viridiplantae; phylum Streptophyta; class Magnoliopsida; order Chloranthales; family Chloranthaceae; genus Chloranthus; species Chloranthus sessilifolius. The sequence continues at coordinate 68,155,134 of CM037598.1, read as the reverse complement.
TGAATGCTTAAACGTGTGCTAGAACATGAATGGTTGAATATGTGCATGAACATGAATACATGAACGTGAATGCTTGAAAATGAATGCTAGGACATGAATACTTGAACACGAATGCATGAACATTAATGTTTGACCGTGAATGCTTGAACGTCATTGTTGAACGTGAATGCTTGAACGTCATTTCTTGAACGTGAATGCTTGAACTTGAATGCTTCACCGTGAATGTTTGAAAATAAATGATTGAACGTAAAGCTTCAATGTGAATGGTTGAATATGAATGCTTCAACCAGGGTGCTCGAACTTGAATGCTTGAAAGTGAATGTTTGAACATGAATGCTTGAATGTGAATGCTTGAGAGATAGTAACACGCTTGAATGTGAAGGCTTGAACATAAAGGCTTGAACGTGAATGTTTGAACATGAATGCTTGAAAGAGAATGCTCAAACGTGAATACTTGATTAATAGTGATATGCTTGAACATGAATGCTCGAACCTGAATGCTTAAAGGTGAACGCTTGAACGTGTGCTTGAACATGAATGGTTGAATGTGTGCATGAACATGAATACATGAATATGAATTCTTGAACAAGAATGCTTGAACTGGAATGCATAAACGTGAATTCTTGAATATGAATGCTTGAACATGAATGCTTGAATAAGCATGCTTGAACTGGAAAGCTTCAACGTCCATGCTTGAACATGAAATGGTTGAACGTGAATGCTTGAACATGAATGTCTGAACAAGAATGCATAAATGTGAATGCTTGAAAGACAATCCTTGAACGTGAATTCTTCTGAGAAAGTGACATGCTTGAACATGAATGGTTGTAAGTGAATGCTTGAAGGTGAATCCTTGAACGAGAATGCTTGAACGTGAATGCTTGAACGTCATTGCTTGAACGTGAATGAGCGGGAATGCTAGAATGTGGAGTGATTTAACCTAAAAGCTTGAACATGAATGCTTGAATGTGAATGCTTAAATGTGAATGCTTGAACATGAATGCTTGAACGTGAATCCTTGAACATGAATGCTTCATGAACCTGAATGCTTGAACATGAATGGTTGAACGTTAATGGTTTAACACGAATACTTGAACGTGAATGCTTGAAGGTGAATGCTTGAACGTGAATGCGTAAACTTGTGCAAGGAATGGTTGAACAAGAATGGTTGAATGCATGAACATTAATACATGAACGTGAATGCTCGAACATGAATGCCTGAACGTGAATGCTTGAACATGAATGGTCGAATGTGTACATGAACATAAACACATGAATGTGAATTCTTGAACAAGAATGCTTGCACATGAATGCTTGAACTGGAATGCATGAACGTGATTGCTTGAACATGAATGCTTGAATGTGAATGCTTGAACATGAACGATTGAACTTAAACGCTTGAACAAGAATGCTTGAACTGGAAAGCATCAACATCCATGCTTGAACATGAAATGGTTGAACGTGAATGCTTGAACAAGAATGCATAAATGTGAATGCTTGAAAGAGAATCCTTGAACGTGAATACTTCCTAGAAAGTGACATGCTTGAACATGAATTGTTGAACATGAATGCTTGAACGTGAATTCTTGAACGAGAATGCTTGAATGTCATTGCTTGAAAAACTTGCCTGAACGTGAATGCATGATAGATAGTGACACGCTTGAACGTTAATGCTTGAACATTAATGCTTGAATGTGAGTACTTGAACATGAGGGCTCGAACATGGATTATTGAACGTGAATGCTTGAGCATCATTGCTTGAATGTGAATGCTTAAGCATTAATGCTTGAACGTCAATGCTTGAACATGAATGCTTAAACATAAATGCTTGAACTTGATTGCGAACGAATGCTTGAACGTGAATGCTAGAACATGAATGGTTGAACATGAATGCTTTATAGATAGTGACACGCTTGAACGTGAATGCTCGAACGTCATTGCTTGAATTTGAATGCTTGAATGTGAGTGCCTGAACCTGAAAGCTGGAATGAGAATGCTTGACTTGAATGTCTGACCGTGAATGTTTGAAAATGAATCCTTGAACATGAAAGCTTGAGCGTGAATGGTTGAACATGAATGCTTCAACCTGAGTGCTTGAACCTGAAAGGTTGAAATTGAATGCTAGAACGTAAATTCTTGAAAGTGAATGCTTGAACGTAAATGGTTGAGCATGAATGCATGAACGTTATCGCTTGAGAGATATCAATACGCTTGAACGTTAATGCTTAAATGTGAATGCTTGAACGTGAATGCTAGAACATGAATGCGTCAAAGTGAATGCTTGATAGATAGTGACATGCTTGAACGTGAATGCTCGAACCTGAATGCTTGAAGGCGAATGCTTGAATGGGAATGCTCGAACGAGAATGCTTGAACGTGAATGCTAGAACATGAATGCGTGAACATGAATATAGATAGTAGTGACACGCATGAACGTGAATGCTTGAAAGTGAATGCTTGAGCATGAATGGTTGAACGTGAATACTTGAACCTGAATGCTTGAAGGTGAACGCTTGAACGTGAATGCTTGAACATGAATGGTTGAATGTGTGCATGAACATGAATACATGAACGTGAATGCTTGAACGTGAATGCATGAACATTAATGCTTGAACGTGAATGCTTGATCATCATTGTTGAACGTGAAAGCTTGAACGTGAATGCTTGAACTTCATTACTTGAACGTGAATGAACGTGCATGCTTGAACATGAATGCTTGAACAAGAATGCTTTAAATGGAAAGTTTAAACGTGCATGCTTGAACATGAAATGGTTGAACGTGAATGCTTAAATATGACACCCTTGAAGCTCAATGCGTGTAAGAGATTCCTTGAACGTGAATGCTTTAGACAAAGTGACACGTTGAACGTGAATGCTTGAACATGAATTGTTGAACGGAATGGTTCAACGTGAATGCTTGAACGTGAAAGGTTAAACGTGAATGCTTGAATGAGAATGCTTGAACAAGAATGCTAGAACATGAATTCTTGAACGTGAATATTGATAGTGACATGATTGAACGTCAAAGCTCGAAAGTGAATGCCTGAAAGTGAATGCTTGAACATGAATGGTTGAACGTGAATGCTGGAACCTGAATGCTTGAAAGTGAAATCTTGAACGTGAATGCTTGAACATGAATGGTTAAATGTGAGCATGAACATGCATAAATGAACATGAATGATTGAACGTGAATGCTTGAACATGAATGCTGGAACGTGAATGCTTGAACATGAATGCTTGAACGTCATTGTTGAATGTGAATGCTAGAACGTGAGTGATTTAACCTGAATGCTTGAACGTGAATGCTTGAACTGGAAAGCTTGAACACGCATGCTTGAATGTGAATGCTTGAACATGAATGCTTGAACGTGAATGCTTAAATGTGAATGCTTGAACATGAACGTTTGAACGCAAATCCTTGAACGTGAACGCTTCTTAGATAGTGACACACATGAACCTGAATGCTTGAACATGAATGGTTGAACGTGAATGGTTGAACACGAATACTTGAAGGTTAATGCTTGAACGTGAATACTTAAACGTGAATACTTGAAGGTCAACACTTGAACGTGAATGCATAAACGCAGCGTGATTGCTTGAACATGATTGGTTGAATGTGTGCATGAACATGAATACATGAACGTGAATGCTAGAACATGAATGCTTGAAGATGAATGCATGAACATTAATGGTTGAACGTAAATGCTTGAACAACATTGTTGAGCATGCATGCTTGAACGAGAATGCTTAAACTTGATTGCTTGACTGTGAATGTTTGAAAATGAATGATTGTGAAAGCTTCAATGTGAATGGTTGAACATGAATGCTTCAATCAGAATGCTCGAACCTAAATGCTTGAACGTGAATGTTTGAACATGAATGCCCGAACGTGAATGCTTGAGAGATAGTAACACGCTTGAACGCGGGGCTTGAAACATAAAGGCTTGAACGTGAATGTTTGAACATGAATGCTTGAACAAGAATGCCTGAACGTCAATGCTAAAACATGAATGCTCGAATCTGAATGCTTGAAGGTGAATACTTGAATGTGAATCTTCAACATGAATGGTTGAGTGTGTGCATGCATGTGAATTCTTGAACAAGAATGCTTGCACATGAATGCTTGAACTAATGCATAAACGTGAATGCTTGAACATGAATGCTTGAACATAAACACATGACCTTGAACGCTTGAACAGGAATGCTTGAACTGGAAAGCTTCAATGTCCATGCTTGAACATGAAATGGTTGAACATGAATGCTTGAACAAGAATGCATAAATGTGAATGCTTAAACGTGAATGCTTGAAAGACAATCCTTGAACATGAATGCTTCTTAGAAAGTGACATGCTTGAACATGAATGGTTCAACGTGAATGCTTGAAGGTGAACACTTGTACATGAATCCTTGTACGTAAATGCTTGAACTTCATTGCTTGAACTTTAATGAGCGTGAATGCTAGAATGTGAGAGATTTAACCTAAAAGCTTGAACATGAATGCTTGAACGTGAATGCTTAAATGTGAATGCTTGAATAAGAATGCTTGAATGCAAAGCCTTGAACGTGAATGCTTCTTACATAGTGACACACGTGAACCTGAATGCTTGAACATGGATGGTTGAACATGAATACTTGAAGGTTAACGCTTGATTATGAATGCTTGAACGTGAATGCTTGAAGGTGAACGCTTGAACGTGAATGCATAAACGTGTGCCAGGAATGGTTGAACAAGAATGGTTGAATGTGTGCATGAACGTGAATACATGAACGTGAATGCTCGAACATGAATGCCTGAACGTGAATGCTTGAACATGAATGGTCGAATGTGTACATGAACATGAATACATGAATGTGAATTCTTGACCAAAGAATGCTTGCACGTGAATGCTTGAACTGGAATGCATGAATGTGAACGCTTGAACATGAATGCTTGAATGTGAATGCTTGAACATGAACGATCGAACTTGAATGCTTGAACAAAAATGCTTGAACTGGAAAGCTTCAACGTCCATGCTTGAACATGAAATGGTTGAACGTGAATGCTTGAACAAGAATGCATAAATGTGAATGCTTGAAAGAGAATCCTTGAACGTGAATGCTTCTTAGAAAGTGACATGCTTGAACGTGAATGCTTGAACATGAATTGTTGAACGTGAATGCTTGAACGAGAATGCTTGAATGTCATTGCTTGAAAAAAATTGCCTGAACGTGAATGCATGATAGATAGTGGCACGCTTGAATGTTAATGCTTGAACATTATTGCTTGAATGTGAGTACTTGAACATGAGGGCTCGAATACGGATGATTGAACATGAATGCTTGAACGCCATTGCTTGAACAAGAATGCTTGAACATGAATGCTTGAGCATTAATGCTTGAACGACAATGCTTGAACATGAATGCTTGAACATGATTGCGGGAACGAGAATGCTTTAACGTGAATGATAGAACATGAATGGTTGAACATGAATGCTTTATAGATAGTGACACGCTTGAACGTGAATGCTTGAACACCATTGTTGAACGTGAATACTTGAACGTCCTCGCTTGAACGTGAAAGCTTGAACGTGAGTGCCTGAACCTGAAAGCTGGAACAAGAATGCTTGGACTTGAATGCTTGACTTTGAATGTTTGAAAATGAATCCTTGAATATGAAAGCTTGAGCATGAATGGTTGAACATGAATGCTTCAACTCGAAGTTCTTGAACCCGAGTGGTTGAAAGTGAATGCTTGAACGTAAATTTTGAATAATATGAATGCTTGAACGTAAATGGTTGAACATGAATGCATGAACGTGATTGCTTGAGAGTTATCAACATGCTTGAACGTGAATGCTCGAATGAGAATGCTTGAACGTGAATGCTAGAACATGAATTCTTCAAGGTGAATGTTTGATAGATAGTGACATGCTTGAACGTGAAAGCTCGAACATGAATGCTTGAAGGCGAACGCTTGAACAGGAACGCTTGAACGAGAATGCTTGAACGTGAAAGCTAGAACACGAATGCATGAACATGAATATAGATAGTGACACGCAAGAACGTGAATGCTTCAAAGTGAATGCTTGGGCATGAATGGTTGAACGCGAATGCATAAACGTGAATGCTTGAAGGTGAACGCTTGAATGTGAATGCTTAAACATGAATAGTTGAATGTGCATGAACATGAATACATGAACATGAATGCTTGAATGTGAATGCATGAACACTAATGCTTGAATGTGAATGCTTGATTGTCATTGTTGAACGTCAATGCTGGAACGTGAAGGCTTGAACTTCATTACTTGAATGTGAATGAACATGAATGCTTGAATATGAAAGCTTGAACAAGAATGCTTGAACTGGAAAGCTTCAATGTGCATGCTTAAACATGAAATGGTCAAACGTGAATGCTTGAATATGAATGCTTAAATGTGACACGCTTGAACGTGAATGCGTGGAAGAGAATCCTTGAGCGTCAATGCTTCTTCGATAGTGACACGGTTGAACATGAATGGTTGAACGTGAATCCTTGAATGTGAATGGTTCAACATGAATGCTTGAACGAGAATGGTTAAACGTGAATGCTTGAACGAGAATGCTTAAACGTGAATGCTAGAACATGAATTCTTGAACATGAATATTGATAGTGACAAGATTGAACGTGACTGCTCGAACGTGAATGCTTGAAAGTGAATGGAATGGTTGAACGTGAATGCTTGAACCTGAATGCTTGAAGGTGAACGCTTGAACGTGAATGCTTGAACATGAATGGTTGAATGTGAGCACGAACATGAATAAATGAACGTGAATGCTTGAACATGAATGCTTGAAGGTGAATGCTTGAACGTCATTGTTGAACGTGAATGCTTGAACGTGAGTGATTTAACCTGAATGGTTGAACGTGAATGCTTTAACAAGAATGCTTGAACTGGAATGCTTGAACGTGCTTGCTTGAACATGAAATGGTTGAATGTGAATGCTGGAACATGAATGCTTGAACGTGAATGCTTAAATGTGAATGCTTGAACATGAATGCTTGAACGTGAATGCTTCTTAGATAGTGACACACATGAACCTGAATGCTTGAGCATGAATGGTTGAACGTGAATGGTTGAACATGAGTACTTGAAGGTTAACACTTTTGACTTTGAATGCTTGACCGTGAATGCTTGAAGGTGAACGCTTGAACGTTAATGCTTAAACGTGTGCCAGGAATGGTTGAATGTGTGAATCAACTTGAATACATGAACGTTAATGCTTGAACTTGAATGCTTGAACGTAAATGCATGAACATTAAAGCTTGAACTTGAATGCTTGAACGTCATTGTTAAATGTGAATGCTTGAACGAGAATGCTTAAACTTGATTGCTTGACCGTGAATGTTTGAAAATGAATTATTGAACGTGAAAGATTCAATGTTAATGGTTGAACATGAATGCTTGAACATGAATGCTTAAACGTGAATGCTTGAACAAGAATGCTTGAACGTGAATGCACGATAGATAGTAAAATGCTTGAACCTAAATGCTTGAATAGGAATGCTTGAACATGAATGCTTGAACATGAATGCTTGAACAAGAATGCCCTGAACGCCAATGCTAAAACATGAATGCTCGAATCAATGCTTGAAGGTGAATACTTGAATGTGAATCTTCAACATGAATGGTTGAGTGTGTGCATGCATGTGAATTCTTGAACAAGAATGCTTGCACATGAATGCTTGAACTAATGCATAAACGTGAATGCTTGAACATGAATGCTTGAACATAAACACATGACCTTGAACGCTTGAACAAGAATGCTTGAACTGGAAAGCATCAACATCCATGCTTGAACATGAAATGGTTGAACGTGAATGCTTGAACAAGAATGCATAAATGTGAATGCTTAAACGTGAATGCTTGAAAGACAATCCTTGAACATGAATGCTTCTTAGAAAGTGACATGCTTGAACATGAATGGTTCAACGTGAATGCTTGAAGGTGAACACTTGAACATGAATCCTTGAACGTAAATGCTTGAACTTCATTGCTTGAACTTTAATGAGCGTGAATGCTAGAATGTGAGTGATTTAACCTAAAAGCTTGAACATGAATGCTTGAACGTGAATGCTTAAATATGAATGCTTGAACATGAATGCTTGAACGCGAATCCTTGAACGTCAATGCTTCTTAGATAGTGGCACATGAACCTGAATGCTTGAACATGGATGGTTGAACGTGAGTGGTTGAACAAGAATACTTGAAGGTTAACGCTTGACTTTGAATGCTTGAACGTGAATGCTTGAAGGTGAATGCTTGAACGTGAATGCGTAAACTTGTGCAAGGAATGGTTGAACAAGAATGGTTGAATGTGTGCATGAACATTAATACATGAACGTGAATGCTCGAACATGAATGCCTGAACGTGAATGCTTGAACATGAATGGTCGAATGTGTACATGAACATGAATACATGAATGTGAATTCTTGACCAAAGAATGCTTGCACGTGAATGCTTGAACTGGAATGCATGAATGTGAACGCTTGAACATGAATGCTTGAATGTGAATGCTTGAACATGAACGATCGAACTTGAATGCTTGAACAAAAATGCTTGAACTGGAAAGCTTCAACGTCCATGCTTGAACATGAAATGGTTGAACGTGAATGCTTGAACAAGAATGCATAAATGTGAATGCTTGAAAGAGAATCCTTGAACGTGAATGCTTCTTAGAAAGTGACATGCTTGAACGTGAATGCTTGAACATGAATTGTTGAACGTGAATGCTTGAACGAGAATGCTTGAATGTCATTGCTTGAAAAAAATTGCCTGAACGTGAATGCATGATAGATAGTGGCACGCTTGAATGTTAATGCTTGAACATTATTGCTTGAATGTGAGTACTTGAACATGAGGGCTCGAATATGGATGATTGAACATGAATGCTTGAACGCCATTGCTTGAACAAGAATGCTTGAACATGAATGCTTGAGCATTAATGTGAACGACAATGCTTGAACATGAATGCTTGAACATGATTGCGGAACGAGAATGCTTTAACGTGAATGATAGAACATGAATGGTTGAACATGAATGCTTTATAGATAGTGACACGCTTGAACGTGAATGCTTGAACACCATTGTTGAACGTGAATACTTGAACGTCCTCGCTTGAACGTGAAAGCTTGAACGTGAGTGCCTGAAAAAGTGGAACAAGAATGCTTGGACTTGAATGCTTGACTTTGAATGTTTGAAAATGAATCTTGAATATGAAAGCTTGAGCATGAATGGTTGAACATGAATGCTTCAACCGAAGTTCTTGAACCCGAGTGGTTGAAAGTGAATGCTTGACGTAAATTCTTGAATATGAATGCTCAAACGTAAATGGTTGAACATGAATGCATGAATGTGATTGCTTGAGAGTTATCAACATGCTTGACCGTGAATGCTCGAATGAGAATGCTTGAGCGTGAATGCTAGAACATGAATTCTTCAAGGTGAATGTGTGATAGATAGTGACATGCTTGAACGTGAAAGCTCGAACATGAATGCTTGAAGAAGGCTAGGCAGAACGCTTGAACGAGAATGCTTGAACGTGAAAGCTAGAACACGAATGCATGAACATGAATATAGATAGTGACACGCAAGAACGTGAATGCTTCAAAGTGAATGCTTGGGCATGAATGGTTGAACGCGAATGCATAAACGTGAATGCTTGAAGGTGAACGCTTGAATGTGAATGCTTAAACATGAATAGTTGAATGTGTGCATGAACATGAATACATGAACATGAATGCTTGAATGTGAATGCATGAACACTAATGCTTGAATGTGAATGCTTGATTGTCATTGTTGAACGTCAATGCTGGAACGTGAAGGCTTGAACTTCATTACTTGAATGTGAATGAACGTGAATGCTTGAATGTGAAAGCTTGAACAAGAATGCTTGAACTGGAAAGCTTCAATGTGCATGCTTGAACATGAAATGGTCGAACGTGAATGCTTAAATGTGACACGCTTGAACGTGAATGAGAGAAAGAGAATCCTTGAACATGAATGCTTCTTAGACAGTGACACGGTTGAACGTGAATGCTTGAACATGAATTGTTGAACGTGAATGGTTGAACGTGAATGCTTGAACGAGAATGCTTAAACAAGAATGCTAGAACATGAATTCTTGAATGTGAATATTGATAGTGACACGATTGAACGTGAAAGCTCAATCGTGAATGCTTGAAAGTGAATGCTTGAACATGAATGGTTGAACGTGAAGGCTAGAACCTAAATGCTTGAAGGTGAACGCTTGAACGTTAATGCTTGAACGGAATGGTTGAATGTGAGCATGATCATGAATAAATGAGCGTGAATGCTTGAGCGTGAATGCTTAAACATGAATGTGAGCGTGAATGTTTATGCGTAGATACTTGAATGTCATTGTTGAATGTGAATGCTTGAGCGTGGAGTGATTTGCTGAATGTGGC
>CM037598.1:68073173-68144590 GCA_021018995.1 Chloranthus sessilifolius | reverse complement strand
AATAATGCTTGAAGAAGGATGCTTGAACTAGAAAGCTTGAACGTGTACGCTTGAACATGAAATGGTTGAATGTGAATGCTTGAACATGAAAGCTTGACTATGAATGCTTAAATGTGAATGCTTGAACGTAAATGCTTCAATGTGAACACTTAAAGGTGTTCCAGAAGATGAAGGCTTGAACATGAATGGTTGAATGTGTGCATGAACATAATACATGAATGGGAACACTTGAACATGAATGATTGAACGTGAAAGCTTGAACGTGAATGATTAAACCGGAATGCTTGAACATGAATGCTAGAACGTGAATGCTTAAACCTTAATGCTTGAATGTGAAAGCTTGAACATGATAGATAGTGACACGCGTGTAAGTGAATTCTTGATCTTGAGTTCCTGAACGTGAATTCTTGAATATGAATGCTTGAACGTGAACGCTTGAACGTGAATGCTTCAACGTGAACACTTAAAGGTGTTCCAGAAGATGAAGGATTGAACATGAATGGTTGAATGTGTGCATGAACATGAATGCTCAACATCATTGTTTTAACGTGAAATCTTTTACGTGAATGCTTGAACCTAAATGCTTGAACGAGAATGCTTGAACTTGAGTGCGTCATCGTGAATGTTTGAAAATGAATGCTTTAACGTGAAAGCTTGAACGTGAATGAGTGAACACGAATGCTTGAAGAAGAATGCATGAACTGGAAAGCTTGAACGTGTATGCTTGAACATGAAATGGTTGAATGTGAATGCTGAACATGAAAGCTTGACTGTGAATGCTTAAATGTGAATGCTTGAACGAGAATCCTTGAACGTTAATGCTTCTTAGATTGTGACATGCTTGAACGTGAATGCTGGAACATGACTGGTTGAACGTGAATGGTTGAACGTGAATGCTTGAAAGTGAATGCTTGAACGTGAATGATTGAACGTGACAGCTTGAAGGTGAACACTTGAATGTGAAGGCTTCAACGTGAAAGCTTAAAGGTGTGCCAAAACATGAATGCTTGAACAAGAATGCTTGAACATGAATGGATGAATGTGTGCGTAAACATGAATAGATGAACGTGAATGGTAGAACATGAATGCTTCAACATGAATGCATGAACATTAATGTTTGAACGTGAATGCCTGAACGTCGTTGTTGAACGTGCATGCTTGAACGTCATTGCTTGAACGTGAATGCTTGAATGAGAATGCTAAATGCTTCAACTTGAGTGCTCGAACCTGAATGGTTGAAAGTGAATGCTTGAAAATAAATGCTTGAACATGAATGTTTGAACGTGAATGCTCGAACGAAAATTCTTGAATTAGAATGCTAGAACATTAATGCTTGAACGTGAATGGTTGAACATGAATGGTTGAACGTGAATGCTTGTACCAAAATGCTTGAATTTGAATACTGAAACATGAATGCTTGAACGTGAACGCTTGAACATGAATGCTTCAACGTGAACACTTAAAGGTGTTTCAGAAGATGAAGGCTTAAACATGAATGGTTGAACATGAATGGTTGAATGTGTGCATGAACATGAATACACGAACGGGAATGCTTGAACATGAATGCTTGAACATCATTGTTTTAACGTGAAATCTTTTATGTGAATGCTTGAACCTAAATGCTTGAACTTGAATGCTTCATCGTGAATGTTTGAAAATGAATGCTTTAACGTGAAAGCTTGAACGTGAATGAGTGAACATGAATGCTTGAAGAAGAATGCTTACACTGGAAAGCTTGAACGTGTATGCTTGAACATGAAATGGTTGAATGTGAATGCTTAAACATGAAAGCTTGACTGTGAATGCTTGAACGAGAATCCTTGAACGTTAATGCTTCTTAGATTGTGACATGCTTGAACGTGAATGCTTGAACATGATGGGTTGAACGTGAATGCTTGAAAGTGAATGCTTGAACGTGACTGCTTGAAGGTGAACGCTTGAATGTGAAGGCTTCAACGTTAAAGCCTAAAGGTGTGCCAAAACATGATTGCTTGAACATGAATGCTTGAACAAGAATGCTTGAACATGAATGGTTGAATGTGTGCATAAACATGAATAGATGAACGTGAATGCTAGAACATGAATGCTTCAATATGAATGCATGAACATTAATGCTTGAACGTGAATGCTTGAATGAGAATGCTAAATGCTTCAACCTGAGTGCTCGAACATGAATGGTTGAAAGTGAATGCTTGAACGTAAATGCTTGAATGTGAATATTTGAACATGAATGCTTGAAAGAAAATTCTTGAATGAGAACGCTAGAACATTAATGCTTGAACGTGAATGCTGAACCTGAATGGTTGAACGTGAATGCTTGTACCAAAATGCTTGAATTTGAATACTGAAACATGAATGCTTGAACGTAAATGCTTCAACGTGAACACTTAAAGGTGTTCCAGAAGATGAAGGCTTGAAGATGAATGCTTGAACATGAATGCTTGAATGTGTGCATGAACATAATACATGAATGGGAACGATTGAACATGAATGATTGAACGTGAAAGCTTGAACGTGAATGATTAAACCGGAATGCTTGAACATGAATGCTAGAACGTGAATGCTTAAACCTTAATGCTTGAATGTGAATGCTATAACGTGAAAGCTTGAACATGATAGATAGTGACACGCGTGTAAGTGAATTCTTGATCTTGAGTTCCTGAACGTGAATTCTTGAATATGAATGCTTGAACGTGAACGCTTGAACGTGAATGCTTCAACGTGAACACTTAAAGGTGTTCCAGAAGATGAAGGATTGAACATGAATGCTTGAACATGAATGGTTGAATGTGTGCATGAACATGAATGCTTGAACATCATTGTTTTAACGTGAAATCTTTTACGTGAATTCTTGAACGAGAATGCTTGAACTTGAATGCTTCATCGTGAATGTTTGAAAATGAATGCTTTAACGTGAAAGCTTGAACGTGAATGAGTGAACACGAATGCTTGAAGAAGAATGCATGAACTGTAAAGCTTGAACGTGTATGCTTGAACATGAAATGGTCGAATGTGAATGATGAACATGAAAGCTTGACTGTGAATGCTTAAATGTGAATACTTGAACGAGAATCCTTGAACGTTAATGCTTCTTAGATTGTGACATGCTTGAACGTGAATGCTGAAACATGACTGGTTGAACGTGAATGCTTGAGAGTGAATGCTTGAACGTGAATGCTTGAACGTGACAGCTTGAAGGTGAACACTTGAATGTGAAGGCTTCAACGTGAAAGCTTAAAGGTGTGCCAAAACATGAATGCTTGAACAAGAATGCTTGAACATGAATGGTTGAATGTGTGCGTAAACATGAATAGATGAACGTGAATGGTAGAACATGAATGCTTCAACATGAATGCATGAACATTAATGTTTGAACGTGAATGCCTGAACGTCGTTGTTGAACGTGCATGCTTGAACGTCATTGCTTGAACGTGAATGCTTGAATGAGAATGCTAAATGCTTCAACCTGAGTGCTCGAACCTGAATGGTTGAAAGTGAATGCTTGAAAATAAATGCTTGAACATGAATGTTTGAACGTGAATGCTCGAACGAAAATTCTTGAATTAGAATGCTAGAACATTAATGCTTGAACGTGAATGGTTGAACATGAATGGTTGAACGTGAATGCTTGTACCAAAATGCTTGAATTTGAATACTGAAACATGAATGCTTGAACGTGAACGCTTGAACATGAATGCTTCAACGTGAACACTTAAAGGTGTTTCAGAAGATGAAGGCTTAAACATGAATGGTTGAATGTGTGCATGAACATGAATACACGAACGGGAATGCTTGAACATGAATGCTTGAACATCATTGTTTTAACGTGAAATCTTTTATGTGAATGCTTGAACCTAAATGCTTGAACTTGAATGCTTCATCGTGAATGTTTGAAAATGAATGCTTTAACGTGAAAGCTTGAACGTGAATGAGTGAACACGAATGCTTGAAGAAGAATGCTTGAACTGGAAAGCTTGAACGTGTATGCTTGAACATGAAATGGTTGAATGTGAATGCTTGAACATGAAAGCTTGACTGTGAATGCTTGAACGAGAATCCTTGAACGTGAACGCTTCTTAGATTGTGACATGCTTGAGCGTGAATGCTTGAACATGACTAGTTGAATGAGAATGGTTGAAGGTGAATGCTTGAACGTGACTGCTTGAAGGTGAACGCTTGAATGTGAAGGCTTCAACGTGAAAACTTAAAGGTGTGCCAAAACATGATTGCTTGAACATGAATGCTTGAACAAGAATGCTTGAACATGAATGGTTGAATGTGTGCATGAACATGAATAGATGAACATGAATGCTTCAACGTGAATGCATGAACATTAATGCATGAACGTGAATGCCTGAACGTCATTGCTTGAATGTGAATGCTTGAATGAGAATGCTAAATGCTTCAACCTGAGTGCTCGAATCTGAATGGTTGAAAGTGAATGCTTGAACGTGAATGTTTGAACGTGAATGCTTGAAAAAAAATTCTTGAATGAGAATGCTAGAACATTAATGCTTGAACGTGAATGCTTGAACATGAATGGTTGAATGCGAAAGCTTGTACCAAAATGCTTGAATTTGAATACTGGAACATGAATGCTTGAATGTGAACGCTTGAACGTGAACACTTAAAGGTGTTCCAGAAGATGAAGGCTTGAACATGAATGCGTGAACATGAATGGTTGAATGTGTGCATGAACATAATACATGAATGGGAACACTTGAACATGAATGATTGAACGTGAAAGCTTGAACGTGAATGATTAAACCGGAATGCTTGAACATGAATGCTAGAACGTGAATGCTTAAACCTTAATGCTTGAATGTGAATGCTATAACGTGAAAGCTTGAACATGATAGATAGTGACACGCGTGTAAGTGAATTCTTGATCTTGAGTTCCTGAACGTGAATTCTTGAATATGAATGCTTGAACGTGAACGCTTGAACGTGAATGCTTCAACGTGAACACTTAAAGGTATTCCAGAAGATGAAGGATTGAACATGAATGCTTGAATGTGTGCATGAACATGAATGCTTGAACATCATTGTCTTACAGTGAAATCTTTTACGTGAATGCTTGAACTTGAATGCTTCATCGTGAATGTTTGAAAATGAATGCTTTAACGTGAAAGCTTGAACGTGAATGAGTGAACACGAATGCTTGAAGAAGGATGCTTGAACTAGAAAGCTTGAACGTGTACGCTTGAACATGAAATGGTTGAATGTGAATGCTTGAACATGAAAGCTTGACTATGAATGCTTAAATGTGAATGCTTGAACGAGAATCCTTGAACGTTAATGCTTCTTAGATTGTGACATGCTTGAACGTGAATGCTGAAACATGACTGGTTGAACGTGAATGGTTGAACGTGAATGCTTGAAAGTGAATGCTTGAACGTGAATGATTGAACGTGACAGCTTGAAGGTGAACACTTGAATGTGAAGGCTTCAACGTGAAAGCTTAAAGGTGTGCCAAAACATGAATGCTTGAACAAGAATGCTTGAACATGAATGGTTGAATGTGTGCGTAAACATGAATAGATGAACGTGAATGGTAGAACATGAATGCTTCAACATGAATGCATGAACATTAATGTTTGAACGTGAATGCCTGAACGTCGTTGTTGAACGTGCATGCTTGAACGTCATTGCTTGAACGTGAATGCTTGAATGAGAATGCTAAATGCTTCAACTTGAGTGCTCGAACCTGAATGGTTGAAAGTGAATGCTTGAAAATAAATGCTTGAACATGAATGTTTGAACGTGAATGCTCGAACGAAAATTCTTGAATTAGAATGCTAGAACATTAATGCTTGAACGTGAATGGTTGAACATGAATGGTTGAACGTGAATGCTTGTACCAAAATGCTTGAATTTGAATACTGAAACATGAATGCTTGAACGTGAACGCTTGAACATGAATGCTTCAATGTGAACACTTAAAGGTGTTTCAGAAGATGAAGGCTTAAACATGAATGGTTGAATGTGTGCATGAACATGAATACACGAACGGGAATGCTTGAACATGAATGCTTGAACATCATTGTTTTAACGTGAAATCTTTTATGTGAATGCTTGAACCTAAATGCTTGAACTTGAATGCTTCATCGTGAATGTTTGAAAATGAATGCTTTAATGTGAAAGCTTGAACGTGAATGAGTGAACATGAATGCTTGAAGAAGAATGCTTACACTGGAAAGCTTGAACGTGTATGCTTGAACATGAAATGGTTGAATGTGAATGCTTAAACATGAAAGCTTGACTGTGAATGCTTGAACGAGAATCCTTGAACGTGAACGCTTCTTAGATTGTGACATGCTTGAGCGTGAATGCTTGAACATGACTAGTTGAATGAGAATGGTTGAAGGTGAATGCTTGAACGTGACTGCTTGAAGGTGAACGCTTGAATGTGAAGGCTTCAACGTGAAAACTTAAAGGTGTGCCAAAACATGATTGCTTGAACATGAATGCTTGAACAAGAATGCTTGAACATGAATGGTTGAATGTGTGCATAAACATGAATAGATGAACGTGAATGCTAGAACATGAATGCTTCAATATGAATGCATAAACATTAATGCTTGAACGTGAATGCCTGAACGTCATTGTTGAACGTGAATGCTTGAATGAGAATGCTAAATGCTTCAACCTGAGTGCTCGAACATGAATGGTTGAAAGTGAATGCTTGAACGTAAATGCTTGAACGTGAATGTTTGAACGTGAATGCTTGAAACAAAATTCTTGAATGAGAACGCTAGAACATTAATGCTTGAACCTGAATGGTTGAACCTGAATGGTTGAACCTGAATGCTTGTACCAAAATGCTTGAATTTGAATACTGAAACATGAATGCTTGAACGTAAATGCTTCAATGTGAACACTTAAAGGTGTTCCAGAAGATGAAGGCTTGAACAAGAATGCTTGAACATGAATGGTTGAATGTGTGCATGAACATAATACATGAATGGGAACACTTGAACATGAATGATTGAACGTGAATGATTGAACGTGAATGATTAAACCGAAATGCTTGAACATGAATGCTAGAACGTGAATGCTTAAACCTTAATGCTTGAATGTGAATGCTACTATAACGTGAAAGCTTGAACATGATAGATAGTGACACGCGTGTAAGTGAATTCTTGATCGTGAGTTCCTGAACGTGAATTCTTGAATATGAATGCTTGAACGTGAACGCTTGAACGTGAATGCTTCAACGTGAACACTTAAAGGTATTCCAGAAGATGAAGGATTGAACATGAATGCTTGAACATCATTGTCTTACAGTGAAATCTTTTACGTGAATGCTTGAACTTGAATGCTTCATCGTGAATGTTTGAAAATGAATGCTTTAACGTGAAAGCTTGAACGTGAATGAGTGAACACGAATGCTTGAAGAAGGATGCTTGAACTAGAAAGCTTGAACGTGTACGCTTGAACATGAAATGGTTGAATGTGAATGCTTGAACATGAAAGCTTGACTGTGAATGCTTAAATGTGAATGCTTGAACGAGAATCCTTGAACGTTAATGCTTCTTAGATTGTGACATGCTTGAACGTGAATGCTGGAACATGACTGGTTGAACGTGAATGGTTGAACGTGAATGCTTGAAAGTGAATGCTTGAACGTGAATGATTGAACGTGACAGCTTGAAGGTGAACACTTGAATGTGAAGGCTTCAACGTGAAAGCTTAAAGGTGTGCCAAAACATGAATGCTTGAACAAGAATGCTTGAACATGAATGGTTGAATGTGTGCGTAAACATGAATAGATGAACGTGAATGGTAGAACATGAATGCTTCAACATGAATGCATGAACATTAATGTTTGAACGTGAATGCCTGAACGTCGTTGTTGAACGTGCATGCTTGAACGTCATTGCTTGAACGTGAATGCTTGAATGAGAATGCTAAATGCTTCAACCTGAGTGCTCGAACCTGAATGGTTGAAAGTGAATGCTTGAAAATAAATGCTTGAACATGAATGTTTGAACGTGAATGCTCGAACGAAAATTCTTGAATTAGAATGCTAGAACATTAATGCTTGAACGTGAATGGTTGAACATGAATGGTTGAACGTGAATGCTTGTACCAAAATGCTTGAATTTGAATACTGAAACATGAATGCTTGAACGTGAACGCTTGAACATGAATGCTTCAACGTGAACACTTAAAGGTGTTTCAGAAGATGAAGGCTTAAACATGAATGGTTGAACATGAATGGTTGAATGTGTGCATGAACATGAATACATGAACGGGAATGCTTGAACATCATTGCTTTAACGTGAAATCTTTTATGTGAATGCTTGAACCTAAATGCTTGAACGAGAATGCTTGAACTTGAATGCTTCATCGTGAATGTTTGAAAATGAATGGTTTAACGTGAAAGCTTGAACGTGAATGAGTGAACATGAATGCTTGAAGAAGAATGCTTACGCTAGAAAGCTTGAACGTGTATGCTTTAACATGAAATGGTTGAATGTGAATGCTTGACCATGAAAGCTTGACTGTGAATGCTTGAACGAGAATCCTTGAACGTTAATGCTTCGTAGATTGTGACATGCTTGAACGTGAATGCTTGAACGTGAATGATTGAACGTGACTGCTTGAAGGTGAACGCTTGAATGTAAAGGCTTCAACGTGAAAGCTTAAAGGTGTGCCAAAACATGATTGCTTGAACATGAATGCTTGAATGTGTGCATAACTATGAATAGATGAACATGAATGCTTCAATATGAATGCATGAACATTAATGCTTGAACGTGAATGCTTGAATGAGAATGCTAAATGCTTCAACCTGAGTGCTCGAACATGAATGGTTGAAAGTGAATGCTTGAACGTAAATGCTTGAATGTGAATATTTGAACATGAATGCTTGAAAGAAAATTCTTGAATGAGAACGCTAGAACATTAATGCTTGAACGTGAATGCTGAACCTGAATGGTTGAACGTGAATGCTTGTACCAAAATGCTTGAATTTGAATACTGAAACATGAATGCTTGAACGTAAATGCTTCAACGTGAACACTTAAAGGTGTTCCAGAAGATGAAGGCTTGAAGATGAATGCTTGAACATGAATGCTTGAATGTGTGCATGAACATAATACATGAATGGGAACGATTGAACATGAATGCTTGAACGTGAAAGCATGAACGTGAATGATTGAACGTGAATGATTAAACCGGAATGCTTGAACATGAATGCTAGAACGTGAATGCTTAAACCTTAAAGCTTGAATGTGAATGCTACTATAACGTGAAAGCTTGAACATGATAGATAGTGACATGCGTGTAAGTGAATTCTGGATCATGAGTTCCTGAACGTGAATTCTTGAATATGAATGCTTGAACGTGAACGCTTGAACGTAAATGCTTCAACGTGAACACTTAAAGGTGTTCCAGAAGATGAAGGCTTGAAGATGAATGCTTGAACATGAATGCTTGAATGTGTGCATGAACATAATACATGAATGGGAACGATTGAACATGAATGCTTGAACATCATTGTTTTAACGTGAAATCTTTTACGTGAATGCTTGAACCTAAATGTTTGAACGAGAATGCTTGAACTTGAATGCTTCATCGTTAATGTTTGAAAATGAATGCTTTAATGTGAAAGCTTGAACTTGAATGGGCAAACACGAATGCTTTAAGAAGAATGCTTGAACTCAAAAGCTTGAACGTGTATGCTTGAACATCAAATGGTTGAATGTGAATAAGCAAACATGAAAGCTTGACTATGAATGCTTAAATGTGAATGCTTGAACGAGAATCCTTGAACGTGAACGCTTCTTAGATTGTGACATGCTTGAGCGTGAATGCTTGAACATGACTAGTTGAATGAGAATGGTTGAAGGTGAATGCTTGAACGTGACTGCTTGAAGGTGAACGCTTGAACGTGACTGCTTGAAGGTGAACGCTTGAATGTGAAGGCTTCAACGTGAAAGCTTAAAGGTGTGCCAAAACATGAATGCTTGAACAAGAATGCTTGAACATGAATGGTTGAATGTGTGCATGAACATGAATAGATGAACATGAATGCTTCAACGTGAATGCATGAACATTAATGCATGAACGTGAATGCCTGAACGTCATTGTTGAACGTGAATGCTTGAACGTCATTGCTTGAATGTGAATGCTTGAATGAGAATGCTAAATGCTTCAACCTGAGTGCTCGAATCTGAATGGTTGAAAGTGAATGCTTGAAAATAAATGCTTGAACATGAATGCTTGAACGTGAATGCCTGAACGTCATTGTTGAACGTGAATGCTTGAATGAGAATGCTAAATGCTTCAACCTGAGTGCTCGAACATGAATGGTTGAAAGTGAATGCTTGAACGTAAATGCTTGAACGTGAATGTTTGAACGTGAATGCTTGAAACAAAATTCTTGAATGAGAACGCTAGAACATTAATGCTTGAACGTGAATGCTTGAACATGAATGGTTGAATGCGAAAGCTTGTACCAAAATGCTTGAATTTGAATACTGGAACATGAATGCTTGAATGTGAACGCTTGAACGTGAATGCTTCAACGTGAACACTTAAAGGTATTCCAGAAGATGAAGGATTGAACATGAATGCTTGAACATGAATGGTTGAATGTGTGCATGAACATGAATACATGAACGGGAATGCTTGAACATCATTGTTTTAACGTGAAATCTTTTATGTGAATGCTTGAACCTAAATGCTTGAACGAGAATGCTTGAACTTGAATGCTTCATCGTGAATGTTTGAAAATGAATGCTTTAACGTGAAAGCTTGAACGTGAATGAGTGAACATGAATGCTTGAAGAAGAATGCTTACACTGGAAAGCTTGAACGTGTATGCTTGAATATGAAATGGTTGAATGTGAATGCTTAAACATGAAAGCTTGACTGTGAATGCTTGAACGAGAATCCTTGAACGTTAATGCTTCTTAGATTGTGACATGCTTGAACGTGAATGCTTGAACATGATGGGTTGAACGTGAATGGTTGAACGTGAATGCTTGAAAGTGAATGCTTGAACGTGACTGCTTGAAGGTGAATGCTTGAATGTGAAGGCTTCAACGTGAAAGCCTAAAGGTGTGCCAAAACATGATTGCTTGAACATGAATGCTTGAACAAGAAAGCTTGAACATGAATGGTTGAATGTGTGCATAAACATGAATAGATGAACGTGAATGCTAGAACATGAATGCTTCAATATGAATGCATAAACATTAATGCTTGAACGTGAATGCCTGAACGTCATTGTTGAACGTGAATGCTTGAATGAGAATGCTAAATGCTTCAACCTGAGTGCTCGAACATGAATGGTTGAAAGTGAATGCTTGAACGTAAATGCTTGAACGTGAATGCTTGAAAGAAAACTCTTGAATGAGAACGCTAGAACATTAATGCTTGAACGTGAATGCTTGAACATGAATGGTTGAACGTGAATGCTTGTACCAAAATGCTTGAATTTGAATACTGGAACATGAATGCTTGAACGTAAATGCTTCAATGTGAACACTTAAAGGTGTTCCAGAAGATGAAGGCTTGAACATGAATGGTTGAATGTGTGCATGAACATAATACATGAATGGGAACACTTGAACATGAATGATTGAACGTGAAAGCTTGAACGTGAATGATTGAACGTGAATGATTAAACCGGAATGCTTGAACATGAATGCTAGAACGTGAATGCTTAAACCTTAATGCTTGAATGTGAATGCTATAACGTGAAAGCTTGAACATGATAGATAGTGACACGCGTGTAAGTGAATTCTTGATCATGAGTTCCTGAACGTAAATTCTTGAATATGAATGCTTGAACGTAAATTCTTGAACAAGAATACTTGAACGTGAATGTGGGATAGATAGTGACATGCTTGAACGTGAATGCTTGAACATTAATGCTTGAACGTGAATGCTTAAATATGAATGCCTGAACATGAATGCTTGAAAAGGAATGCTTGAATGTGAATGCTTGAACATTAATGCTTGAATATTTATGCTTGAACATGAATGCTTGAATGTGAATGATTGAATGTGAAAGCTTTGAATGTGAATGCTTGAACATGAATGCTAGAATGTGAATGCTTAAACCTTAATGCTTGAATGTGAATGCTATAACGTGAAAGCTTGAACATGATAAATAGTGACACGCTTGTATGTGAATTCTTGATCATGAATACCTGAACGTGAATTCTTGAACATGAATGCTTCAACGTGAATGTTTGAAAGCGAAGGCTTGAACAAAATGTTTGAACGTGATGTTTCAACCAAAATGCTTGCACGTGAATGCTTGAACGAGAATGCTTGAACTTGAATGCTTGACCTAAATGTTTGAAAATGAATGCTTGTACGCGAAAGCTATAACATGAATGGTTAAACATGAATACATCAACTTGAGTGCTAGAACCTGAATGCTTGAAAGTGAATGCTTGAACGTAAATTCTTGAATGTGAATGCTTGAATGTGAATGTTTGAACATGAATGCTTGAACGAGAATGCTTGAACGTGAATGCTTGAACATGAAGGCTTGAACGTGAATGTTTAAACGTGAATGCTTGAATGAGAATGCATGAACGTGAATGCTAGAACATGAATGCTTGATAGATAGTGACACGGTTGAACGTGAATGCTTGAACGTTAATGATCTCTAATGCCTGAACGAGAATGCTAGAACATGAATGCTTGATAGATAGTGACACGATTGAACGTGAATGCTTGAACGTTAATGATCTCTAATGCCTGAACGAGAATGCTTGAACATTAATGCTTGAACGTGAATGCTTGAACGTTAATGATCTCTAATGCCTAAACGAGAATGCTTGAACATTAATGCTTGAACGTGAATGCTTAAATGTGAATGCTAGAACATGAATGGTTGAACGAGAATCCTTGAATGTGAATGGTTGAGCAAGAATTCTGGAACGTGAATGCTTGAACAAGAATGCTTGAACTAGAAAGCCCGAACGTGCATGCTTGAACATGAAATGGTTGAACGTGAATGCTTGAACATGAATGCTTGAACGTGAATGCTTAAATGTGAATGCTTGAACATGAATGCTTGAACAAGAATCCTTGAACGTAAATGCTACTTAGATAGTGACACGCTTGAATGTGAATGCTTGAACATGAATGGTTGAACGGCTTGAAGGTGAATGCTTGACCGTGAATACTTGAAGGTGAACGCTTGAACATGACTTAAACATGTGCCATAACATGAATGCTTGAATATGAATACTTGGACAAGAATGATTGAACATGAATGGTTGAATGTGTGCATGAACATGAATACATGAACGTGAATGCTTGAACATGAATGCTCGAACGTGAAAGCTTGAACATGAATGCTCGAACGTGAATGCTGGAACATTAATGATTGAACGTGAACGTGAACGCATGAACATTAATGCTTGAATGCAAATGCTTGAATGACATTATTGAGCGTGAATTCTTGAACGTCATTGATTGAACGTGAATACTTGAACGTGAATGCTTGAACCGGAATGCTTGAACTTGAATGCTTGACCGTGAATGTTTGAAAATGAATGCTATAACGTGAATGCGTGAACGCGAATGGTTGAACATGAATGCTTCAACTTGTGTGCTAGAACCTGAATGCTTGAACATAAATTCTTTTTTTTGCTCGGCAAAAAAGGGGTTGCTTGGGTCCCCCACCCATTCTATTATAAGAATTTTATAGATACAATGGACTCATCAAAGGGAAGATGTATGTACAGAATAGCTTGTAGGAAAGACAAGCAAAAAAGAAGTGATCTCCATGAGCGAGCAAGGCAGGTTGCAGGGAATCAAAAGCAGATGGGCCAAAAAGGAAGACGCCTACATGGAGCTGAATGACAATATGTTGTGCAGTAAGGCATGGTTTGAGGTATTATTTACCATACGGGTGAATATCCTGCTGTTTCCTTCTCTCCAAATAAGGTAGACCGCAACAGCAAGCAAATATTGTAGGCAAGTGTAAGCAGTTTCCTCCAGATTGGCATTATTTAGAGAGAGGATCTCTTCAATAATGTTGCTCATAGGAGGCCGATGTATGCTACTGAGAGTGAGGATGGATCTCCAAATCCAAGAGTACTCACTCACAGCTGAAAAATAAGTGATCATGAGATTCATTATCGGCGTTGCAAAGAACGCAGCGCTGATTAACCGTAATGCCACGAGCAAGGAGAGCATCTTTGGTGAGCAACTTGCCAAGAGCAGCTTCCAAAGAATGAACGCATGACGTTGATAGCGACCTTTAAACCACACAAAATTAGTCTATGGTAAGGCAGTTCCACGGATCCGAATTGAGTCCCAAGTAGTGTGAATGCAAAATTTGCCTTTAGGAGAAGCCGCCCAGATGATGGAATCCTCACAACCTGCCGCAATAGGGATTTGCCGAATTATAGTCCAAGCTTCAATTAAAGCCACCGAAGTAGGAGTTGGAAGGTTCCAATAGCCTTCAGTGATGAAGTGAGAGACCAAAATTCTTGGCCCCATTCCAAGATCATAAATAGCTCTCTCCCCAAAGAGGTCAAATAAGCTACCATTGTTAGTCCAAGGGTCGTACCAAAAGTCAGTTGTCTCGCCATTCCCAATGAGAAATTTGATATTAGGCTGGAGTAGAGAACTCACATGGAAAAGATTCCTAACACCCCAAGAACAAACGTGAGGAGTGGGAGTGTTCCAAAAGGAAGCTTGGTCTTGGAATTTGTGGCGAACCCAGCTGGTCCAAATAGACTGGTGGCAAGATATCTCCAACAATTTTTCATAGAAAAAATTGCAGCCCAATCATGTAAAGACCGGATAGCAAGTCCCCCTTCGTCCTTAGGCTTGCGAAGACTACTCCAAGAGATGGTAGCGAGTCTTATAGGCTGATCCTTGCTACTAAGAAGCTGCTCAATGGATTTAATCGTGCTTTGAGGGAGCAGAAAAGCAGCCGACCAATATATGTGATAGCTAGACAGAGTGGATCTAATTAGTTCCAACCTTCCAGCGTAAGATAAATTCCTTGTCTTCTAAGAGCTGATTTTTGAACGGATTTTGTCCACCATAGGGTTGCAGTCCGTGGCAGTTAGACCGGAGCTGATGAGGGGGAGCCCAAGGTACTTAACAGGGAGGGAACCTTTCTCCATGCCGAGGTAGCCAGCCAAGAGATTTGAGCGACGAGTAGCACCACTAAATAAAACCTTAGACTTGATAGTGTTATAGTGGAGCCCTGATTTCTGACCATAAAGAGAGAGTAAGCGCCTGATTTTCCTTACATTATGAGTATTGGCAACAGCAAATATCATGAAATCATCAGCGAATAGAAGGTGATGGATGTTGAGAGGAGCAGGGAGCCAATGAGAGATATTCCAAGTGGCACATTCCTGCGATAAGAGGATTGAAAATCCTTCAAGTGCAATGGTGAATAGGAGGGGAGAGATTGGATCTCCTTGCCTAAGACCAGAAGAGCTGTTGAAGAATCTTTTGGGGTTGCCATTGACAAGAACTGAAAAGGATGAAGTAGCTATGTCTTCGATGATCCATTCAATAAAAATGGTTGGGAACCTGAATTGGGGAAAGCAATATATGAGATAGTCCCATCGAACACTATCGAAAGCTTTCTTGAAATTGATTTTGATTGTCATCCTTAGCTTCCCCCCTTATAGTGTGAAAATCATGTATAAGAGCTTGGCAAAGGAGAACGTTATCGTGTATGGTTCTCCCCTTGATAAAAGCAGATTGAGCAGGGTTGATGAGTCTAGGCATGAGAGGCTGGATTCTAGTGGCAAGGATTTTAGAGATGACTTTGTAAACAAAGTTGCACAGGGAAATTGGTCTAAAGTCCTCAAACCTGGTGGCATTCACACTCTTTGGAACCATGGCAATAAACATGTTGATGGATCGAAGAAGATGCTTGCAACCGAAGAAGTGGACAATGGCATTCATCACATCACTACCAATAATATCCCAGCACTTTTGAAAGAAAGCGCCCGTGAACCCATCCGGCCCAGGAGCTTTATTAAGATGGAGAGCAAAAACAACCTTTTTAATCTCAGCAGGAGTAACCATAGAAGATAAGATACCTCAATCAACATCAGATAGTCGGGCATCAAATTGGGCATCAATAGTGATGTTGGTCGAGCTTCCCCCTGGTTTGTTTAGGAGATCTTTAAAATAGCGCATAGGTTCAGCTTCAATGACCTGCTGATTTTGGCTAGTGGAGCCGTTATGGAGGTTTATACTGCTGATGGTATTGACATGTCTCCGGGAAGACATTTCTGCATAGAAATATTTTGTGTTGAAATCACCCAACTTTTTCCACAGCACTCTAGATTTATCACGGGCAAATGATTCTTCAGCAGAAAAGATACGACGAAGATTAGAGGTAGCCTCTTTTTCAGCATCAAAGAGATAGCTATCGATGGCCTGCTTTGTAGCTCCGTTTGGATGAGATTAAGATTGTGTTGCGCAGTATTCTTGGCCTCATGAATGGAGCCAAAAACATCGCGATTCCAAATTTTTAGGGCCCTCTTGGTGTGCCGAAGCTTTTCAGCAAGTTGAAAAAGCAGGTTCCCTTTGACTCGAATAGCCTAGCAATCGAAGATTAGGCTTTGGAAGGAGGGATGGCTGATCCACATAGAGAAGAATGTAAAGGGCTTTGAGCCGTGGTCGATGGGACTGTCGAGGTGAAAGACAATGGGGTTGTGGTCAGAAAGGCTAGCCGGTAAGATCATGGCATTAGAGGAAGGGAATTTCTGAATTCATTGTTGGTTGACCAAAGTGCGATCTAGCTTAGTAGCAATCCGACGATCACCAGAGCAGCTCTTGCTGTTCCAAGTGAGGTGATGCCCGACAAATCTGATATCATTGAGGCTGCACATGTCTATGAATGAATTGAATTCATCGAGGAGTCTTGGGGGAACCGGCCTTCCCCCAATCTTTTCAGAGGAATACTTGACTATGTTCCAATCACCAGAAAGTATCCAAGGGAGGTTGCTGATGCTATTAATGCGTGAGAGCTGGTCCCAAAGATGAGTTCTACGGCTGGCCACATTGTCTCCATAGACAGTAGTAAATAGGAACTCATATCCCAGAGAAGGAATCTGAACAAAGCAGTGCACAAATTGGGCATCATGTGATAGAATTTGGACCGAAACATCAGCTTCATTCCAACAAAGAACGATCCTACATTTGAGATTAGGTGTGCCGTTGCCAAACAAGGTCCAAGAAGGGCAGATGTGTCTCTTGATCCTCGGAAGGCTAGAGACATCGAGTTTGGTTTCAATTAGTGCAACCAACAAGAGTTTATTGGATTTAATCCACGCTTTGAGTTCCTGCTGCCTTGCTAGGCTACAGAGGCCCCGCACGTTCCATGTGGCCCAGATCATAAGGAAGGATTAGGGGAAGTAGTGACCTCCACTTGAGGGCTCTCTTCATTGGCTATGTCATTACTTTGAGTAACATGGCATTGGGATTTTGGTTTGATGATTGCAGCACTGCCTTCTTGCACATCAACAGTGACATCCAATGGCTGCACCTGCTTTGACAGTTCCTGGCATCAGTGGTTGACAGATTACCAGTACTCTGGCTCGCTATTTTATTTTGTAGATAGGTTTCTCAATCTGTGAGGAGGTGGAAAGGATTTGGATTTCTGCCCTTTTTTGTATGTTTAGTTTTGAGGGTTGAAGGCTTAGTGATCATTCTGCTGGCTGCGGTAGTAGGCGGAGCACTAAGGGATAGAGGCTTAGTGATCATTCTGCCCTTTCTTGTTCAAGCATTCAAGTTCAAGCATTCATGTTCAAGTATTAACGTTCACGCATTCAGGTTCAAGCGATCATGTTCAAGCATTCACGTTCGAGCATTCATGCTCAAGCATTTATGTTCAAGCGTGCTACTGTCTCTCAAGCATTCACTTTCAAGCATTCACGTCCAAGCAATCGCATTTAAGCATTCATGTTCAAGCATTAACATTCAAGCATTAAGGCTCAAGCATTCAGGTACAAGCATTCATTTTCAAACATTCACGTTGAAGCATTCTTTTTAAAGCAATGACATTCAAGCATTCACGTTCAAGCATTCCTGTTCAAGCAATCACGTTCAAACATTTAGGTTCTAGCATTCATGTTCAAGCATTCACATTCCAGCATTCACGTTCATGTATTCATGTTCATGCACACATTCATCCATTCATGTTCAAGCATTCACGTTCAAGTGTTCACATTCATGCATTCAAATTCAACCATTCATGTTAAAGCATTCACTTTTAAGCATTCTGGTTCGAGCAATCACGTTCAAGTGTGCCACTATCTATCAAGCATTCACATTCAAGCATTCAAGTTTAAGCGTTCGTGTTCAAGAATTCATGTTCAAGCATTCACGTTCATGTATTCCATTTCAAGCATTCATGTTCAAGTATTCACGTTCATGCATTCCAGTTCAAGCATTCACGTTCTAGTATTCATGTTCAAGCATTAACGTTCAAGCATTCATTTTCAAACATTCACATTCAAGCACTCATGTTCAAGCTTTCTTTTTAAAGCAATGATGTTCAAGCATTCTTATTCAAGCAATGACGTTCAAGCATTCACGTTCGAGCATTTAGGTTCTAGCATTCATGTTCAAGTATTCATATTCCAGCATTCACGTTCATGTCTTCATGTTCATGCACACATTCAACCATTCATGTTCAAGCATTCACGTTCAAGCGTTCACATTCAAGCATTCACGTTCAACCATTCATGTTAAAGCATTTACTTTCAAGCATTCTAGTTCGAGCAATCATGTTCAAGTGTGCCACTATCTATCAAGCATTCACGTTCAAGCATTCACGTTCAAGCATCCATGCTTAAGCATTCACATTCAAGCGTTCAAGTTCAAGCGTTCGTGTTCAAGCATTCATGTTCAAGCATTCACGTTCCAGCATAAATGTTTATGTACTCATGTTCACTCACACATTCAACCATTCACGTTCAAGCGTTCACATTCAACCATTCCTATTAAAGCATTCACTTTCAAGCATTCTAGTTCGAGCAATCACGTTCAAGTGTTCCACTATCAATCAAGCATTCACGTTCAAGCATCCATGCTTAAGCATTCAAGTTCAAGCGTTTGTGTTCAAGCATTCACGTTCAAGCATTCATGTTCAAGTATTCACGTCCATGCATTCTAGTTCAAGCATTCACGTTCAAGCATTCCTGATTAAACATTTACTTTTAAGCATTCAAGTTCAAGCATTCACGTTTAAGCATTCACGTTCATTCACGTTCAAGTAATGAAGTTCAACCATTCATGTTCAAGCAAAGGCGTTCAAGCATTCACGTTCAACAATGACGTTCAAGCATTCATGTTCAAGCAATGACGTTCAGGCATTCACGTTCAAGAATTCCTGTTGAAGCATTCATGTTCAAATAATCTTGTTCAAGCATTCACATTCATGCATTCGGGTTCAAGCATTCACGTTAAAGCATTCACTCAAGCTATGACATTCAAGCATTCACGTTTAAACATTCACTCTCATTCTTGTTCAAGCAATGAAGTTCAACCATTCACATTCAAGCAATAACGTTCAAGTATTCACGTTTATGCATTCACGTTCAAGCATTCCTATTCAAACATTCACTTTTAAGCATTCAAGTTCAAGCATTCATGTTCAAGCATTTGTCTTCAAGCATTCACGTTCAAGCAAAGGCGTTCAAGTATTCACGTTCAACAATGACGTCCAAGCATTCATATTCAAGCAATGACGGTCAAGCATTCAGGTTTAAGAATTCCTGTTCAAGCGTTCATGTTCAAGCATTTAAATTCATGCATTCGGGTTCAAGCATTCACTTTCAAGCAATGACATTCAAACATTCACATTCAAGCATTTAGGTTCAAGCATTCACGTTCAAGCATTCCTATTCATGGATTCATGTTCAAGTAATCTTGTTCCAACATTCAAGTTCACGCATTATGGTACAAGCATTCATGTTCATGCATTCAGTTTCAGGCATTCATGTTCAAACATTCGCGTTCAAGCATTCATCTTCAAGCATTCACGTTCAAGCATTACTGTCCCATTTAGACACTTTGAATGGAATGTTATGTCATTTGGAATTAAAAATGCTCCATTTGAATTTCAGAATATTATAGATGATATATTCACCCCTTGTACAGACTTTTCTATAGTCTACATTGATGATATACTCATCTTTTCAAAATCAATTGATCAACATTTTAAACATTTAAAAATCTTTAAAGACATAATCCACAAAAATGGATTAATAATATCTGCCCCAAAAATTAAGTTATTCCAAACATCAATTAGATTTCTTAGTCATAACATTCACCAAGGCCAAATCATCCCAATTAATCGAAGTATTGAATTTGCCTAAAAATTTTTTATGAGATTTTAGACAAAACTCAATTACAAAAGTTTTTGGAAAGTCTCAATTACATTGCCGATTTCATCTATCATCTTTCACATGCTGCAAAATTATTACATTCAAGACTTCAAAAGAATCCATCCCCATGGACGGATGATCATACTAAAGCTGTTCGACTAATAAAGTTATAAGTCAAACAAATTCCTTGTCTTTCTTTGGCCAATCCACTTTGGACCAAAATTGTTGAGACAAATGCCTCCCAAGTTGGTTATGGAGAAATTCTAAAACAAATTAATCCTTCCAAGTAGAAGGAAGAATTAATCAGATATGCTTCTGGTATTTGGAAAGATGCCCAAATAAATTATTTAACCATCAAACAAGAAGTTTTATCTATTGCAGTATAAATTATTCAACCATTAAACAAATTATTCAACCATCATCCTGAAATTGTTTGATGGTTGAATTTTAGGATGCCCAAACAAATTTATAAATTTCAG
Organism: Chloranthus sessilifolius; assembly: GCA_021018995.1. NCBI lineage: Eukaryota > Viridiplantae > Streptophyta > Magnoliopsida > Chloranthales > Chloranthaceae > Chloranthus > Chloranthus sessilifolius. Next base: position 68,123,760 of record CM037598.1, on the reverse strand, counting down.
GATGATGGTTGAATAATTTGTTTGATGGTTGAATAATTTATACTATAATAGATAAAACTTATTGTTTAATGGTTGAATAATTTGTTTGGGCATTTTTCGAAACACCAGAAGTATATCTGATTAATTCTTCCTTCTGTTTGGAATGATTGATTTGTTTTAGAATTCCTCCATAACCAACTTGGGAGGCATCTGTCTCAACAATTTTGGAATAGATTGGTCAAAGAAAGACAAGGAATTTGTTTGACTTGTAACTTTATTAGTCAACCAGCTTTAGTATGATCATCCGTCCATGGGGATGGATTCTTTTAAAGTCTTGAATATAATAATTTTCTAGCATGTGCAAGATGATAGATGAAATCGGCAATGTAATTTTGAGACTTTCTAAAAACCTTTGTAATTGAGTTTTGTCTAAAATCTCATCAGGAAATTTTGAGGCAAATTCAATACTTCGATCAATTGGGACGGTTTGGCCTTGGTGAATGTTATGACCAAGAAATCTAATTGATGTTTAGAATAACTTAATTTTTGGGGCAGATATTACTAATCCATTTTTGTGGATTACGTCTTTAAAGATTTTTAAATGTTTAAAATGTTGATCAATTGATTTTGAAAAGATAAGTATATCATCAATGTAGACTATAAAAAAGTCTGTATAAGGGGTGAATATATATCATCCATAATATTCTGGAATTCAGATGGAGCATTTTTAAGACCAAATGACATGACATTCCATTCTAAGTGTCCAAATGGGACAGTAGTGCTTGAACGTGAATGTTTGAATATGAATGCCTGAAAGTGAATGCATGAACATGAATGCTTGTACCATAATGCATGAACTTGAATGCTGGAACAAGATTACTTGAACATGAATGCATGAACAGGAATGCTTGAACGTGAATGCTTGAACCTAAATGCTTGAATGTGAATGTTTGAATGTCATTGCTTGAAAGTGAATGCTTGAATGTGAATGCTTGAACCCGAATGCATGAATTTAAATGCTTGAACAAGATTACATGCTTGAACAGGAATTCTTGAACCTGAATGCTTGAACGTGAATGCTTGACCGTCATTGCTTGAACATGAATGCTTGAACATCATTATTGAACATGAATACTTGAATGTGAATGCTTGAACGTGAATACTTGAACGTGAATGCTTGAAAGTGAATGTTTGAACAGGAATGCTTGAACGTGAATGCATGAACGTGAATACTTGAACGTTATTGCTTGAATGTTAATGCTTGAACTTCATTGCTTGAATAAGAATGAGTGTGAATGCTTGAACATGAATGCTTGAATGTGAATGTTTGAATGTCATAGCTTGAAAGTGAATGCTTGAACCCGAATGCATGAATGTGAATGCTTGAACAAGATTACTTGAACATGAATGCTTCAACAGGAATTCTTGAACGTGAATGCCTGAATGTCATTGCTTGAACATGAACGCTTGAACGTCATTGTTGAACGTGAATGCTTGAACGCCTTTGCTTGAACGTGAATGCTTGAACATGAATGAACGTGAATGCTTGAACGTGAATGAACGTGAATGCTTGAACGAGAATGCTTGAACTTGAATGCTTAAAAGTGAATGTTTGATCAGGAATGCTTGAACGTGAATGCTTGAACTGGAATGCATGGACGTGAATACTTGAACATGAATGCTTGAACATGAATGCTTGAACACGAACGCTTGAACTTGAATGGTTAAGCATGGATTCTTGAACGTGAATGCTTGATAGATAGTGGAACACTTGAACGTGATTACTCGAACTAGAATGCTTTAACAGGAATGGTTGAACATGAATGTTTGAACATGAACACTTGAACGTGAATGGTTGAATGTGTGCATGAACATGAGTACATGAACGTGAATGCTGGAACGTGAATGCTTGAATGTGAATGCTTGAACACGAATGCTTGAACTTGAACACTTGAATGTGAATGCTTAAGCATGGATGCTTGAACGTGAATGCTTGATAGATAGTGGCACACTTGAATGTGATTGCTCGAACTAGAATGCTTGAAAGTGAATGCTTTAACATGAATGGTTGAACGTGAATGCTTGAATGTGAACGCTTGAATGTGAAGGCTTGAATGCGTGCATGAACATGAATACATGAACGTGAATGCTGGAACATGAATACTTGAACATGAATGCTAGAACCTAAGTGCTCGAACGTGAATGCTTGAACGTCATTGCTTGAACAGGAATGCTTGAACGTGAATACTTGAACGTCATTGCTTTAAAAAGAATGTTTGAACATGAGTGCTTGAACGTGAATGTTTGAAAATGAATGCTTGAACCTGAATGCTTGACCTGAATGCTTGAACGCTAATGCTTGAATATGAATATGTTTCTTGCGATTTCAGAACGCATTGGGTATGTCACTGCATATGTCAGTGTGATAAGAGTTCAGGAGTTGAGAAATCTTGAGTTGAATTGAAGGAGATTCTAATTATTTTTCAAAAGATAAAAACCTTACTTCTTGTTGTAAAAAGTTCAGTTGTTTTTCTCAGAAGAATAACCTAGATTCAATAGAATTGATGACCTTTGTTTGAGGTGGAGTCAAGAGTTAGAACATAAGATGATGTCTATTATATTGGGCATAGATCCTAGTATTATTTACCTTTGTTATGGGTAGAATGGAGGAGAGAAAAGGAGTACCAAAAATAATAATTTGAGTTAAATCCTTGATAAGAATGAAATTGGATGGAATACATATTCCATTGTTACAAATTGAAACATAATTTAATTTATATTTAGTCTCTATTGTATAACCACTAGCATTGTTAAGTATTTGAGTGGTTTTATCAAAGTATTGAGTAGGAACTAATCCTTCCTGTATGCAGTTTAAATCTTTACCACTATCAATGAGAGCAATAACATCTTTGATAGTGAATTCTTGATTAATCACTAAAGTGATTTGAATATACCATTTTAAAGTTGTGACTTGACTCAAAGCATGAAGTTGAGTATTTGATTGATTAGCAAGAGATTGCTTATGTTTTCTTAACTCTGTTTTTAATGAATTAATTTCTTGTTTAAGATCATTAATAGTAACAGGTTGAGATATGGGCTCTTTATGAGAGTCTTGAGTTTGTAAGTCAATTATTGGATTAGAAGGACTTACTACTTCTACTAAAGTTGGTTGAATAGTTGTAAGCATATTGATGCTTGGAGGGCCAAAATGTTGGCACTCAATGTCCTGTCTCATGACACTCAATTTATCCACTGCCTAGTCCAAATCCTCACTCTTGGGCATGAGTTCTTGTTTACTATTGTTTATGGAGATAACATCGCTAGTCGGAGAATATATCTTTGGAGTCAGCTCTCAAACATCGATTGCACCAACAGCCTTCCTTGGGTCCTGTCAATCGACTGGAACATGGTCCGATACTCCTCTGAAAAGATTGGGGGAAGGCTGATTCCGCCGAGACTCCTTGATGAATTTAATACTTCCATCGACACATGTGGTTTAAGTGATATCAGATCAGCTGGCCACCATCTTACTTGGAACAATAAAAGCAGCAACATTGATCGTCAAATTGCCGCAAAGCTGGACTGTGCTTTCGTCAATCAATATTGGATTCAGCAATTCACCTCCTCTAATGCCATGATCATGCCTGCTGGTCTTTCCGACCACAACCCCATCATCATCCTTCTTAATAGCCCCTTGGACAATGGCCCAAAACCTTTTAAATTCTTTTCCATGTGGATCACGCACCAGTCCTTCCAAGCCCTTATATTGGACTGCTGGGCTATTAATGTTAAAGGGAATCCCATCTTTCGACTCGTTGAAAAACTTCGGCACACTAAGAGAGCATTAAAAACTTGGAAACGTGACGTCTTTGGATCCATTCATGAGGCCAAACATGCAGCGCAAGAAAAACTAAACTTCATCCAAACGGAGCTACAAAGCCGGTCGTTTGATAATCCTCTCATCGAGGAAGAGAAAGAGGCCACTTTCAATCTTCGTCGTATCCTGCATGTTGAAAAATCTTTTGCTCGGGATAAATCTAGGGCATTGTGGAAAAGGTTGGGCGATTCCAACACTAATTAATTCTATGCTGAAATGTCTTCCAGGCATCACGTCAATGCCGTCAGCAATATCAATCTATCGGATGGCTCGACTAGCCAAAATCAGCAGGTCATAGAAGCTGAAGTTGTGCAATATTTCAAAGAGATCCTCAACAAGGCTAGGGACGGATTGGCTACTGATTACACTAATATTCCCTTCAATGCCCGGCTCTCTGATGCTGAGCGGGGTGTTCTCGCTACAATGGTCTCTCCTGCTGAGATTAAAAGGGCTATCTTCGCTCTTCATCCTAATAAATCCCCTGGTCCAGATGGATTCACTGGTGTATTCTTCCAAAAGTGCTGGGACATTGTTGGCCGAGACGTGGTAAATGCTATCACACACTTCTTCCAAAGCAAACATCTTCTTAGAGCCATCAATAACACCTTCATTGCCATGGTCCCTAAGAGTGCGAATGCAACCAGGTTTGAGGACTTTAGGCCGATTCCCCTTTGCAATTTTATTTACAAAGTCATCTCCAAGATTCTAGCCACTAGAATCCAACCCCTCTGCCTAGACTCATCAATCACACACAATTTGCTTTCATCAAGGGAAGAGCCATTCATGATAATATTCTCCTCTGTCAAGCCCTCACGTATGGTTTCCACAAAGCAAAAGGAAAGCCTAGGATGTCAATCAAAATTGACTTTAAGAAAGCGTTCGACAGTGTGAGATGGGACTATCTTATTCACTGCCTTCATCAAGTTGGCTTTCCAATAAATTTCATCGAATGGATTATTTGAGTGTATTGCTACACCCTCTTTTTCTGTTCTTGTCAATGGCAGCCCTAAAGGATTCTTCAGCAGCACCTCGGGTTTGAGGCAAGGGGACCCGATCTCTCCTCTGCTCTTCGCCATTGCTCTTGAAGGATTTTCGTCTCTTTTAGTGCAGGAATGTGATGCTCGTAATATTACTCATTGGCTCCCGGCACCTCTCAACATTCATCAACTCTTATTTGCGGATGACCTTATGATATTTGCAGAGGCAAACGCTAATAATATTAAGGAAATCAGGCAGCTGCTCACTACTTTTGGCAAAAGATCTGGGCTGCACTACAACACTCTCAAGTCCAAGGTTTTCCTTAGTGGGGCTGCTCGTCGTGTGAATCTCTTGGCTGGCTATCTTGGCATGGAAAAAGGTTTTCTTTCGGTTAAATACTTGGGGCTTCCTTTAATCAGCTCCCGGCTCAATGCCTCAAACTGCAGTCCCTTGGTGGATAAAATCTAATCGAAAATCAACTCTTAGAAGATAAGGAACTTATCTCATGCTGGCAGGTTGGAGCTGATTAAATCCACCCTTTCCAGCTATCACATATATTGGACGGCTGCCTTTCAGCTTCCTTAGAGCGTCATCAAATCTATTGAGCAACTTCTATGTGGGTTCCTTTGGGAAGGGAAAGACCAACCTATCAAAATTGCTACCATCTCTTGGAATAGTCTTTGCAAGCCTAAGGAGGAAGGGCGACTGGGCATTCGTCCACTAAATGATTGGGCTGCCATTCTTGCAATGAAAAACTATTGGCAATACCTTACTTGTCCTCAGTCACTTTGGGCCAGCTGGGTCCATCACAAATATCATGATAACTCTTCCTTCTGGGGCCTTGCACCTCCACAAGTCTGCCCTTGGGGTGTTAGAGGCCTTTTCCAAGGGCACACCCTCCTACGGCTCAATGTTAAAATGCTAATTGGGAACAGTATGAATACTGACTTTTGGTATGATCCTTGGACAAATGATGGTAGCCTCTTTGATCTTTTTGGTGACAGAGCTATCTATGATCTTGGGATGGGTCAAAGAATTCTGGTTTCTCGCTTCATCACCAATGGTCATTGTAACCTTTCTGCTCCCACCTCAGCAGCATTAATTGAAGCTTGGAATCTTATCCGCCAAACCCCTATTGTTGCAGGTAATGAGGATTCCCTTATTTGGACAGCCTCTTCTCTTGGGAAATTTTCCACTCACGCAGCTTGGGATTCTTTTCGGGCTCGCGGCCCTGCCTTATCTTGGACAAAGTTTCTGTGGTTCAAAGTTAGATACCAGCGACACGCGTTTGTTCTTTGGAGAGCTGCTCTTGGTAAACTGGCCACCGAGGATCTCCTTCTTGGTCGGGGCATTGGGGTTGTTAGCCCATCTTGTGTTTTTTGTGACAACGCTCCTGAGACTCATGAGCACTTATTCTTTAAGTGCGGATATACTTCGTGGATTAGGAGGTCTATCCTCTCTCGGATCGGCATCGGTCGCCCTGCTGGGAACAACATCATTGATGAGATCCACTTTCTCATCAATGGCAATCTGGAGGAGTCCTATACCATTCGTTTGCAATATTTGCTGGTTGCTGCGGTATATTTAATTTGGCGGGAAAGGAACAATAGGATTTTCAACTTGGCCATGAACAATACTTAAAAACAGGCCTTGCTGCGTGAAATTTGGCTATACAGCTCTATGTAGGCAGCATATTTATTCTGGTGGCTTTTCTACTGGATTGAGCAGGGTAGAGGCCCTTACAACCCATTTCAATCTTGCAGATTGCAATACTCTATTTGGATTGCCCTAATGTATTTGACTATCCCCATTTTGTTCCCTTTCACATGAAGGTAACATTGTAATTATTATTTTTTATTAATGGAAGGGTGGGGAACCCTCACAACCCCTTTTTTGCTGAGCAAAAAAAAAGTGTTGGAAGAAGAACCAAACTGAATAAGTCTTGGATCTTTTTCATAAAATTGATATGGTTTTTTCTTCATCTTACACTGATTGGCGTAATGGTCATATTTTGTACATTTAAAGCATTGAATATGCTCTTGTGATTTTGATTTGGATTTCTTTGTCATCTTAGGCAAAGAAGAAGATTTTTGTTGTTGATAAAAGCTTAGAGGATAAGATTTAACTTTAGTATTTTCTGTTATATAAGATAAAATATTTATCTGTAAAGGAGTATGTGTTGTCTTCTTATTGGAAGATAAGACTAGTAATCTTGAATTTAATTGTTGAATAAATTCATTTTGAGGATAAGTATTTGCGGGTTGATGAGAGCTAGTATCATGATTAGTAGTCTCAGAAACCACGATATTATCTTGTTTTCCAGAAGTAGATGATTCTGAATTGAATAATTCCTCATCAGTATTGGGGAAGATTGGAGCTTCCATAGATAAGATTGATAATTGAGGTTGGATAAGTTGTTCAGCTTCAACCTGAGAATGAACTGATGGGATTATATTATCCAATATTTTCCGAACTTATTGATAGTCAGCAGGAGATGGATTCACCTTTCTTCTTGAGTCATTTCAAGATATTGGGTTGCTTTGAACCATTTGATAAAAAGGAATAATGTCATAATAAGTTTCTACATATTTATAGAATTTTTCTTTAAATTCTTGTAATTTTTTATTAGAAATTTTTTTGAAATACCAATCACGAAAGACTTATATTGGTCTTGATAAAATTCAGAATTAATTTTTACACGATTAATTACAAAATCTTTTGATTTTGTAATACTCATGAGAAATTATTAGCAAATGAGAAATTCATCTCACTAGTAGGAGGAGATTCCCTCTGCTGTTGGGTGTATATCCCATGGGAAATTTGTTGGTCAGAAATATGAATTCCTTCAAGATTTGGTTGATTAAGTTCAGAAATAGCTAATGAAGCTACTTCTGAAAAGGAAGATCGAGATGTTGAGGGTATAACAACTCTATACCGATTTCTAGATCTCGAACTAGAATACGATCTCCTTGTGGGAGAGTATAGCGATGTAGATCTATTAAATTTTAAGATTATATCACCATTATCATTTTGAACAATCTGTTCAAAATCCTTGTTGAGGGTCGATTTGGGAGGTACTGCTTGAGGGATACTCCATGATTTTAGAAAATCAATATTTTCTCATAAAATCAAAGGAGTAGCAATATTGAAAGTAGTTAGATTGGTTTCGATTAAAACCATTTTTCCTGACGGACTATGGGAATTGACCTTAGGAGCGACAAAATTCATTACCTTATAATGAAGGCTATAGACCAGAGCAATAGTCTTTGATCCAGGTAGAAAGTTATACCCTTTGGTTTATAAATTAAGAGTACAAGCATACAATAGATTTTTGTCTGTTAAAGATAGAGTCAAATTGGGAAAAATATTAAAATATATAGGACCATGACAAAGGCTGATTTCAACAGCTATCATGAGAGAAGAATACCAATCAAGGCATCTAGCACCTCTCAAAGTGGTTATGATACTATTATTATTATCCAATAAGGTAAGCAATTTCAAAGCTACCTGAATAATGCAAGATGTAGGTAGTTGAATTTTTTAAGATCTTCCATCAAATCATCATTAGATAAGAGTTGAAGGCCTTCTTGGTCTTCTCCGATACTGAGTGTTTGCTCAGTAGTTTTGATAGAAAAGTCAGTAGACCAATTAGTCTAGTCTTGTTTATACAAGACTTTAGGATTGATGGAAGGGATGGTTCATCGATTGAGTTGATCTTCAATATTAGCCCATTGGACTAATTCAGAATTTTTGATTAATTTTTTATATGAAAAACCAAATAAAGACATGTATAATAATTAAAAGATTTTTTTCTTTTAAATTTAGTTTAAAAATAAATATTGAAACAGAGTGAAAAAGAGTTAGTGTCGGTACCAATAAGAGTGTAATTTCATATGTGAATAGTAATGTCAGAATGGTCATACTAGAGTGAATAGTGATTCAAATTACTATTCATCTGAATAGGAATTACTATTCATCTTCTTCCCAAAAGACTCAAAAGTGACTATTCATCTTCTTTTCTAAAAACTTAAGAACAAACAAATAATTGGATCTGAAAATGGTGTTGCCAAATAGTGGTTTTCAAATCTGCGTCAATCAACGATTTGTGGGAGAATCCTGGCAAAACCACGCAATCACTGCTAAAAATGCCTCATTCCCTACACGACAATAACGCTATCAGTAACCTTCAGATCCTCCTACCCATTATATTAAGTATTTAGAAAAGTTAATAAACAATAAACAGAGAAACAGAGAAGATGATAAACAGTACTCCTATGCAGATGCAGAGAAAAAAGAGGACTGATCACCCATATCCTATGCTTCCGACACCTCCTAACCCCATATGGAATTACCATGGGTTTAGCCGGATGTGAATGCTTGAATGTGAATGCATGAACCTGAATGCTTGAACATGAATGTTTGAACGTGAATGTTTGAACTTGAATGTTGGAACATAAGTGCTTGAACATGAACAATTGAACGTGAATGGTTGAATGTTAATGCTAGAACTGGAATGCTTGAACATGAATGCTTGAACGTGAATGGTTGAGCGTGAATGCATGAACTTGAGTACTTGACTTGAATGTCAATGCATGAAGGTGAATACTTGACATGAATGCTTGAACATGAATGTTTGAATGTCAATGGTTGAACATTAATGCTTGAACATGAATGCATGAACGTGAATGCTTGAACCTGAATGCTAAAATGTGAATGGTTGAACATTAATGCTTGAACATGAACACTTTAACGTGAATGGTTGAACGTGAAAGCATGAACGTGAATACTTGACTTGAATGTGAATGCATGAACGTGAATGCTTGAACATGAATGTTGGAACATGAACATTTGAACATGAATGGTTGAACATTAATTTTTGAACTTAAATGCTTGAAAATGATTGCTTCAACATGAAATGCTTTAACGTGAATGCTTAAACCAGAATGCTTGAACGTTAATGCTTGAACCTGAATGCATGAACTAGAATGCTTGAACGTGAATGCTTGATAGAGATAGTAACACGCTTGAACGTGAATGCTTGAACATAAATGCATGACCGTGAATGCTTGAACCTGAATGCTTGAACGTGAATGTTTGAACGTGAATGCTTTAACGTGAATGCTTGAACCTGAATGCTTGATCGTGAATGGTTGAACGTGAATGATTGAACATGAATGCTTGAGCGTTAATGCTTGAACATGAGTGCTTGAATGTAATACTTGAACTTGAATGCTTGAGCGTGAATGCTTGAACATGAAATCGTGAATGGGAATCTTGAACATGAATGCTTGAACTGGAATGTTTTAACATGATTGTTTGAACAAGAATCCATGAACGTGAATGCTTGAATGTGAATGCTTGAACCTGAATGCTTGAACGTAAATGCTTGAACCGAAATGGTTGAAAGTGATTGCTTGACCGTGAATGATTGAACATTAATGCTTGAATGTTAATGCTTGAACATGAGTGCTTTAACGTAAACCTGAATACTTGAACTTGAATGCTTGAACATGAATGCTTGAACATGAATGCTTGAACGTCAATGCTTGAACATAAATGCTTGAACTGGAATGTTTGAACATGAATGGTTGAACAAGAATCCTTGAACGTAAATGCTTGAACCGGAACGATTGAAAGTGAATGCTTGAACATGAATGTTTGAACATGAAGACTTAAACGTGAGTGCTTGAACATGAATGCTTGAACGGGAATGCGTGAACATGAATGCTTGAATGTGAATGATTGAACATGAATGCTTGAACTGGAATACTTGGACATGAATGCTTAAACCTGAATGTATGAACCTAAATGCCTGAACATGAATGCTTGAACGAGAATGCGTGAACATAAATGCTTGAACGTGAATGATTGAACATGAATGCTTGAACTGGAATGCTTGAACCTGAATGCTTGAACATGAGAATTCTGCCAAAGAGTGAGAATGCTTGAATGTGAGAATGTTGCTCAAGCATTCACATTCAAGCTTTCACGTTCATGCATTCTCGTTCAAGCATTCACGTTCAAGCATTTAGGTTCTAGCATTCATGTTGAAGCATTCACGTTCAAGCATTCATGTTCTGGCACACATTCAAGCATTCTCGTTTAAGCATTCACGTTCAAGCATTCACGTTCATGTGTGTCACTATCTATCAAGTATTCACGTTCAAGCGTTCAAGTTCAAGTTCAAGCATTCACGTTAATGCTTGAATGCATCACTATCTATGAAGCGTTCAAGTTCAAGGAATCTTGTTCAAGCATCCTTGTTTAAGCCTTCACATTCAAGCGTTCATGTTCAAGCATTAACGCTCAATCATTCACATTCATGCATTTAAGTTCAAGCATGTCACAATCTAAGAAGCATTCACATTCAAGGATTCCCGTTCTAGCATTCACATTTGAACATTCATGTTCAAGTATTCATGTTCAAGTATTTCACGTTCAACCCTTTCATGTTCAAGCATGCACGTTCAAGCATTCCAGTTCAAGCATTCACTTTCAAGCATTTACGTGCAAGCATTCATGTACAAGAATTCATGTTCAAGCATTCCCGTTCAACGATTCTTATTCAAGCATTCATGTTCAAGCATTCACATTTAAGCATGCGTGTTCAAGCATTCTCGTTCAAGCATTTCATGTTCAAGCATGCACGTTCAAGCTTTCTAGTACAACCATTCATGTTCTAACATTCACGTTCAACCATTCAGGTTCAAAAATTCATGTTCAAGCATTCCAGTTCAACCAGTCATGTGCAAGCATTTCTGTTCAAGCATTCACGTTCAACCATTCATGTTCAAGCAATAATGTTTAAGCATTAACATTCAAGTGTTCTAGTTCAAGCATTCATGTTCAAGAATTCACGTACAATGACTAGCCCTGCTATACACAAAAAACATCTACTTTGTAGCATTTTGTCATTTTGCCCCAATTGATGGTGGCACTGCAGGTCTTTTGTGCATAGATTTATTAGTTTTTCTCTCCTCCCCTCTGGAGGCTACAATGTAATTAATGATTCAAGCGTTCATATTCAAGCATTTACGTACAAGCATTCACGTTCAAGCGTGTCACTATCAATCAAGCATTCATGTTCAAGCATTCAAGTTCTAGCATTCATGTTCAAGCATTCATGTTCAAGCATTCACGCTCAAGCATTCATGTCCAACCATTCACTTTCAAGCATTCAGGTCCAAGCATTCATGTTCAAACATTCATGTTCTGGCACATGTTTAAGAATTCATGTTCAAGCATTCACATTCAAGCGTTCACCTTGAAGTCGTCACATTCAAGCCTTCACGTTCATGCGTTCACCTTCAAGCATTCACGCTCAACCATTCACGTTCATGCGTGTCACTATCTAAGAAGCATTCACGTTCAAGGATTCTTGTTCAAACATTAACGTTCTAGGATTCACATTTAAGCATTCATGTTCTAGCAATCATGTTCAAGCATTCTTGTTCAAGCATTAACGTTCAAGCTTTCAAGTTCAAGCATTCACGTACAAGAATTCATGTTCAAGCATTCACCTTCGAGTGTGTCGCTATATATCAAGCATTAATATTCAAGGATTCTCATTCAAGCATTCATGTTCATGCATTCACATTTAAGCATTCATGTTCAAGCATTATCGTTCAAGCATTCGCGTTTAAGCATTCAGGTTCAAAAATTCACATTCAAGCTTTCCTGTTCAATTAGACATGTGCAAGCATTCCTATTCAAGCATTCACATTCAAGCATTCACGTTCAAGGAATAATGTTTAAATATTCACATTTAAGTGTTCAAGTTCGATCGTTCATGCTCAAGAATTTAGGTACAAGCATTCACATTCAACCATTCATGTTCAAGCATTCACTTTCAAGCATTCACGTTCAAGCGTGTCACTAGCAATTAAGCATTCACGTTCAAGCATTCAAGTTCTAGCATTCAAGTTCAAGCAATCTCGTTCAAGCATTCACGTTCAAGCATTCATGTTCAAGCATTAATGTTCTGGTACACGTTCAAGCATTAATGTTCTAGTACACGTTTAAGCATTCCCGTTCAAGCACCTTCAAGCATTCACATTCAAGCATTCCTATTCAAACATTCACTTTTAAGCATTTAAGTTTAGCCATTCAAGTTCAAGCATTCATGTTCATTCATTCATGTTCAAGCATTCATGTTCAAGCATTTACCTTCAAGAAATGATGTTCAAGCATTCACGAACACGCATTCCCGTTCAAGCATTCATGTTCATTCTTGTTTAAGCAATGAAGTTCAAGCATTCACATTCAAGCATTCATGTTCCACAATCATGTTCAAGCATTCACGTTCAATCATTATGTTCATGCATTCCTATTCAAGCATTCACATTCATGCATTCATGTTCAAGCATTCATGTTAAAGCATTCATATTCTAACATTCACGTTCAAGCGTTCACCATCATCCATTCAGGTTCAAGCATTCATGTTCAAGAATTCACTTTCAAGCATTCACATTCGAGCATTCACGTTCAAGCATGTCACTATCTATCAAGCATTTACATTCAAGAATGTTCAAGCATTCATGTTCAAGCATTCTGGTTCAAGCATTCACGTTCAAAACATTCATGTTCAAGCTTTCACGTTCAAGCATTCACCTTCAAGCATTCACGTTCAAGCATTCACGTTCAAGTGTTCACCTTCAAGCATTCACATTCAAGCGTGTCACAATCTAAGAAGCATTCACGCTCTAGGATTCTCATTCAAGCATTCACATTCTAGCATTTACATTTAAACATTCACATTCAAGCATTCATGTTCAAGCATTCATGTTCAAGAATTCATGTTCAAGTATTCACGTTCAGGGATTCTCGTTCAAGCATTCATGTTCAAGCATTCACATTTAAGCATGCACGTTCAAGCATTCATGTTCAAGCATTCTCGTTCAAGCATTTCTTGTTCAAGCATGCACGTTCAAGCTTTCCAGTACAACTATTCATGTTCAAGCATTCATGTTCAACCATTCAGATTGAAGAATTCATGTTCAAGCATTCCAGTTCAACCAGTCATGTGCAAGCATTCCTGTTCAAGCATTTAGGTATAAGCATTCATGTTCAAGAAATAACTTTTAAGCATTAGCATTTAAGCATTCAAGTTCAAGAATTTATGTTCAAGCATTCACGTTCAACCATTCACATTCAAGCATTCATGTTCAAGCATTTACGTACAAGCATTCACTTTCAAGCATTCACATTCATGCATTCAGGTTTGAGCATTCACGTTCAAGCGCGTCACTATCAATCAAGCATTCAAGTTCTAGCATTTACGTTCAAGCAATTCATTCAAGCATTCATGTTCAAGCATTAATGTTCCCGTACACGGTCAAGCATCCATGTCCAACCATTCACGTTCAACCATTCATGTCCAAACATTCACGGTCAAGCAGTCATGTTCTACCACACGTTTAAGCATTCATGTTCAAACATTCAACTTCAAGCATTCACGTTCAACCATTCACTTTCATGCGTGTCACTATCTAAGAAGCATTCACATTCAAGGATTCTCGTTCAAGCATTCACATTTAAGCATTCACGTGTTAGCAATCATGTTCAAGCATTCAAGTTCAACCATTTCATGTTCAAGCATGCACGTTCAAACTTTCCATTTCAAGCATTCTTGTTCAAACATTCAGGTTCAAGCATTCACGTATAAGAAATCATGTTCAAGCATTCATGTTCGAGTGTGTCACTATATATCAAGCATTAATGTTCAAGGATTCTCGTTCATGCATTCATGTTCAAACATTCACATTTAAGCATTCACGTTCAAGCATTCCCATTCAAACTTTCTAGTTCAACCAGACATGTGCAACCATTCCTGTTCAAGCATTCATGTTCAAGCATATATGTTTAAACATTCACATTTAGACGTTCAAGTTTGATCATTCATACTCAAGAATTTACGTACAAGCATCCACGTTCAACCATTCATGTTCAAGCATTCACTTTCAAGCATTCACGTTCGAGCATTCACATTCAAGCGTGTCACTAGCAATCAAGCATTCACGTTCAAGCATTCAAGTTCTAGTGTTCACGTTCAAGTAATCTCGTTCAAGCATTTAGGTTCAAGTATTCACGTTCAAGCATTCACATTCAAGCGTTCACCTTCAAGCATTCACGCTCAAGCATTCCTGTTCAAACATTCACTTTTAAGCATTCAAGTTCAAGCATTCATCTTCAAGCATTCACGGTCAAGCATTCATGTTCAAGCGTTCACGTTCATTCTTGTTCAAGCATTCATGTTCAACAATGACGTTCAAGTATTCACGTTCAAGCATATTAGTTCATGAATTCACGTTCATGTATTCATGTTCAAGCATTCACGTTAAAGCATTTATGTTCCAGCATTCACGTTCAAGTGTTCACCATCATGCATTTAGGTTCAACCATTCACGTTCAACCATTCATGTTCAAGCATTCACTTTCAAGCATTCACGTTCGAGCATTCACATTGAAGCATCTCACTATCTATCAAGCATTCACATTAAAGCATTTATGTTCTAGCATTCACGATCAAGCATTCTCGTTCAAGCATTCACGTTCAAACATTCACGTTCAAGCTTTCATGTTCTGGCATTCACATTCTAGCATTCATGTTCAAGCATTTATGTTCAAGCATTCACGTGCAAGCATTTTGGTTCAAGCATTCATGTTCAAGCATTCACGTTCAAACATTCACTTTCAAGCATTCACATTCAAGCATTCCTGTTCAACCATTCACATTCAGGCATTCGTGTTCAAGCATTCACATTCAAGCATTTCATGTTCAAGCATTCACGTTCAAACACGCAAGTTCAAGAGTTCATGTTCAATCATTCACGTTCTAGCATTCTTCCTCGAGCATTTACATTCAAGTGTGTTACTATCTCTCAAGCATTCACTTTCAAACATTCACGTTCAAGCAATGACATTCAAGCATTCACGTTTTAGCATTCATGTTCATGCATTCACGTTCAAGCATTCATGTTCTAGCACACGTTCCAACATTCATGTTCAAGCATTCACGTTCAAGTGTTCGCATTCAAGCATTCACGTTCAAGCGTGTCACTATCTATCAAGCATTAACGTTCAAACGTTCAAGTTCAAGTTCAAGCATTCATGTTAATGTTCAAATGTGTCACTATCTATCAAGCATTCACGTTCAAGGAATCTTGTTCAAGCATCCATACTTAAGCAGTCAGATTCAAGAGTTCAAGTTCATGCCTTCATGTTCACGCATTCACGTTCAAGCATTCATGTTCAACCATTCATGTTCATGCATTCAAGTTCAAGCATTCACGTTCAAGCTTTCATGTTCAAATATTCACATTCATGCATTCCAATTCCGGCATTCCTGTTCAAACATTCACTTTTAAGCATTCATGTTCAAGCATTCTCATTGAAACATTCAAGTTCAAACATTCTCGTTCAAGCATTCAAGTTCAAGCATTCACGTTCAAGCATTCACGTTCAAGCAATGACGTTCAAGCATTCATGTTCAAGCATTCACGTTCAAGCATTCCAGTTCAAGAGTTCATGTTCAAGCATTCTTGTTCAAACATTCACGTTCAAGCGTTCTGGTTCAAGCATTCACTTTCTGGCATTCATGTTCAAACATTCACTTTCAAGCATTCACGTTCAAGCATTCTTGTTCATGCATTCACGTTCAAGCATTCATGTTCAAACGTTCAAGTTCAAGAGTTCATGTTCAAGCATTCACGTTCTAGCATTCTTGCTTGAGCATTTACATTCAACCGTGTTATTATCTCTCAAGCATTCACATTCAACCATTCACGTTCAATCAATCACGTTCAAGCATTTATGTTCAACCATTCACATTCAAGCATTCAAGCTAAAGCATTCAAGTACAATCATTCATTTTCAAATATTCATGTTCGAGCATTCCTGTTCAAGCATTCATGTTCAAACGTTCAAGTTCAAGAGTTCATGTTCAAGCATTCTCGTTCTAGCATTCTTGCTTGAGCATTTACATTCAACCGTGTTATTATCTCTCAAGCATTCACATTCAACCATTCACGTTCAATCAATCACGTTCAAGCATTTATGTTCAACCATTCACATTCAAGCATTCAAGCTAAAGCATTCAAGTACAATCATTCATTTTCAAATATTCATGTTCGAGCATTCCTGTTCAAGCATTCTTGTTAAAGTAATGACGTTCAAGCATTCTTGTTAAAGCAATGACGTTCAAGCATTCTTGTTAAAGCAATGACATTCAAGCATTCACGTTCAAGCATTCATGTTCAAACATTCACGTTCAAGCATTCATGTTCAAGAATTCATGTTCAAGCATTAACGTTCAAGCATTCATGTTCTGGCACACATTCCAACATTCATGTTCAAGCATTCACCATTCATGTTCAAGCCACGTTCAAGCTTCATGTTCAAGCACTCAATGTTCTCCTCTGTCAAGCCCTCACGCATGGTTTTCACGAACCAAAAGGGAGGCCTAGGATGACAATCAAAATTGACTTTAAGAAAGCCTTTGACAGTGTGAGATGGGACTATCTTATTCACTGCCTTCAACAAGTTAGCTTTCCACCCATTTTCATTGAATGAATTATTGAATGTATTGCTACTCCCTATTTTTTGGTTCTTGTCAACGGCAGCCCCAAAGGATTCTTCAGCAACACCTTGGGTCTGAGGCAAGGGGACCCGATCTCTCCTCTGCTCCTCGTCATTGCTCTTGAAGGATTTTCGTATCTTTTATTGCAGGAATGTGATGGTCGTAATATTACTCATTGGCTCCCGGCTCCTCTCAGCATTCACCACCTCTTATTTGCGAATGACCTTATGATATTTGCTGAAGCAAATGCTCATAATGCTAAGGAAATCAGGCAGCTGCTCACAGCTTTTGGTAAGAGATCTGGGCTGCACTACAACTCTCTCAAATCCAAGGTTTTCTTTGGTGGGGCTGCTCGTCGTGTGAATCTCTTGGCTGGCTATCTTGGCATGGAAAAAGGTTTTCTTCCAAATACTTGCTTCCTTTAATCAGCTCATCCTTGCCTCAAGCATTCATGGATAAAATCCATTGAAAATCAACTCTTGGAAGATAAGGAACTTATCTCATCTTTCAGTTGAAGGTGATTAAATCCACCCTTTCAGCTATCACATATATTGAATTTCCTTTACTTCCTGCGTCATTAAATCTATTGAGCAACTTCTATGTAGGTTCCTTTGGGAAGGAAAGATCAACCTATCAAAATTCTGTTCTTTGAATAGCCTTTCAAGCAGGAAGGTGCATTCGCCCACTTAATGATTGGGCTTCCATTCTTGCGATGAAAAACTATTGGTGATACCTTACCTATCCTTAGTCACTTTGGGCCAGCTGGGTCCGTCACAAATATCATGATAACTCTTCCTTCTGCCTTGCTCACTCGAGCCTCATGTTAGAGGCCTTTTCAAGCTTGCACCTTCATGCGTTAAAATGCTAATTGGGAATGGTGCAACAACTGACTTTTCGTATGATCCTTGGACAAATGATGGTAGCCTTTTTTATCTTTTTGGTGAGAGAGCTATCTATGATCTTGGGATGGGACAAAGAATTCTAGTTTCTCGCTTCATCACCAATGGAAATTGGAACCTTCCAGCTCATACAGCATTAATTGATGCTTGATATTATCCGTCAACCCCTATTCGTAATGAGGATTCCTTCTTTGGCCCCTTCATGGGCAATTTTCCTTCATGACATTCTATCGTTCAATCCCATTCTGGACAAACTTTGTGTGGTTCAAAGGAAGATACCAGCAACACGCGTTTGTGATGACGCTCCTAAGGCTCATGAGCATTGGGGTTAGTCCATCTTGTGTTTTTGGTGATAGCGCTCCTGAGACTCATGAGCACTTATTCTTTAGTTTTGGATATACTTCTTGGATTTGGAGGTCTATCCTCTCTTGGATCGGCATTAGTCATTCTACTATGAATAACATCGTTGATGAGATTCACTCTCTAACCAATGCCAATTTGGAGGAGTCCTATACCATTCGTTTGCACCACTTGCTGGCTGCTGCGATATATTTAATTTGGCAGGAAAGGAACAATAGGATTTTCAACTCGGCCATGAACAATACTCAAAACAGCATTCTTTATTTTGGCTCTCACTCTATGTAGGTGACATTTTCATTCTGGTAGCTTTTCTCGGATTGAGAGGTTCAAACCTCCTCTCTAAGCATTCGCCTTGCTATTGCTACTTTGTGGAGAGCTTTTTTCTCCTAGGTTGTTTCTAGGTTTAGTTTATTCTGTAATTTCTCCATTTCTCTTTGTATAATTATTGTAACTTTCGGTTTATTTAATATATAGGGTGGGGGCCCCTAGCAACCCTTTTTTGCCAAGAAAAAAAAAATTGTTCAAGCATTCGCGTTCAAGTGTTCACATTCAAGCATTCACATTCAATCATTCACGTTCATGCATTTATGCTCAAGCATTCACGTTCATGCATTCCAGTTCAAGCATTCATGTTCAAGCATTCATGTTCAAGGATTCACATTCATGCATTCCAGTTCCAGCATTCCTGTTCAAACATTCACTTTTAAGCATTCAAATTCATGCATTCACTTTTAAGCATTCTCTTTTTTTGCTTGGCAAAAAGGGGTTGTGAGGGGCCCCCACTCTTCTATTAATAAAAAATGATAATTACAGTGCAGCCTTCATGAGGAAGGGAACAAAAGAAGATAACTATAAACAATTTGGCATGACCTCCACCATCAAGTAGGGAAATAGGACAAACTGGTTCGAAGCAGACTTTTTTTGTGTGTAAGCAAGTTGGTGGCAGCTATGTTGAAGATGCGACTGTTCCTTTCCCTCCAAATAGAGTAAACCGCAGCCGTTAACAAGTGCTTCAGATTAGTGATGGTTCTATCTGCAAGATTGGAATTAAGGATGTGATGAATCTCACCAGTGATGCTATTCATGGGAGTTCTTCTAACACCATTCTGACTTAAGATAGATCTCCAAATCTAGGAAGTGTACCCGCAGCCAAAGAATAAGTGATCATGAGTTTCCCTATCCGCATTGCATAATTTGCACCCTTGGTTGACAACAATATCGCGCCCATTTAATAAGTCGATTGTGGAGAGCTTCTCAATAGTAGCCCGCCAAAGAACAAAAGCATGAAATTCGATTCTTCCTTTGAACCACACAAAGGTCGTCCAAGGCAGGGTAGGGTTATGCACTCGAGTAGCTTCCCAAGCGGAATGAAGACAAAATTTTTCTTTTGGAGAAGGAAGCGAAACCATAGTATCCTTTGTATTAGCTGCAATTAGGACTTCATGAATGATAGTCCAGGCAGCCATGAGGTCAGCGGAAGTTGGGTTTGGGAGGGCCCAGTGGCCATCGATAATGAAGTCGCCAACAAGGAGTCTTGAGCCAAGCCCGAGGTCGTATATAGCTCTATCGCCAAAGAGGTCGACAAGCCTACCTAAGGGTGTCCAAGGATCCCTCCAGAAGTCTGTGGTACATCCATCACCGATAATGATTCTGATGTGTTGCAAACATAAGGAGCAATCATGGAAAAGGCCCCTAACACCCCAGGGACAAATGCGAGGAATAGGAGCATCCCAAAAGGATCCATGAGCCAGATACTTAATACGGACCCAATTGACCCACAAGGACTGGTGTGACGTGAGATATCTCCAGCATAGTTTCATCATTAGCACGGATTTTCAATCATTAAGGGGTCTTAGACCCAATCCTCCCTCAGCCTCTGGCCTGCATATATTTTTTCAAGAGATGGTAACCAGATTAGAGGGCTTGTCATTGCCTCCCCAAAGAAAGCGGCTAAGAAGCTGCTCCATGGTCCTTATAGTGTAATGTGGGAGAGAAAAGGCAGATGACCAAATTATGTGGAAACTAGAGAGGGTAGACTTAATCAGCTCCAACCTGCCAGCATGGGATAAAAATCTGGATTTCCAAGAGTTAATTTTTTTTGTGCAGCTTATCCACTAGTGGGTTGCAATCAATAGACGTGAGGCGGGAGTTAATCAGAGGAAGGCCCAAGTATTTCATAGGGAGGTAGCCCTTCTCCATGCCCAAAGATCTGGCCAAGGAGATCCTTCTACGAGCCATTCCCCCAAAAATCACCTTAGATTTGAGACTGTTATAGATCAGGCCGGAGACTTCCCCAAACTGGTGTAAAATATTTCAAATTGTCTGAGCATTATGCATGTTTGCGTCAGCAAAAATCATTAGGTCATCGGCGAAAATAAGGTGGTGGATGTTGATTTGGTTAGCTAGCATTAAGAAATGCAATTTTGAGTATGATGAGAACCCTTCCATTGCAATGGTAAACACCAGAGGAGAAATAGGGTCGCCTTGCCTAAGACTTGAGGAGCTGCAGAATTGTCTCTTAGGGATACCATTGACAAGAACCGAGAAGGTCAGAGTTGCAATGCACTCGATGATCCATTCGATGAATGTATCTAGAAACCCCGTTAGCATGTGAAAGTCCCATCACAGTCAAAACTTTCTTAAAGTCAATTTTGATCATCATTTGAGGCTTTCCTTTCGACCTATGGAAGTTGTGCAGAAGGGCCTATCACAAAAGAATATTATCTATAATTCTCCTGCCTTTGATAAAAGCCGACTGAGCTGCGTTGATGATTCTAGGCATGAGCGGCTGTAATCTAGTGGCTAAAATCTTCGAGATGATTTTGTAGAGAAAGTTGCATAAGGATATGGGTCTAAATTCATCAAAATTGGCAGCATTTTCACTCTTAGGGATCAGGGCGATGAAGGTATTGTTGATGCTTCTAAGCATGTGCTTAGTGCGGAAGAGGTGGCCAATAGCTTTCAGAACATCTCCCCCAATAATATCTCAGCAGTTTTGGTAGAAGGTGCCCGTGAACCCATCTAGACCAGGATGTGACGGGGCCAATACTCGAGCTTGCAGTATGGTGCATGTGGCACGACATGTGGTGCCTGGAGGGCACGCGACATGGGGCCAAGTGGGCCTATTTCACGACACATCGCATGGGGTAGGAAGCGGGCGTCACATTCGCTGACCCGCATTCAAGGTGGGCTAGCGATGTAAGAAGCATTGCGGTATGTCAAACCAAGGGGTTTGAGGTTCTCATTCATTTGAATGTACCCTTATATAGGGAAGAGCTGAAGCTATTCCCTTTGCCTTCGTTTGCCGGGCGCATTGTCTCAGGCCAAGTGGGCTGGGCGTCCGATTTACGTGTGGCACCGGTGAGGTTGAAGTATGGCTCCGGACTACGCGTCGCGGTGCATACGGTCAACCTTCGTGAGAACAGCGGGACTTTGAGCACACATCATAAGATGAGCGTGTGTGTTCAAGCCTCAAGCACGTGGGACTCTTTTGCAGCCTTCAAGGCTTGGTTCATATGAGCATGACATGGTGGCATGAGGAGCTGCATGCCAAGCATTGTGTACTAGTGCATTGGTGAAGCTTCAGCCATTAAGCGTGGATGAAGATTGGCGTGTCATAAGCGATGGGCGAATGGTAGGCCGTGAAACAGAGGAAACCATGTTGGGGGAGTTCCCATCCTCTAGGCGGGTGGTATCGAGCGATGTCGATGGGTTCCGTTCATTCAAGCTCTGGAAAGCACATCAAGGGCGCTCCGTGGCATTGGTATCAAAGTAGGCTGACCTAGCAAGCGTGCATTAATCTTTCAAGTGAGGTTGAAGTGCGACCATTCAAGCTTTATGAGGGTGTAAGGAAAACATAGCTCGTTTAACCTCAGCAGTAGTGACCATCTTGGAAAGAGCTTGATCCATGTAGGAGAGGCGGTTAGTGAAAAGGATTTCGGTTTCGGTGGGGCCCACTTGAGCTGCAGATTTGTTGAGGAGTTTCTTGAAGTATCTCACTACTTCAAAAGTAATTGTTTGCTGCTCAGAGCTAATGGAACTGTTCGGGAGAGTAATACTGCTGATGGTGTTGAAGTGCTGCCTAGAAGACATTTCCGAGTAGAAATACTTGGTGTTGGAATCACCATGTTTTTTCCACAAGGCTCTGGACTTTTCTCGGGCAAAGGATTCCTCACCAGAAAGGATTTTTCGGAGCTTGGTAACTACTTCCCTTTCTACAATAATGAGGTTGTTGTCGAAAGGCCTAGCTTGTAGGTCCATTTGAACCCGATAGAGGGCGGCTTTGACAGATTTTCTAGCTTCATGGATCGACCCAAAAACATCATGGTTCCAGGTCTAAAGGACATTCTTCATGTTTCTGAGCTTTCTCACAAGCTGGTAAATTAGGTTCCCTTGATGGTGATACTCCATGTATCCAGGACTAAAGTTCTGAATGTGGGGTGAGAGGTCCACATAGCAAAGAAAAAAATTGGGGCGGGTCAGGATTGACCAGATGAATAATGATAGGGCTGTGATCAGATAGGCCAGCCGGTTGAAGAGTAGCATTGGAGGAGTTATATTGTTGTACCCAAAGTTGGTTTACGAGTGTGCGATCTAGCTTAGCAGCAATTCTTCACTGATTATTGGCGCTCTTGTTGCTCCAAGTAAGGGTGTGCCCAGTGGAACGGATGTCGGTAAGACTACTGGAGTCAATGAAGCTATTAAATTTGTTAAAAAGGTTGCAAGGTACCAGATTTCCCCTAATTTTTTTGCTAGAGGACCTGACCATGTTCTAGTCCCCAGAAAGGATCCAAGGAAGACCAACGCAGCTGCCAATGTTTGTTAACTAGCTCCAAAGAATACTCCTGCTAGCAATGTTCTCCCCATCGATGGCAGTGAACAAAAACTGATGGCCTATAGTAGGAATCTGAACAAGACAGTGCACAAATTGCGTGTCGAATGATAAGATATTGACTGCAGCAACATCCTCATTCCAGCATACAATAATTTTTCTCTTTGTATTGGGACTGCCATTACCAAAAATGCCCCAATTTAGGCAGATATTTCTCTTCAGCCAAGGAAGAGAAGCGAGTTCAGCTTTGTTTCAACAACATGAGGACAACTTATTTTTTGTAATCCAATTTTCACTTCCCGCCTCAGTGCTAGGCAACATTCCATGATGCAAGATCATGGAAAGGCTTCTGGATTTTAATGGCCTCAACAAGGAGGCCTCCTTGTGATCAGTCGAATCCTCATTCAGTGGCGAGATATGGGAGGCAGGCTCCTTGTGTCAGAGTTTTCTTTAGGTTGATAGCGAGGATAAGGGACCCAGCTTTGGAAGCATTTAATTTCAAGTGTCGTTATATGCAGATTGGTCATGCTTTCGGCATGTTCGCATTCAATGAAGTTATGGACCGTAGTATTAATGGCTGGTTCACAATCTACAGAATTATTAGTGCAGAGACCAATTGAACCAGTAGCCACTTTATTTTGAAGGTAAGTCTCGCAGTTCGAGAGCAGTTGGAATGGATTCGCTGCGGGCTCTTTATCATTCATTTAGAAGCTTTGAGATGCTATTTTAAATGCTTGCCAGTAATAAAAAATTATTTGTTCTTCGTCAGCGATTACCGATATGCATGTCTTGTGGAATTATTCAGAATTGTATGGTGGCGTTCAAATGTTGTGGTTGGGAGAGGGTGAGAGGGTCTAATTTCTGGTAATGCGCACGATGTGGCATGGTTGCTGAATCAGTTTGAGGAGGCTGAGAGCTGGGCGTGGGGTTTGGTATGATCGGAGAGGTTGGATTAGGCATAGTAGTAGGAACATGGGATGAGATTGGCTTAAGCATAGTAGCAGGCACTTGGGATGTGGTGGCTTTAAGATCTTTGGGGCCAGATTTCCGGGTACATTCCTTGGGCAAATGTCTGAAGGAGTGGCAGTGGTTACAAGCCTCGGGCTTCCATTCATATTTGACTTCTTGCCTAAAGGATATGCCATTTTCTACTTCGACAAAAATTGAGGCAGGAAACATGCAATCCAGATTTACCTCAACGCAAACCCTTGAATAGTCCAT
This sequence comes from Chloranthus sessilifolius, assembly GCA_021018995.1. Classification (NCBI taxonomy): domain Eukaryota; kingdom Viridiplantae; phylum Streptophyta; class Magnoliopsida; order Chloranthales; family Chloranthaceae; genus Chloranthus; species Chloranthus sessilifolius. Next base: position 68,099,038 of record CM037598.1, on the reverse strand, counting down.
GTGGGATCTGGAGAAAGTTCTGCCATCAATTGAGATTGGCTTCCCAATGACGCTCACAAGCCGGCTGAGAGTTTTTGAGGACCAGAAGTGCAAGTGCAGATTCGGGAATCAAATCCAAATAGGTATGGTAGAAAGAAGCTCTTTTTGAGGCTGAAGCTCCGCAGACCATTTCCAAAGGATTCGAGGTCGACCAGCAATAGACCAAGGTCCACCTTCGATGATTCGATTCCGGTCATCCGCATTAGAAAGCTTGAAGAGGAAGAAGCCATTACTGATAGCCAAGACTTCCAGCCCTCCTTTGCACCTCCATTTTTGATCAACTGCAACTTTTAGCCCATAGGTGCTTGGTTTCAATCCAATAATATAGCCAATAAGGGAGTTTGACCAGGTGGCAGCCTCTTCATCGAGTTCTACCTTTGGACAAATAGCAATTGGTTCATCCTTCATGGTGGAGGCAATGAAGTGCAGTTCTTTGCCAGAATTCCTTATGTCTTTGTGCTGAAAAAGACTACTCCAGGTTGGGGCATTGGCTGGTTCGAATCAGAACCATTGGGTATAGGTTGGATGGGTTGAGCTACAAAAGGTCCAGTATTAGGGTTTGGGCTGGAGCCGATTATGGAGTTTGGGCTGTTGCCGGTTATGGAGTGTGAACTGGGGCCTATCATGGAGTTTGGTCTGGTGCCAGTTATGAAGTTTGGGTTGGGGCTAGTTATGGAGTTTGGGCTCGGGCATTCAGTTTGGGGACATTAAGAAGTTTGGGTTGTTGTTATGGGGTTTGGGTTCTGAATTCTGAGTTTGGGTTGGGGCCGGTTATGGAGGATCCATGTGTATTGGGCTTGGGAGCAGGGTGGGCGGGCTTGTTTGAAATGAATGTGGAGTTAGGCTTGTTGGGGGTGTGGATAGAGTGAGTAGGCCCAGTGGAGTTGAAGGACTCACTTAGGCAGGAAAGGGGGGAGGTGTAAAATTTGAAACAGCCAAAGAAGTTGTACATACCAGTTGGTTGTCAGCAAGTGATTGGCAGGAAGCTTCTGGTAGCAGGGGGAAAGAATTATGTGTTGAGCAACACAGAGCAGCTTCCCTATGGATGATGCAAGATTTGTCTTCCTCAGCATCAATCCCAAATTGTGCTGGCCGTGGATCAGTAGCAGGGATCCTAGAGGCCTTTCCCAAGGCAGGGATCTATTGTAGGTGGCAAGCTGGGTCTTCAACTTGAGGATTTCGAGAGCCCTAGGGGACGGAGGATCTCTGGAAGGTGAAGCTTTGAGTTTACCCATGGAAGAGGCCAAGCAAAGCAAAACCCGTAGATCAGAGGGCCAGTGCAGCCGAGCTGATCATCCTAGAGTTCCTCAGCAACAAAACAAGCGTGGAGCAGGAATTTAAAAACTCAAATGGCAAATAGCAAGTTGCAAGCACACAAAAGGGTTATTTACAGGCTGTAGGAACACAAAAACCTCCAATCTGCAATAGAACCAGAGGAAGAAGACAACAAGTTGTTGTCCGGCCAGGCGGTTCCGAGCTACCAAGTTTGATAGCTAGGAACGACTACAGATCAATTTGTACCAGCAGCAAGGGTATTGGAGCGGGAAAGGATCAGCAGTTGTAGAAGAACAAAAATAGAGGCCCTAAAACCTTGGAACTAGAGGAAGAAGATGATGAACAGTAGCAATTAGTGAACAGTAGCCGATGAACAGTCATGTTTAAGCATTCTTGTTGAAACATTCATGTTCAAGCGTTCACGTTCAAGCAATGACGTTCCAGCATTCAGGTTCAACAATCACATTCAAGCATTCACATTCAAGCATTAATGTTCATGCATTCACGTTCAAGCATTCATGTTCAGGCATTCACGTTCTAGCATTCATGTTCCATCATTTACGTTCAAGCTCTCACCTTCAAGCATTTAGGTTCAAGCATTCAGTTTCAAGCATTCACGTTCAACAATCACGTTCAAGCATTAATGTTCATGCATTCACGTTCAAGCATTCATGTTAAAGTATTCACGTTCATGCATTCCAGTTCCAGCATTCCTGTTCAAACATTCACTTTTAAGCATTCAAGTTTAAGCACTCTCGTTGAAACATTTATGTTCAAGCATTTACGTTCAAGCAATGACGTTCCAGCATTCACATTCAACAATCACGTTCAAGCATTCACGTTCAAGCATTAATGTTCATACATTCACGTTCAAGCATTCACGTTCAAGCATTCATGTTCAAGCATTCACGTTCTAGTATTCATGTTCCATCATTCACGTTCAAGCGCTCACCTTCAAGCATTTAGGTTCAAGCAATCACTTTTGAGCATTCACGTTCAAGCATCTCACTATCTATCAAGCATTCGTGTTCAAGCATTCATGTTCTAGCATTCATGTTCTAGCATTCTCATTCAAGCATTCATGTTCAAGCATTCTCGTTCAAGCATTCACGTTCCAACATTCACGTTCAAGCATTCACTTTCAAGCATTAAGGTTCGAGCACTCAGGTTGAAGCATTCATGATCAAGTTTTCACGTTCAAGCATTCATTTTTAAACATTCACAGTCAAGCATTCAAGCTCAAGCATTCTCATTCAAGCATTCAGGTTTAAGCATTCATGTTCAAGAGTGTCACAATCTAAGAAGCATTCACGTTCATGGATTCTTGTTCATGCATTCACATTCAAGCATTCACATTTAAGTATTCACATTTAAGCATTCATGTTCAAGCATTCACGTTCAACCATTTCATGTTCAAGCTTTCCAATTCAAGCATTCTGGTTTAAGCATTCACGTTCAAGCATTCATGTTTAAGAATTCATGTTCAAGCATTCTCGTTCAAAGATTCTCGTTCTAGTATTGATGCTCAAGCATTCACGTTCAAGCATTCATTTTCAAGCATTCTTGTTCAAGCCTTTCATGTTCAAGCATGTACATTCTAGCTTTCCAGTAAAGGCATTCATGTTCCAGCATTCACGTTCAAGCATTCCAATTCAACCGGTCTTCTACAAGCATTCTTGTTCAAGCATTCACGTTCAAGCATTAATGTTCAAGTACTAACATTTAAGCATTCATGTTTAACCATCCAAGTTCAAGCGTTCATGTTCAAGCATTTATGTACAAGCATTCATGTTCAACCATACGCATTCAACCATTCATGTTCAAGCATTCACATTCGAGCGTGTCACTATCGATCAAGCATTCATGTTCAACCATTCACGTACAACCATTCATGTTCAAGTGTGTGACAATATAAGAAGCATTCACGTTGAAGGATTCTTGTTCAAGCATTCACGTGCAAGCATTCACATTTAAGCATTCACATTCAAGCTTTCATGTTAAAGCATTCAAGTTCAACCATTTCTTGTTCGAGCATGAATGTTCAAGCTTTCCAGTTCAAGCATTCTTGTTCAAGCATTCACGTTCAAGCATTCAGGTTCAAGCATTCACATACAAGAATTCATGTTCAGGCATTCACGTTCAAGAATTCATGTTCAAGCAGTCACGTTCGAGTGTGTCACTATTCATCAAGCATTCACGTTCAAGGATTCTCGTTCAAGCATTCATGTTCAAGCATTTCTTGTTCAAGCATGCACGTTCAAGCTTTCCAGTACAAGCATTCATGTTGAAGCAATCACGTTCAGGCATTCAGGTTCAAGTATTCACGTTGAAGCATTCTAGTTCAACCAGTCATGTGCAAGCATTCTTGTTCAAGCATTCACGTTCAAGCATACATGTTCAAGCAATAACGTTTAAGCATTCACATTCAAGCATTCTAGTTCAAGCGGTCATGTTCCAGCATTTACGTACAAGCATTCACATTTTACCATTCATGTTCAAGCATTCACTTTCAAGCATTCACGTTCAAGCTTGTCATTATTAATCAAGCATTCAAGTTCTAGCATTCACATTCAAGCATTCCTATTCAAGCATTCACGGAGCATTATTGTTCTGGTACACGATCAAGCATTCCTGTTCAAACATTCACTATTATGCATTCAAGTTCAAGCATGCACGTTCAAGCATTCACGTTCATGCAATGACATTCAAGCATTCACATTCAAGCAATGACGTTCAAGCATTCAGGTTCAAGCATTCCAGTTCAAGAGTTCATGTTCAAGCATTCTTGTTCAAACATTCACGCTCAAGCGTTCTGGTTCAAGAATTCACATTCAGGTATTCGTGTTTAAGCAATCACGTTCAAGCATTCACGTTCAAGCATTCATGTTCAAGCATTAACGTTCAAGCATTCACGTTCAAACGTTCAAGTTCAAGAGTTCATGTTCAAGCATTCACGTTCTAGCATTCTTGCTCGAGCATTTACATTCAAGCGTGTTACTATCTCTCAAGCATTCACTTTCAAGCATTCACGTTCAAGCAATCACATTGGAGCATTCATGTTCAACCATTCACGTTCACGCATTCAGGCTCAAGCATTCAGGTGCAAGCACTCATTTTCAAACCTTCACGTTTGAGCATTCCTGTTCAAGCTTTCTTTTTAAAGCAATGACATTCAAGCATTCTTGTTAAAGCAATGACATTCAATCATTCACATTCAAGCATTTAGGTTCTAGCTTTCATGTTCAATCATTCTTGTTCAAGCATTCACGTTCAAGCATTCATGCTCTGGCACACGTTCCAACATTCATGTTCAAGCATTCACGTTCAAGTGTTCACATTCAAGTAATCACGTTCAAAGAATCTTGTTCAAGAGTTCAAGTTCATGCCTTCATATTCAAGCATTCATGTTCAAGCATTCACGTTCATGCATTGCAGTTTAAGCATTCATATTCAAGAATTCATGTTCAAGCATTCACGTTCCTGCATTCCAGTACCAGCATTCCTATTCAAACATTCACTTTTAAGCATCCAAGTTCATGCATTCATGTTCAACCATTCGCGTTGAAGCATTCATGTTCAACCATTCACGTTCATTCACGTCCAAGTGATGACGTTAAAGCATTCACGTTCAACAATGGCATTCAAGCATTCACGTTCAAGCATTAATGTTCATGCATCCACATTCAAGCATTCACATTCAAGCATTCATGTTGAACCATTCACGTTCAAGCATTAACGATCCATCATTCACGTTCAAGCGTTCACCTTCAAGCATTCAGGTTCAAGCATTCACTTTTGAGCATTCACATTAGAGCATTCACGTTCAAGCATCTCACTATCTATCAAGCATTCATGTTCAGGCATTCATGTTCAAGCATTCATGTTCTAGCATTCACATTCAAGCATTCTCGTTCAAGCATTCATGTTCAAGCATTCACGTTCAAGCGTGTTACTTTCTCAAGCATTCTCATTAAGGCATTCATGTTCCAACACTCATGTTCAACCATTCACTTTCAAGCATTCAGATTCGAGCACTCAGGTTGAAGCATTGATGTTCAGCCATTCACGAGCTCAGGTTGAAGCATTCACGCTCAAGTGTTCTGGTTCAAGCATTGACTTTCTAGCATTCACGTTCAAACCTTCACTTTCAAGCATTCACGTTCAAGCATTCTTGTTCAAGTATTCACGTTCAGGCATTCATGTTCAAGCAGCCACATTCAAGCATTCGTGTAGAAGCATTAACGTTCAAGCATTCAAGTTCAAACGTTCAAGTTCAAGAGTTCATTTTCAAGCATTCACGTTCTAGAATTCTTGCTCAAGCATTTACATTCAAGCGTGTTAGTATCTCTGAAGCACTCACTTTCAAGCATTCATGTTCAGGCAATCATGTTCAACCATTCACGTTCAAGCATTCGAGTTCAAGCATTCAGGTACAAGCACTCATTTTCAAACATTCACGTTCGAGCATTCCTGTTCAAGCATTCTTGTTAAAGCAATGACATTCAAGCATTCACGTTCAAGCATTCATATTCATGCATTTACATTCAAGCATTCACGTTCAAGCATTTAGGTTCTAGCTTTCATGTTCAAGTATTATTGTTCAAGCATTCATGTTCAGTACACATTCCAACATTCATGTTCAAGTATTCACGTTCAAGTGTTCACATTCAAGCATTCACGTTCAAACATTTATGTTCAACCTTTGATGTTCAAGCATTCACATTCAAGCGTGTCACTATCTATCAAGCATTCACGTTCAAAAGTTCAAGTTCAAGTTTAAGCATTCACGTTAAGGCTTGAATGTGTCACTATCTATCAAGTGTTCAAGTTCAAGCATTCATGTTCAAGGAATCTTGTTCAAGCATCCATACTTAAGCAGTCACATTCAAGAGTTCATGTTCAAGCATTCACGTTTAAGCATTCACATTCATGCATTCTAGTTGAAGCATTCAAGTTCAAGCATTCACGTTCATGCATTCCAATTCCAACATTCCTATTCAAACATTCACTTTTAAGCATTCAAGTTCATGCATTCATGTTCAAGCATTCGCGATGAAACATTCATATTCAAGCCTTCATGTTCACGCATTCACATTCATTAACATTCAAGCAATGACGTTCGAGCAATCACGTTCACCAATGACGTTCAAGTATTCACTTTCAAGCATTCACGTTCAAGCATTCACATTCAACCATTCACGTTCAAGCATTAATGTTCATGCATTCACGTTCAAGCATTCACGTTCAAACATTCATGTTCAAGCATTCACGTTCAAGCATTCATGTTCCATCATTCACATTCCATCATTCACGTTCAAGCGTTCACCTTCAAGTATTCAGGTTCAAGCATTCACTTTCGAGCATTCACGTTCGAGCATTCAGGTTCAAGCATCTCACTATCTATCCAGCATTCATGTTCTAGGATTTACGTTCAAGCATTCTTGTTCAAGAATTCATGTTCAAGCATTCACGTTCAAGTGTGTTACTATCTCAAGCATTCATGTTTAAGCATTCTCGTTCAAGCATTCATGTTCCATCATTCACGTTCTAGCATTCACTTTCAAGCATTCAGATTCGAGCACTCAGGTTGAAGCATTCATGTTCAGCCATTCACGCTCAAGCTTTTACATTCAAGCATTCATTTTCAAGCATTCACGGTTAAGCATTCAAGTTCAAGCGTTCTCGTTCAAGCATTTAGGTTCAACCATTCACGTTCAAGAGTGTCACAATCTAAGAAGCATTCACGTTCATGGATTCTCGTTCATCCATTCACGTTCAAGCATTCACGTACAACCATTCATGTTCAAGCATATGAAAGACATCCTCCTTTGGACAAGTTTCGTGTGGTTTAAGGGCAGAATTCAGCGCCATGCTTTTGTTATTTGGAGGGCTGCCCTTGGAAAGCTTGCAATGAAAGACATCCTCCTTGCTCGTGATATTGTGGTTGATCAACTGTGCCTTCTTTGTAATGCTACTAATGAAACTCATGATCACCTCTTCTTTCGTTGTGGTTACTCTTCTTGGATTTGGCGATCTATCCTTACCCATTACCCCCCCTCCCTTGGACAAGTTTCGTGTGGTTTAAGGGCAGAATTCAGCGCCATGCTTTTGTTCTTTGGAGGGCTGCCCTTGGAATGCTTGCAATGAAAGACATCCTCCTTGCTCGTGGTATTATGGTTGATCAACTGTGCCTTCTTTGCAATGCTACTAATGAAACTCATGATCACCTCTTCTTTCGTTGTGGTTACTCTTCTTGGATTTGGCGATCTATCCTTAGCCGCTACGGGATCCGTCGGGGGCCCATGAACAATATTGTTGAAGAAATAAATCATTTATCTAATGCCAACCTTGATGATCGCACCACGGACCACTTAAAACACCTACTTGCGGCTGCGATTTATTCTATTTGGATGGAAAGAAACACAAGATTTTTCAAAGTTGTTGGGAACTCCCCCCCGATACACAAAAGAGATGTATTGCGCAATATTTTATCTTTCATGCCCATTTGAGTTTGTGTTTCAGGGATGTTGCGGCTACATTTAATCAGCTCCTTTTGGATTTGGGCTGATGTGCTGCACCTAATTTTGCACGCCCCATCAGTTTTTTTGGCTTGGCTGCTCTTATTATATTTTATGTTCTTTCATCTTTTATCCCATGGGGCAGGTTTTGTATTTTTTTGGCCGTCCCATTGTATTTTTTCGTCCCTTCTTCCCATGAATGTCAATGTTTTGTATCTTTTCGTCCCTTCTTCCCAGAAGCGACATTGTATTTTTTTTTGTCGAGACCCTTTCAACCCCTTTTTTGCCGAGAAAAACAAATAATCATAATGTTCAAGTGTGTGACAATATAAGAAGCATTCACGTTGATAGATTCTCGTTCAAGCATTCACATTCAAGCTTTCATGTTAAAGCATTCAAGTTCAACCATTCCTTGTTCGAGCATTTTTGTTCAAGCTTTCCAGTTCAAGCATTCTTGTTCAAGCATTCATGTTTTGGCACACATTCCAGCATTCATGTTCAAGCATTCACCTTCAAGAATTCACGTTCAACCTTTGATGTTCAAGTATTCACATTCAATCATTCACGTTCAACCGTGTCACTATTTATCAAATGATAGCATTCAAACATTCAAGTTCTTGTTCAAGCATTCAAGTTAATGTTCAAATGTGTCACTATCTATCAAGTGTTCAAGTTCAAATATTCACGCTCAAGGAATCTTGTTCAAGCATCCATACTTAAGTAGTCACATTCAAGAGTTCAAGTTCATGCCTTCATGTTCAAGCATTCACGTTCATGCATTCCAGTTTAAGCATTCATGTTCAAGCATTCATGTTCAAACATTGACATTCATGCATTTAAGTTCTAGCATTCCTGTTCAAACATTCACTTTTAAGCATTCAAGTTCATGCATTCACGTTCAAGCATTTGCGTTGAAACATTCATGTTCAAGCCTTCATGTTCATTCATGTTCAAGCTATGACGTTCCAGCAATCATGTTCAACAATGACGTTCAAGCATTCACGTTCAAGCATTAATGTTCAAGGGTGTCACAATCTAAGAAGCATTCACGTTCATGGATTCTCGTTCATGCATTCACATTCAAGCATTCACATTTAAGTATTCACGTTCAAGCATTCATGTTCAAGCATTAACATTCAACCATTTCATGTTCAAGCACGCACGTTCAAGCTTTCCAATTCAAGCATTCTGGTTCAAGCATTCACGTTCAAGAATTCATGTTCAAGCATTCACGTTGAAGAATTCATGTTCAAGCATTCACGTTCAAGGATTCTCGTTCAAGCATTCATGTTCAAGCATTCACATTTAAGCATTCATGTTCAAGCATTCTTGTTCAAGCCTTTCATGTTCAAGCATGTATGTTCAAGCTTTCCAGTACAAGCATTCATGTTCAAGCATTCAGGTTCAAGAATTCACATACAAGCATTCCAGTTCAACCAATATTCTGCAAGCATTCCTGTTTAGGCATTCGTGTTCAAGCATTAATGTTCAAGTAATAATATTTAAGCATTCACGTTTAAGTGTCCAAGTTCAAGCATTCATGTTCAAGCATTTACGTACAAGCGTTCATGTTCAACCATACACGTTCAACCATTCATGTTCAAGAATTCACGTTTAAGAGTGTCATTATCGATCAAGCATTCATGTTCAACCATTCATGTACAACCATTCACGTTCAACCATTCATGTTCAAGCGTGTGACAATATAAGAAGCATTCACATTGAAGGATTCTTGTTCAAGCTTTCATGTTGTAGCATTCAAGTTCAACCATTTCTTGTTCGAGCATGAATGTTCAAGCTTTCCAGTTCAAGTATTCTTGTTCAAGCATTCACGTTCAAGCATTCATGTTCTGGCACGCGTTCCAGTATTCATGTTTAAGCATTCATGTTCAAGCATTCACATTCAAGCATTCATGTCCAACCTTTGATGTTCAAGCATTCATGTTCAAGCGTGTCACTATTTATCAAGTGTTAACATTCAAACGCTCAAGTTCTTGTTCAAGCATTCACGTTAATGTTCGAATGTGTCACTATCTATCAAGCATTCATGTTCAAGCATTCACGTTCATGCATTCCAGTTTAAGCATTCATGTTCAAGCATTCACGTTCATGCATTCCAATTCCAGCATTCCTGTTCAAACATTCACTTTTAAGCATTCAAGTTCATGCATTCACATTCAAGCATTTGCGTGGAAACATTCTTGTTCAAGCCTTCACGTTCAAGCATTCACGTTCAAGCAATGATGTTCCAGCAATCACTTTCAAGCATTCACGTTCAAGCATTCATGTTCCATCATTCACGTTCCATCATTCACGTTCAAGCATTCAGGTTCAAGCATTTACTTTCAGGCATTCACATTCGAGCATTCACGTTCAAGCATCTCACTATCTATCAAGCATTCATGTTCAAGCATTCATGTTCAAGCGTTCATGTTGTTAGCATTCACGTTCAAGTGTGTTACTATCTCAAGCATTCATGTTCAAGCATTCTCGTTCAAGCATTTACGCTCCAACATTCACGTTCAAGCATTCACTTTCAAGCATTCAGATTCGAGCGCTTAGGTTGAAGTATTCATGTTCAGCAATTTGCGCTCAAGCTTTTACGTTCAAGTATTCACTTTCAAACATTCACGGTCAAGCATTCAATTTCAAGCATTTTCGTTAAAGCATTCACATTCAAGAGTGTCAAAATCTAAGAAGTATTCACGTTCATGGATTCTCATTCATGCATTCATGTTCATGGATTCTTGTTCATGCATTCACGTTCAAGCATTCATGTTCAAGCACGCAAGTTCAAGCTTTCCAATTCAAGCATTCTGTTTCAAGCACTCACGTTCAAGCATTCACGTTAAAGAAATCTTGTTCAAGCATTCACGTTCAATGATTCTCGTTCAAGCATTCATGTTCAAGCATTAACATTTAAGCATTCACGTTTAAGCATTCTTATTCAAGCATTCTTGTTCAAGCCTTTCATGTTCAAGCATGTACGTTCAAGCTTTCCAGTACAAGCATTCCTGTTCAAGCATTCATGTTCAAACATTCATGTTCAAGAATTCACGTACAAGCATTCTAGTTCAACCAGTCTTCTGCAAGCATTCCTGTTTAAGCATTAATGTTCAAGCAATAACATTTAAGCATTCACGTTTAAGCGTCCAAGTTCAAGCATTCATGTTCAAGCATTTACGTACAAGCATTCATGTTCAACCATACATGTTCAACCATTCATGTTCAAGCATTCACGTTCGAGCGTGTCACTATCGATCAAGCATTCATGGTCAACCATTCACGTACAACCATTCACGTTCAACCATTCATGTTCAAGCGTGTGACAATATAAGAAGCATTCATGTTGAAGGATTCTCGTTCAAGCATTCACATTCAAGCATTCATGTTAAAGCATTCAAGTTCAACCATTTCTTGTTAGATCATGAATGTTCAAGCTTTCCAGTTCAAGCATTCTTGTTCAAGCATTCACGTTCAAGCATTCAGGTTCTAGCATTCATGTTCAAACATTCATGTTCAAGCATTCATGTTCTAGCACACGTTCCAGCATTCATGTTCAAGCATTCACGTTCAAGCATTCACATTCAAGAATTCAACTTCAAGCATTCACGTTCAACCTTTGATGTTCAAGCATTCATGTTCAAGCGTGTCACTATTTATCAAGCGTTAACGTTCAAACGTTAAAGTTCTTGTTCAAGCATTCACGTTAATTTTCGAATGTGTCACTATCTATCAAGCATTCAAGTTCAAGCATTCACGTTCAAGGAATCTTGTTCAAGCATCCATACTTAAGCAGTCATATTCAAAGTTCAAGTTCATGCCTTCATGTTCAAGCATTCATGTTCATGCATTCCAGTTTAAGCATTCATGTTCAAGCATCCATGTTCAAGCATTCACGTTCATGCATTCCAGTTCCAGCATTCCTATTCAAACATTCAAGTTCATGCATTCATGTTCATGCATTCACGTTCAAGCATTCACGTTCAAGCATTTAGGTTCTAGCTTTCATGTTCAAGCATTCTTGTTCAAGCATTCATGTTCAAGTATTCATGTTCTAGCACACGTTCCAACATTCACGTTCAAGCATTCACGTTCAAGTGTTCACATTCAAGCATTCACGTTCAACCTCTGATGTTCAAGTATTCACGTTCAATCATGTCACTATCTATCAAGCATTAATGTTCTGGTACATGTTCAAGCATTCACCATCAAGCATTCCTGTTCAAACATTCACTATTATGCATTCAAGTTCAAGCATGCATGTTCAAGCATTCACGCTCACGCAATGAAGTTCAAGCAATGACGTTCAAGCATTCTAGTTCACGAGTTCATGTTCAAGCATTCTTGTTCAAACATTCACGCTCAAGCGTTCTGATTCAAGCATTCACGTTCAAGCATTCTAGTGCAAGAGTTCATGTTCAAGCATTCTTGTTCAAACATTCATGCTCAAGCGTTCTGGTTCAAGCATTCACTTTCTGGCATTCACTTTCAAACATTCCCTTCCAAGCATTCACGTTCAAGCATTCTTGTTCAAGCATTCACGCTCAAGCATTCGTGTTCAAGAATTTACGTTCAAGCATTCACATTCAAGCATTAACGTTCAAGCATTCATGCTCAAACATTTAAGTTCAAGAGTTCATGTTCAAGCATTCATGTTCTAGGATTCTTGCTCGAGCATTTTCATTCCAGCGTGTTACTATCACTCAACCATTCACTTTCAAGCATTCACATTCAAGCAATCACATTCAAGCATTCATGTTCAACCATTTCACGTTCAAGGATTCACGCTCAAGCATTCAAGTTCGAGCATTCCTATTCAAGCGTTCTTGTTAAGGTAATGATGTTCAAGCATTCTTGTTAAAGCAATGACATTCAAGCAGCGTTCTTGTTAGGGTAATGATGTTCAAGCATTCTTGTTAAAGCAATGACATTCAAGCATTCACGCTCAAGCATTCATGTTCATGTATTTATGTTCAAGCATTTAGGTTCTAGCTTTCATGTTCAAGCATTCTTGTTCAAGCATTCACGTTCAACCATTCATGTTCTGGCACACGTTCCAACATTCATGTTCAAGCATTCACGTTCAAGTGTTCACATTCAAGCATTCACATTCAACCTTTGATGTTCAAGCATTCACGTTCAAGCATGTCACTATCTATCAAACATTCACATTCAAGCATTAATGTTATGGTACACGTTCAAGCATTCACCTTCAAGCATTCATGTTCAAGCATTCCTATTCAAGCTTTCATGTTCAAGCATTCACGTTCAGGCATTCATGTTCACGCAATGACATTCAAGCATTCACATTCAAGCAATGACGTTCAAGCATTCAGGTTCACGCATTCCAGTTCAAGAGATCATGTCAAGCATTCTTGTTCAAACATTCATGCTCAAGCATTCTGGTTCAAGCATTCACGTTCAAGCATTCATTTTCTGGCATTCACATTCAACCATTCACCTTCAAGCATTCACGTTCAAGCATTCTCAATCAAGCATTCACGTTCAAGCATTAAAATTCAAGCATTCACGTTCAAACGTTCAAGTTCAAGAGCTCATGTTCAAGCATTCACGTTCTAGGATTCTTGCTCGAGCATTTACATTCAAGCGTGTTACTATCTCTGAAGCAATCACTTTTAAGCATTCATGTTCAAGCAATCACGTTCAAGCATTCATGTTCAACCATTCACGTTCAAGCATTCAGGCTTAAGCATTCAGGTACAAGCACTCATTTTCAAACATTCACATTCGAGCATTCCTGTTCATGCATTCTTGTTAAAGCATTCACGTTCCAGCATTCATGTTCATGCATTCACGTTCAAGCATTCATGTTCATGCATTCACGTTCAAGCATTTAGGTTCTAGCTTTCATGTTCAAGCATTCTTGTTCAAGCATTCACGTTCAAGCATTCATGTTCTGGCATTCACATTCAACTTTTGATGTTCGAACATTCACATTCAAGCATTTCACTATCGATCAAGTATTCACGTTCAAGCATTAATGTTTTGGTACACGTTCAAGCATTCACATTCAAGCATTCACCTTCAAGCATTCACGTTCAAGCATTCCTATTTAAGCTTTCATGTTCAAGCATTCACATTCAGGCATTCACGTTCACGCAATGACATTTAAGCATTCACGTTCAAGCAATGACGTTCAAGCATTCACGTTGAAGCATTCCATTTCAAGAGTTCATGTTCAAGCATTCTTGTTCAAACATTCACGCTCAAGCATTCAGGTTCAAGCATTCATGTTCAAGCATTCACTTTCTGGCATTCACGTTCAAACATTCACTTTCAAGCATTCACGTTCAAGCATTCTTGTTCAATCATTCACGTTCAGGCATTCGTGTTCAAGCATTCACGTTCAAGCATAACGTTCAAGCATTCATGTTCAAGCATTAACGTTCAAATGTTCAAGTTCAAGAGTTCATGTTCAAGCATTCATGTTCTAGCATTCTTACTCGAGCATTTACATTCAAGCGTGTTACTATCTCTCAAGCATTCACATTCAAGCATTCATGTTCAACCATTCACGTTCAAGCATTCAGGTACAAGCACACATTTTCAAACATTCACGTTCGAGCATTCCTATTCAAGCATTCTTGTTAAAAAAACGACGCTCAAGCATTCTTGTTAAAGCAATGACATTCAAGCATTCACGTTCAAGCATTCATGTTCATGCATTCACGTTCAAGCATTCATGTTCAGGCACACGTTCCAACATTCATGTTCAAGCATTCACGTTCAAGTGTTCACATTCAAGCATTCACGTTCAATCTTTGATGTTCAAGCGTGTCACTATCTATCAAGCATTCACGTTCAAATGTTTGAGTTCAAATTTAAGCATTCACGTTAATTCTTGAATGTGTCACTATCTTTCAAGCGTTCACGTTCAAGGAATTTTGTTCAGGCATCCATACTTAAGCAGTCACATTCAAGAGTTCAAGTTCATGCCTTCATGTTCAAGCATTCTTCATGTTCAAGCATTCACGTTCATGCATTCTAGTTTATGCATTCATGTTGAAGCATTCATGTTCATGCATTCTAGTTCCAGCATTCCTGTTCAAATGTTCACTTTTAAGCATTCAAGTTCACGCATTCACGTTCAAGCATTCACATTCATTCATGTTCAAGCATTCATGTTCATTCACATTCAAGCATTAATGTTCATGCATTCATGTTCAACAATTTCATGTTCAAGCACGCACGTTTCAGCTTTCCAATTCAGGCATTCTGGTTCAAGCATTTACGTTCAAGAATTCACGTTCAAGCATTCACATTCAAGAATTCATGTTCAAGCATTCATGTTCAAGCATTCACATTTAAGCATTCACTTTCAAGCATTCATGTTCAAGCATTCTTGATCAAGCCTTTCATGTTCAAGCATGTACATTCAAGCTTACTAGTACAAGCATTCATGTTCAAGCATTCACATACAAGCATTCCAATTCAACCAGTCTTCTGCAAGCATTCTTGTTCAAGCATTCACATTCAAGCATTAATGTTCAAGCAATAACAGTTAAGCATTCACATTTAAGCATCCATGTTCAAGCATTCATCTTCAAGCATTTATGTACAAGCATTCATGTTCAACCATACACGTCCAACCATTCATGTTCAAGCATTCACGTTCGAGCGTGTCACTATCGATCAAGCATTCATGTTCAACCATTCACGTACAACCATTTATGTTCAAGCATGTGACAATATAAGAAGCATTCACGTTGAAGGATTCTCGTTCAAGCATTCACAGTCAAGCTTTCATTTCAAAGCATTCAAGTTCAACCATTTCTTGTTCGAGCATGAATGTTCAGGCTTTCCAGTTCAAGCATTCACTTACAATAATTCATGTTCAGGCATTCACGTTCAAGAATTCATGTTCAAGCAGTCACGTTCGAGTGTATCACTATTCATCCAGCATTCACATTCAAGGATTCTCATTCAAGCATTCATGTTCAAGCATTCACATTTAAACATTCATGTTCAAGCATTCATGGTCAAGCATTCTAGTCCAAGCATTTTTGTTCAAGCTTGCACGTTCAAGCTTTCTAATACAAGCATTCATGTATTCACATTCAGGCATTCAGGTTCAAGTATTCACGTTGAAGCATTCTAGTTCAACCAGTCATGTGCAAGCATTCTTGTTCAAGTATTCACGTTCAAGCATTCATGTTCAAGCAATAACGTTTAAGCATTAACATTCAAGCATTCTAGTTCAAGCGGTCATGTTCCAACATTTTCATACAAGCATTCACATTTAACCATTCATGTACAAGCATTCAATTTCAAGCATTCACGTTCATGCGTTTACGCTCGAGCATTCACGTTCAAGCATGTCATTGTCAATCAAGCATTCTCATTCAAGCATTCAAGTTCTAGCATTCACGTTTAGGCAATTTTGTTAAAGCATTCACGTTCAAGAAATAATGTTCTGGTACAAGCTCAAGCATTCACATTCAAGCATTCACGCTCAAGCATTCCTGTTCAAATATTCACTATTATGCATTCAAGTTCAAGCATGCACGTTCAAGCTTTCATGTTCAAGCATTCCAGTTCAAGAGTTCATGTTCAAGCATTCTTGTTCAAACATTCACGCTCAAGTGTTCTGGTTCAAGCATTCACTTTCTGGCGTTCAAGTTCAAACATTCACTTTCAAGCATTCACGTTCAAGCATTCTTGTTCAAGCATTCACGTTCAGGCATTCATGTTCAAGCATTCACGTTCAAGCATTCATGTTCAAATGTTCAAGTTCAAGAGTTCATGTTCAAGCATTCACGTTCTAGCATTCTTGCTCGAGCATTTACATTCAAGCGTGTTACTATCTCTCAAGCATTCACTTTCAAGCATTCATGTTCAAGCAATCACGTTCAAGCATTCATGTTCAACCATTCACGTTCAAGCATTCAGGCTCAAGCATTTAGGTACAAGCACTCATTTTCAAACATTCACATTCGAGCATTCCTGTTCAAGCATTCTTGTTAAAGCAATGACGTTCAAGCATTCTTGTTAAAGCAATGACATTCAAGCATTCACGTTCAAGCATTCATGTTCATGCATTCACATTCAAGCATTCACGTTCAAGCATTTAGGTTCTAACTTTCATGTTCAAGCATTCATGTTCAGGCACATGTTCCAACATTCATGTTCAAGCATTCACGTTCAAGTGTTCACATTCAAGCATTCACATTCAAGTATTCACATTCAACCTTTGATGTTCAAGTATTCACGTTCAAGTGTGTCACTATCTATCAAGCATTCACGTTCAAACATTCAAATTCAAGTTTAAGCATTCACGTTAATGCTTGAATGTGTGACTATCTATCAAGCATTTAATTTCAAGCATTCATGTTCAAGGAATCTTGTTCAAGCATCCATACATAAGCAGTCACATTCAAGAGTTCAAGTTCATGCCTTCATGTTCAAGCATTCATGTTCAAGCATTCACGTTCATGCATTCTAGTTTAAGCATTCATATTTAAGCATTCATGTTCAAGCATTCACGTTCATGCATTTCAGTTCTAGCATTCTTGTTCAAAGATTCACTTTTAAGCATTCACGTTCAAGCATTCGCGTTGAAACATTCATGTTCAAGCATTCACGTTCAAGCAATGATGTTCCAGCATTCACGTTCAACAATGATGTTCAAGCATGAACTTTCAAGCATTCGCGTTGAAGAATTAATGTTCAAGCATTCATGTTCAAGCATTCACATTCAAGAATTCATGTTCAAGCATTCACGTTCAAGCATTCATATTCAAGCGTTCACCTTCAAGCATTCACTTTCGAGCATTCACGTTCAAGCATCTCACTATCTATCAAGCATTCATGTTCAAGCATTCATATTCCAGCATTCACGTTCAAGCATTTTCGTTCAAGCATTCATGTTCAAGTGTGTTACTATTATGCATTCAACATTCAAGCATTCACCTTCAAGCATTCACGTTCAAGCATTCCTGTTCAAACATTCACTATTATGCATTCAAGTTCAAGCATGCACGTTCAAGCTTTCATGTTCAAGCATTCACGTTCAAGCTTTCACGTTCACACAATGACGTTCAAGCATTCACGTTCAAGCAATGACGTTCAAGCATTTAGGTTCAAGCATTCACGTTCAAGCATTCCAGTTCAAGAGTTCATGTTCAAGCATTCTTGTTCAAATAATCTCTCTTTTATTTTTCTTCATCTCTCTTTTATTTTTTTGTTCATCTTCTTCTTCCCCTAGATTCAAGCTGCTTTAAGGTCTTCTCCTTGCTGCCTCAAGGTCATTCTCATCCCCTCCTAACTGGGCGTGCTACCCTGAGCTTCCTGCTCCTAGCTACCGAGCTGGGTAGCTAGGAACCCATTGCCTGACAACAGCTTGTTGTCACCTTCGATCTGGTGCTTGGTTCTGGCTTCTTCTAATAGATAGCTATCTTCCATCCTGCTCGGGGTTGGCCTGCGGGTGTTTTTGCTCTTATTCCTTCATGGGAAAGAACAAAAGCTTTGCTGCAAGTGCTCCTTCTTTCCCCAGGTCCCTTGAGATTCATAGGCTGAAGGCTCAGCTTGCTTCCTTCAATAGATCTATGTCATTCGGAATGGCCCATAGGACTCCTAACAACTCCTGTTTCTGGGCATTGCCTTCCCACCTGACATTGCTGAGGTTGAAGACGTATCTCTCACCATCTATTCGAGCTCTCAAGTTGGCCGCTTAACACTTAATCCCACTCCCCTGCACCCAGCTCTCAACAGCCAATCACTGGTCGACAGCAACATCCCTGGAAAAGCAATTTCTCCAATTTCAAAAAGTACAGGCCAATACAACTCCCGCCCCTTGGCTATTGGATCTCCCACATGTAAGCCCACTGGGCCCCCTACCATACCAACTTCCCCCACCAAATCGAATACTGCTGACCCAAGCCCTGCAGTTGACCCGCTTATTGCTGACCCACCCATGGACCCTCACTTAAAGCCTGCGAGCCCAACAGACCCCAACACCAAGCATCCCCCGCCGACCCGCCTGGGAAGACCCCAGATTACCCATCCAAACCGGTGGCCTCTCCTTCCCTCACCATGCAGACTCTAAACACTTCAATCACTGCCATACCAACACCCTCCCTCAACAACCAAACCACCACTGGCCTCATACCCATCCCTAGAAGCAACTCAAATCCTATTCATACCAGGCCAAATGGTGGCCACACACCTAATTCTCAGACCCTTGAACCTCACCCTAGCAAATCTGATGCCACTCATCCCCTTTCCTGGAGCAGCCTCTTTTAACATAAATCCACCAGAACTCCTGGCAAAGATTTACATTTCATTGCTCCTACAATGAAGAGTGAGCTTGTAGCAGTTTGCCCGAAGGCAGAACTTGAAGAGGAAGTAGCCACTTAGGAAAACTCTCTCATTGGCTACATCATAGGCTTAAAGCCAAGCACATATAGCTTAAAAATTTCCATCAACCGGAAATGGGATGTAAAAGGAGGGGTGGATGTTCTCCCAATCAGTAATGGCTTTTTTCTTTTCAAGATAAATAACATCGAGGATCAGAATAGAATTCTTAAAGGCGGACAATGGTCAATTGCTGGCTGGCCTCTAATCCTATGGAAATGGACAGCGGACTTACATCCAGAAAAAGAGCTGCTCTCCACCATCCCAATTTGGATCCATTTTCCAAACCTCCGCATGCACTTCTGGTCCCCTAAGACTTTGAGCAGATTGGCGAGCATCATTGGGAAACCAATCTCCATTGATGGCGGTACCTTCTCAAGATCCCGCGTGGACTACGCAAAGGTTTGTGTGGAGGTAAGCCTTCAATGCACCTTCCCTTATTCGATTTTGGTTGAAGTTGAAAACGGCATCCCTTTCCATCAAGAGGTGGAATATGAGTGGAAGCCTGAGGCATGCCCCCATTGCCATTCCTTTAGGAATTCCCCTAGGGAGTGTATTCATCGAATTGATACCTCAAAAAACCAGGTGTTGCTTCAATCTGATCACAACACCACTGATCCCAAGGTACACACAGCCATTAACTCAGAAACCAGTTTCTCAGCAACCAATACATCACCTTCCAAAGCCTAGGTAGCCAGCCTAGACCCCCCTCCGGCCACTTACAATCCTGCCATTACCTCTCAACAATCGCATATTCAGCAGTTATCTCACCACATACAAAAAAAAGCCATAAAAAAGGCACCAGCCAACACCTCTTCCATTGCCCAAAACCCCACACCAGCCAATTCATTGCAAACTAATGAGTCACCAGCCACCATTTCTGCTATTCCAGCTGACAAAACACCAAACAAGATCCATTCTACTACACCTAAACCCTCCAATCAGGCCTTCAAAAGACATCAGATTTTCCAACCCATTCCAATTGCTTACGGATTGTGAAATTTTTCTTCAAAGCAAAATGGTGAGTCAAATTACGGGTACACCTTCAGCCATCCAATCCGGGGATTTCCAAAACCAGGTACAACCATCAAGTACCAATGGATTTGAGGCTCATGCAGTCCAAACTGTCACAGGCAGCCAACCCAATGAGGGTAAGAGCATAACTAATTATGAGGCCTTACAAGAGGAGGCCATCCAACCCCCTGAAAATTACCCATGATCTATGCTACATGGAATGTTCGGGGCCTTTGTAGCCTTGTGAGACAGCGGGAAATCAAAGCCTGGATCAAAACCACTAAGCTATCCCTAGTAGCTCTTATTGAAACAAAACTGGATGTCTCTAGTCTTCCTTGGGTTAAGAGACACATTTGCCTAAATTGGAACATCTTTGGAAATGGTAGTCATAACACAAAGTGCAGAATTATCCTTTGCTGGAATGAGGATCATGTGCCTCTTAAAATTCTTTCTCATGATACACAATATATACATTGCCTTGTCTAGATCCCCACTCTACGCTTTGAGTTCCTGTTCACCGCTATTTACGGAGAAAATGTTGCTAGCCGTCGAACTGACCTTTTGAATCAGCTCTCCAGCATTGGCAGCACCATAAACCTCCCTTGGATCCTATCTGGCGATTGGAACATGGTAAGGTACTCCATTGAAAAGATTGGAGGAAGGCCAATCCCTTCAAGGCTTCTTGAAGAGTTTAAAACATTCATAGATGCTTCCAATCTCAATGGTCATCACCATACTTGGAACAACAAGAGAAACTCTAATAAATGACAGATTGCCACCAAGTTGGATCGCGCTTTGGTCAATCATCATTGGGTTTAGCAATTCACCTCCTCCAATGCTATGAACATGCCGGCTGGTCTATCCGATCACAGCCCCATCGTCATACACCTAAGCAGCCCCATTGATCAGGGCTCAAGGCCTTTCAAGTTCTTTTCAATGTGTGCATCCCACCAATCCTTCAAAGCTTTAATTTTGGATAGCTGGGCTATAAGAGTTAAAGGAAACCCCCTCTACCAACTTGCTGAAAAACTAAGGCACACCAAGAGGATCCTTAAAATTTGGGACCGTGATGTATTCGGGTCCATGAAGCTAGAAATGCTGTGGAACATGACCTCAATTTGATCCAAAGGGAGCTGCAAAGCCATCCGTTTGATACCATCCTTATAAATGATGAAAAAGAAGCTACTTCCAACCTACGCCGAATCCTTTGCGCTGAAGAATCCTTTGCCCGCGATAAATCTAGAGCCTTGTGAAAAAAACTTGGTGACTCTAACACTAAGTACTTCTACTCTGAAATGTCTTCCAGGCGCCATATTAACACCATCAGTAGCATCACTCTTTAGGATGGTTCCACTAGCTCAAATCAGCATGCCATACCAACACCCTCCCTCAGCAACCAAACCACCACTAGCCTCATACCCATTCCTAGAATCAACTCAAATCCTGTTCATACCAGGCGAAATGGTGGCCACACACCTGATTCTCAGACCCCTGAACCTCACCCTAGCAAATCTGATGCCAATCTCATCCCCCTTCCTGGAGCAGCCTCTTTCAGCATAAATTCACCAGAACTCCTGGCAAATATTTACATTTCATTGCTCCTACAATGAAGAGTGAGCTTGTAGCAGTTTGCCCGAAGGCAGAACTTGAAGAGGAAGCAGCCACTTAGGAAAACTCTCATTCTTTACATCATAGGCTTAAAGCCAAGCACATATGGCTTAAAAATTGCCGTCGACCGGAAATGGTGATGTAAAGGAGGGGTGGATGTTCTCCCAATCAGTAATGGCTTTTTTCTTTTCAAGATAAATAACATCGAGGATCGGAACATAATTCTTAAAGGCGGAGCATGGTCAATTGTTGGCCGGCCTCTAATCCTAAGGAAATGGACAGCGGACTTACATCCAGAAAAAGAGCTGCTCTCCGCCATCCCAATTTGGATCCATTTTCCAAACCCCCGCATGCACTTCTGGTCCCCTAAGACTCTGAGCAGATTGGTGAGCATCATTGGGAAACCAATCTACATTGATGGTGGTACCTTCTCAAGATCCCGCATGGACTACGCAAAGGTTTGTGTGGAGGTAAGCCTTCAATGCGCCTTCCCTGATTCGATTTTGGTTGAAGTTGAAAACGGCATCCCTTTCCATCAAGAGGTGGAATATGAGTGGAAGCCTGAGGCATGCCCCCATTGCCATTCCTTTGGGAATTCCCCTAGGGAGTGTATTCATCGAATTGATACCTCAAAAAACTAGGTGTTGCTTCAATCTGATCACAGCACCACTGATCCCAAGGTACATAGAGCCATTAACTCAGAAACCAGTTTCTCAGCAGCCAATACATCACCTTCCAAAGCCTAGGTAGCCAGCCTAGACCCCCCTCCCGCCGCTTACAATCCTGCCATTACCTCTCAACAATCGCATATTCAGCAGTTATCTCACCACATACAAAAAAAAGCCATAAAAAAGGCACCAGCCAACACTTCTTCCATTGTCCAAAACCCCACACCAGCCAATTCATTGCAATCTAATGAGTCACCAGCCACCATTTCTGCTATTCCAACTGACAAAACACCAAACAAGATCCATTCTACTACACCTAAACCCTCCAATCAGGCCTTCAAAAGACACAACAGATTTTCCAACCCATTCCAATTGCTTACGGATTGTGAAACTTTTCTTCAAAGCAAAATGGCGAGTCAAATTACGGGTACACCTTCAGCCATCCAATCCGGGGATTTCCAAAACCGGGTACAGCCATCAAGTACCAATGGATTTGAGGCTCATGCGGTCCAAACTGTTAGAGGCAGGTAAGAGCATAACTAATTATGAGGCCTTACAAGAGGAGACCATCCAACCCCCTGAAAATTACCCATGATCTGTGCTACATGGAATGTTCGGGGCCTTTGTAGCGTTGTGAGACAGCAGGAAATCAAAGCTTGGATCAAAACCACTAAGCTATCCTTGGTTGCTCTTATTGAAATAAAATTAGATGTCTCTAGTCTACCTCGGGTTAAGAGACACATTTGCCCAAATTGGAACATCTTTGGAAATGGTAGTCATAACACCAAGTGCAGAATTATCCTTTGCTGGAATGAGGATGATGTGTTTCTTTAAATTCTTTTTCATGATACACAATATATACATTTCCTTGTCCAGATCCCCACTCTATGCTTTGAGTTCCTGTTCACCGCTATTTACGAAGAAAATATTGCTAGCCGTCGAACTGACCTTTGGAATCAGCTCTCCAGCGTTGGCAGCACCATAAACCTCTCTTGGATCTTATCTGGCGATTGGAACATGGTAAGGTACTCCACTGAAAAGATTGGAGGAAGGCCGATCCCTTCTAGGCCGATCCCAATGACATCAGGTCTGCTGGTCATCACCATACTTGGAACAACAAGAGCAACTCTAATAAATGATGGATTGCCGCCAAGTTGGATTGCGCTTTGGTCAATCATCATTGGGTTCAGCAATTCACCTCCTCCAATGCTATGAACATGCCGGCTGGTCTATCCAATCACAGCCCCATCGTCATACACCTAAGCAGCCCCATTGATCCGGGCTCAAGGCCTTTCAAGTTCTTTTCAATGTGTACATCCCACCAATCCTTCAAAGCTTTAATTTTGGATAGCTAGGCTATTAGAGTTAAAGGAAACTCCCTCTACCAACTTGCTGAAAAACTAAGGCACACCAAGAGGATCCTTAAAATTTGGGACCGTGATGTATTCGGGTCTATCCATGAAGCTAGAAATGCTGCAGAACATAACCTTAATTTGATCCAAAGGGAGCTGCAAAGCCATCCATTTGATAGCATCCTTATAAATGATGAAAAAGAGGCTTCTTCCAACTTACGCCGAATCCTTTCCGCTGAAGAATCCTTTGCCCGCGATAAATCTAGAGCCTTGTGGAAAAAACTTGGTGACTCTAACACTAAGTACTTCTACTCTGAAATGTCTTCCAGGTGCCACATTAACACCATCAGTAGCATCACTCTTCAGGATGGTTCCACTAGCTCAAATCAGCATGTCATTCAAGCTGAAGTGGTTCGATATTTCCAAAGCCTCCTTAACAGAGCTAGAGACAATTTAGACACTCCTTATACTCACATTCCCTTCAATGTCAGGCTTACTGATGCTAATCGGGGTATCCTATCCAGGATGGTCACTCCTGCTGAGATTAAAAGGGCTGTTTTCGCTCTTCATCCTAATAAAGTGCCAGGGCCGGACGGTTTCACGGGAATTTTCTTCCATAAGTGCTGGGATATTATTAGTGGAAATGTGGTAAATGCTACCACTCATTTTTTTCAAAGTAAACATCTTCTTAGATCCATCAATAACCCCTTTATTGCCATGGTCCCTAAGAATGAGAATGCAGCCAGGTTCGATGAATTCAGGCCGATCTCCTTGAGCAACTTTGGGTACAAAGTCATCTCCAAGATCCTCGCCACCGGAATTCAACCTCTCATGCCTAGAATCATCAATCCTGCTCAGTCTGCTTTTATCAAGGGAAGAACCATTCATGACAACATTCTTAGCCAAGCTCTCATGCATGGTTTTTTCACAGAACTAAAGGGAAGCCTAGAATGATAAACAAAATTGACTTTAAAAAGGCATTTGACAGTGTGAAATGGGACTATCTTACCCATTGCTTATACCAAATTGGGTTCCCAACCATCTTTATTGAATGGATCATTGAATGCATTGCTACGCCCACCTTTTCGATCCTCGTTAATGGCAGCCCTAAAGGTTTCTTCAGCAGCTCTTGTGGTTTATGACAGGGAGACCCGATCTCTCCTCTTCTATTTACCATTGCTCTTGAGGGCTTTTCGTCTCTATTAATGCAGGAATGTAACTCACGCAATATTACTCATTGACTCTCTACCCCGCTCAACATCCATCATCTTTTATTTGCGGACAATCTAATAATATTTGTTGAAGGTAATATTCACAATGCTAAGGAAATCCAGAAGTTGCTCATTCACTTTGGTAGAAGATTAGGGCTGCAATATAACAACTTGAAATCCAAGGTAATTTTTGGTGGTGCGACTCGTAGAATGAATCTCCCTTGGTATGGAGAAAGGATCCTTACCGATGAAGTACCTGGGGCTTCGTCTCAATAGTTCCCATCTCACTTCCTCTGATTGCAATCCCGTGGGGGATAAAATCCGTCAAAAAATTAATTTTGGCAAATGAGGAACTTTTCCCAAGCTGGCAGGTTGGAATTGATTAAATCCACCCTTTCCTATTTTCATATATATTGGTTTGCTCCGTTTCACCTCCCTCAATCCACCATTAAATCTGTGGAGCAACTTCTTTGTGGATTCTTATGGGAAGGCAAGGACAAACCTATTAAAATTGCCACCATTCTTGGGGCAGCCTTTGCAAGCTTAAGGATGAAGGGGGGCTGGGCCTTCATCCATTGAAGGATTGGGCTGCCATCCTCATGATGAAACTTTGCTGGAGATATCTCACCTGCCGGCAGTCTCTTTGGGCCAGCTGGGTTCGCTACAAGTACCAAAACTCCACCTCCTTTTGGGAACTTCCTATACCTCGCTTATGTTCCTGGGGTGTTAGAGGTCTCTTCCATGCACGCTCACCACTTCGACCTACTGTTAAAATGCTCATTGGAAATGGTGAGAACACTGATT
>CM037598.1:67991001-68073073 GCA_021018995.1 Chloranthus sessilifolius | reverse complement strand
GAAAATGAATCCTTGAACGTGAAAGCATGAAGCGTGAATGGTTGAACATGAATGCTTCAACCTGAGTGCTTGAACTTGAAAGGTTGAAAGTGAATGCTTGAACGCAAATTCTTAAACGTGAATGCTTGAACGTAAATGGTTGAACATGAATGCATGAACGTTATTGCTTGAGAGATAACAACGTGCTTGAACATTAATGCCTGAACGTAAATGCTTGAACTAGAATGCTTGAACGTGAATGCTAGAACATGAATGCGTCAAAGTGACTGCTTGATAGATAGTGACATGCAAGAATGTGAATGCTCGAACTTGAATGCTTGAACGTGAATGCTAGAACATGAATGCATGAACATGAATATAGATAGTAGTGACACGCATGAACGTGAATGCTTGAGCATGAATGGTTGAATGTGAATGCATGAACGTGAATGCTTGAACCTGAATGCTTGAAGGTGAACGCTTGAATGTGAATGTTTGAAAATGAATGGTTGAATGTGTGCATGAACATGAATACATGAACGTGAATGCTTGAACGTCAATGCTCGAACGTCAATGCTTCTTAGATAGTGACACGATTGAACGTGAATGATTGAACATGAATGGCTGAACGTGAATGCTTGAAGGTGAGCGCTTGAACATGAATCCTTGAACGTGAATGCTTGAACGTCATTACTTGAACAAGAATGCTTGAACCCGAATGCATGATAGATAGTGACTCGCTTGAACGTTCAGGCTTTAACATTAATGCTTGAACATGAATACTTGAACATGAGGGCTTGAACATGAATGCCTGAATGTCTTTGCTTGAACAAGAATGCTTGAGCGTCGATGCATGATAGATACTGACACGCTTAAATGTGAATGCTTGAGCATTAATACTTGAACGTGAATAATGGAACGAGAATGCTTGAATGTGAATGCTAGAACATGAATGGTTGAATGTGAATGCTTTATAGATAGTGACACGCTTGAACGTGAATGCTTGAACGTCATTGTTGAACGTGAATGCTTGAACGTCATTTCTTGAACGTGAATGCTTGAACGTGAGTGCTTGAACCTCAATGCTTGAACGAGAATGCTTGAACTTGAATACTTGACCGTGAATGTTTGAAAATGAATCCTTGAACGTGAAAGCTTGAGCGTGAATGGTTGAACATGAATGCTTCAACCTGAGTGCTTGAACCTGAAAGGTTGAAAGTGAATGCTTGAACGTAAATTCTTGAACGTGAATGCTTGAACGTAAATGGTTGAACATGAATGCATGAACGTGATTGCTTGAGAGATATCAACACGCTTGAACGTTAATGCTTGAACGTGAATGCTTGAACTAGAATGCTTGAACGTGAATGCTAGAACATGAATGCGTCAAAGTGAATGCTTGATAGATAGTGACATGCTTGAACGTGAATGCTCGAACCTGAATGCTTGAACAAGAATGCTTGAACGTGAATGCTAGAACATGAATATAGATAGTAGTGACACGCATGAATGTGAATTCTTAAACCTGACTGCTTGAATGCTTGAGCATGAATGGTTGAATGTGAATGCATGAACGTGAATGCTTGAACCTGAATGCATGAAGGTGAATGTTTGAATGTGAATGCTGGAACATGAATGGTTGAATGTGTACATGAACATGAATACATGAACGTGAATGCTTGAACGTCAATGCTTCTTAGATAGTGACACGATTGAAAGTGAATGATTGAACATGAATGGTTGAACGTGAATGCTTGAAGGTGAGCGCTTGAACATGAATCCTTGAACGTGAATGCTTGAAGGTGAGCGCTTGAACATGAATCCTTGAACGTGAATGCTTGAAGGTGAACACTTGAACGTCATTACTTGAAAAAGAATCCTTGAATGTGAATGCATGATAGATAGTGACGCGCTTGAAAGTTAAGGCTTGAACTTTAATGCATGAACGTGAATACTTGAACATGAGGGCTTGAACGTGAATGATTGAACGTGAATGATTGAACGTGAATGCTTGAACGTCGATGCATGATAGATAGTGACACGCTTAAACGTGAATGCTTGAGCATTAATGCTTGAACGTGAATGTTTGAATGTGAATAATGGAACGAGAATGCTTGAACATGAATGCTAGAACATGAATGGTTGAACGTGAATGCTTTATAGACAGTGGCACTCTTAAACGTGAATGCTTGAACGTCATTTCTTAAACATGAATGCTTGAACGTGAGTGCTTGAACCTCAATGCTTGAACGAGAATGCTTGAACTTGAATACTTGACCGTGAATGTTTGAAAATGAATCCTTGAACGTGAAAGCTGGAACATGAATGGTTGATAATGAATGCTTCAACCTGAGTGCTCGAACCTGAATGCTTGAAAGTGAATGCTAGAATGTAAATTCTTGAACGTGAATGCTAGAACGTAATTGTTTAACCATGAATGCTTGAACGTGAATGCTTGAGAGATAGTAACACGCTTAAACATGAATGCTTGAACGTGAATGTTTGAATGTGAATACTTGAACGAGAATGCTTGAACGTGAATGCTTGATAGATAGTGACATGCTTGAGCGTGAATGCTCGAACCTGAATGCTTGAAGGTGAACGCTTGAACGTGAATGCTTGAACATGAATGGTTGAACGTGAATGCTTTATAGATAGTGACACGCTTGAACAGGAATGCTTGAACGCCATTGTTGAATGTGAATGCTTGAACGTCATTTCTTAAACGTGATTGCTTGAACGTTAGTGCTTGAACCTCAATGCTTGAACGGGAATGCTGGATCGTGAATGTTTGAAAATGAATGCTTGAACATGAATGATAATGGGTGTTTCAACCTGAGTGTTCGAACCTGAATGCTTGAAACTGAATGCTAGAACGTAAATTCTTAAATGTGAATGCTAGAACCTAAGTGTTTGACCATGAATGCTTGAACGTGAATGCTTGAGAGATAGTGACACGCTTGAACGTGAATGTTGGAACATGAATGCTTGAACGAAAATGCCTGAACGTGAATGCTAGAACTTGAATACTTGAATGTGAATGCTTGATAAATAGTGACATACTTGAACGTGAATGCTCGAACCTGAATGCTTGAAGGTGAACGCTTGAATGTGAATGCTTGAACATGAATGGTTGAATGTGAATGCATGATAGATAGTGACACGCTTGAAAGTTATGGCTTGAACATTAATGCTTGAACGTGAGTACTTGAACATGAGGGCTTGAATGTGGATGATTGAATGTGAATGCTTGAACGTGAATGCATGATAGAGAGTGACACGCTTGAACGTGAATGCTTGAGCATTAATACTTGAACGTACATGCTAGAGCATGAAATGGTTGAACGTGAATGCTTGAACACAAATCCTTGAATGTGAATGCTTCTCAGATAATGACACACATGAACCTGAATGCTTGAACATGAATGGTTGAACGTTAATCGTTGAACGTGTATACTTGAAGGTTAACGCTTGACCGTGAATGCTTGAAGGTGAACTCTTGAACGTGAATGCGTAAACGTGTGCCAGGAATGCTTGAACAAGAATGATTGAATGTGTGCATGAACATGAATACATGAACGTGAATGCTTGAACATGAATGCTTGGACATGAATGCATGAATATTAAAGCTTGAACATGAATGCTTGAACCTGAATGCATGAAAGAGAATGCTTGAACTTGATTGCTTAATCGTGAATGTTTGAAAATGAATGATTGAATGTGAAAGCTTCAATGTGAATGGTTGAACATGAATGCTTAAACCAGAGTGCTCAAACATGAATGCTTGAATGTGTGCATGAATATGAATACATGAATGTGAATGCTTGAACATGAATGCTTGCACGCGAATGCTTGAATTGGAATGCATGAACGTGAATGCTTGAACATGAACGCTTGAACTTCAACGCTTGAACATGAATGCTTGGACATAAATGCATAAAATTGAATACTTGAACGTGAATGCTTCTTAGAAAGTGACATGCTTGAACGTGAATGCTTGAACATGAATGGTTGAACGTGAATGCTTGAAGGCGAACGCTTGAATGTGAATCCTTGAACGTGAATGCTTGAAGGTGAGAGCTTGAATGTGAATGCTTGAACAAAAATGTTTGAATGTGAATGCATGATAGATAGTGACACGCTTGAACGTTAATGCTTGAACAATAATGCTTGAACGTGAGTACTTGGACATGAGAGCTTGAACGTGGATGATTACACATGAATGCTTAAACGTCACTGCTTGAACAAGAATGCTTGAACATGAATGCATGATAGAGTGACACGTTGAACGTGAATGCTTGAACATCAATGCTTGAACATGAATGCTTGAACATAAACGCTTGAACGTTAATGCTTGAACATGATTGCTTGAATGTGAATACTGGAACTAGAATACTTTAACGTGAATGCTAGATCATGAATGGTTGAACATGAGTGCTTTATAGATAGTGACACGCTTGAACGTAAACGCTTGAATGTCATTGTTGAACGTGAATGCTCGAACGTCATTGCTTGAACGTGAATGATTGAACGTGAGTGCCTGAACCTGAAAGCTGGAACCAGAATGGTTGAACTTCAATGCTTGACCGTCAATGTTTGAAAATGAATCCTTGAACGTGAAAGAGTGAGCGTGAATGGTTGAACATGAATGCTTCAACCTGAAAGGTTGAAACTAAATGCTTGAACGTAAATTCTTGAACGTGAATGCTTGAACGTAAATGGTTGAACATGAATGGATGAACGTGATTGCTTGAGAGATAACAACGCGCTTGAACGTTAATGCTTGAACATGAATGTTTGAGCGTGAATGCTTGAACTAGAATGCTTGAACATGAATGCTAGAACATGAATGCA
Organism: Chloranthus sessilifolius; assembly: GCA_021018995.1. NCBI lineage: Eukaryota > Viridiplantae > Streptophyta > Magnoliopsida > Chloranthales > Chloranthaceae > Chloranthus > Chloranthus sessilifolius. Next base: position 68,068,240 of record CM037598.1, on the reverse strand, counting down.
TCAAAGTGACTACTTGATAGATAGTTACATGCTAGAACGTGAATGCTTGAAGGTGAACGCTTGAACAGGAATGCTTCAACGAGAATGCCAGAACATGAATGCATGAACATGAATATAGATAGTAGTGACACGCATGAATGTGAATGCTCGAACGTAAATGCTTGAATACTTGAGCATGAATGGTTGAACGTGAATGCTTGAACCTGAATGCGTGAAGGTGAACACTTGAATGTGAATGCTTGAACATGAATAGTTGAATGTGTGCATGAACATGAATACATGAACGTGAATGCTTCTTAGATAGTGATCCGATTGAACATGAATGATTGAACATGAATGGTTGAACATGAATGCTTGAAGGTGAGCGCTTGAACATGAATCCTTGAACGTGAATGCTTGAAGGTGAACACTTGAACGTGAATGCTTGAACGTCACTACTTGAACAAGAATGCTTGAACGTGAATGCATGATAGATAGTGATGTGCTTGAACGTTAAGGCTTGAACATTAATGCTTGAACATGAATACTTGAACATGAGGGCTTGAACATCTTTGCTTGAACAAGAATGCTTGAACGTCAATGCATGATAGTGACATGCTTGAACGTGAATAATAGAATGAGAATGCTTGAACGTGAATGCTAGAACATGAATGGTTGAATATGAATGCTTTATAGATAGTGACACGCTTGAACGTGAATGCTTGAATGTCATTGTTGAACGTGAATGCTTGAACGTCATTTCTTGAACATGAATGCTTGAACGTGAGTGCTTGAACTTCAATGCTTGAACGAGAATGCTTGAACTTGGATACTTGACCGTGAATGTTTGAAAATGAATCCTTGAACTTGAAAGCAGGAACATGAATGGCTGATAATGAATGCTTCAACTTGAGTGTTCGAACCTGAATGCTTGAAGGTGAATGGTTGATCGTGAATGCTTGATAGATAGTGACACGCTTGAACGGGAATGCATGAACGCCATTGTTGAACGTGAATGGTTGATCGTGAATGCTTTATAGATAGTGACACGCTTGAACGGGAATGCTTGAACGCCATTGTTGAACGTGAATGCTTGAACGTCATTTCTTGAACGTGAATGCTTGAACGTGAGTGCTTGAACCTCAATGCTTGAACGAGAATGCTTGAACTTGAATGCTTGATCGTGAATGTTTGAAAATGAATGCTTGAACGTGAATGGTTGATAATGAATGTTTTTCAACATGAGTGCTTGAACCTGAATGCTTGAAAGTGAATGCTAGAACGTAAATTCTTAAATGTGAATGCTATAACGTAAATATTTGACCATGAATGCTTGAACGTGAATGCTTGAGAGATAGTAACACGCTTGAACGTGAATGCTTGAACGTGAATGTTGGAACGTGAATGCTAGAACTTGAATACTTGAACGTGAATGCTTGATAGATAGTGACATGCTTGAGCGTGAATGCTCGAACCTGAATGCTTGAAGGTGAACGCTTGAATGTGAATGCTTGAACATGAATGGTTGAATGTGTGCATGAACATGAATACATGAACATGAATGCTTGAACGTGAATGCTTGATCGTGAATGTAAGAACATTAATGCTTGAATGTGAATGCTTAAACGTCATTGTTGAACATGAATGCTTAAATGACATTGTTGAACGTGAATGCTTGAACGCCATTGGTTGGACGTGAATGCTTGAACTTCATTGCTTGAACATGAATGCTTGAATGTGAATGCTTGAACATGAACGCTTAAACGTGAATGCAGGATAGATAGTAAAACGCTTGAACCTGAATGCTTGAACATTAATGCTTGAACATGAATGCTTAAACGTGAATGCTGGAATAAGAATGCTTGAACATGAATGCAGGATAGATAGTAAAACTCTTGAACCTGAATGCTTGAATATTAATGCTTGAACAGGAATGCTTGAACATGAATGATTGAATGTGAAAGCTTGAATGTGAATGATTGAACCTGAATGCTTCAACGTGAATGCTAGAACTTTAATGCATGAACGTTAATGCTTAAACCTTAATGGTTGAATGTCAATGCTTGAACGTGAAAGCTTTCACATTATAGATAGTGACACGTGTAAACGTGAATGCTTGAACATGAATGCCTGAACGTGAATGCTTGAACATGAATACTAGAACATGAATTCTTGAACGTGAATTTTCGAAAGTGAATGCTTGAACATGAATACTAGAACATGAATTCTTGAACGTGAATTTTCGAAAGTGAATGCTTGAACATGAATTCTTGAACCAGAATGCTTGAACGTGAATGTTTCAACCAAAATGCTTGCACGTGAATGCTTGAACAAGAATGCTTGAACATGAATGCTTGAACATGAATGGTTGAACGTGAATGCTTGAACATGAATGGTTGAATGTGTGCATGAACATGAATAGATGAATGTGAATGTTTGAACATGAATGTTTGAATGTGAATGCGTGATAGATAGTCACACACTTGAACGTTAAGGCTTGAACATTAATGCTTGAACGTGGATGATTGAGTGTGAATGCTTGAACGTGAATGCATGATAGAGAGTGACACGCTTGAGCGTGAATGCTTGAGCGTTAATGCTTGAACGTCAATGCTTGAATGTGAATGCTTTAACAAGAATGGTTGAACGTGCATGCTTGAACATGAAATGGGTGAACGTGAATGCTTGAACCCAAATCCTTGAATGTGAATGCTTCTAAGATAGTGACACACATGAACTTGAATGCTTGAACACGAATGGTTGAACATTAATGGTTGAACGCGAATACTTGTAGCTTAACGCTTGACCGTGAATGCTAGAAGGTGAACGCTTGAACATGAATGCGTAAACGTGTGCCAGGAATGGTTGAATGTGTGCATTAACATGAATACATTAACGTGAATGCTTGAATGTGAGTAGATGAACATTAATGCTTGAACGTGAATGCTTGAACATCATTGTTAAATGTGAATGCTTGAACGTCATTGCTTGAACGTGAATGCTTGAACCTGAATGCTTGAACAAGAATGCTTGAACTTGAATGCTTGATCATGAATGTTTGAAAATGAATGATTGAACGTGAAAGCTTCAATGTGACTGGTTGAACATGAATGCTTCAACCAGAGTGCTTGAACCTGAATGCTTGAAAGTGAATGGCTGAACGTATATTTGAGAATGTGAATGCTTGAACATGAATGTTTAAACATGAATGCCTGAATGTGAATGCTTAAACGTGAATGTTTGAACATGAATGCCTGAACGTGAATGCTTGAGAGATAGTAACACGCTTGAATATAATGGCTTGAATGTGAATGTATGAACATGAATGCTTGAACGAGAATGCATGAACGTGAAAGCTCGAACCTGAATGCTTGAAGGTGAATGGTTGAATGTGTGCATGAACATGAATACATGAATGTGAATGCTTGAACATGAATGCTTGAACTGGAATGCTTGAACATGAATGCTTGAACGTGAATGCTTGAACATGAACGCTTGAACTTGAATGCTTGAACAAGAATGCTTGAACTGGAAAGCTTCAACGTGCATGCTTGAACATGAAATGGTTGAATGTGAATGCTAGAACATGAATGCTTGAACATGAATGCATAAATTTGAATGCTTGAACGTGAATGCTTGAAAGAGAATCCTTGAACGTGAATGCCTCTTAGAAAGTGATATGCTTGAACGTGAATGCATGAACATGAATGGTTGAACGTAATGCTTGAAGACGAACGCTTAAATGTGAATCCTTGAACGTGAATGCTTGAAGGTGAATGCTTGAACGTCATTGCTTGAACAAAAATGTTTAAACGTGAATGCATGATTGATAGTGACACACTTGAACGTTAATACTTGAACATTAATGCTTGAACGTGAGTACTTGAACATGAGGGCTTGAACATGGATGATTGAACGTGAATGCTTGAACGCCATGGCTTGAATAAGAATGCTTGAACGTGAATGCATGAACATGAATATAGATAGTAGTGACACGCATGAACGTGAATGCTTGAAAGTGAATGCTTGAGCATGAATGGTTGAACGTGAATGCATGAACGTGAATACTTGAACCTGAATGCTTGAAGGTGAATGCTTGAACATGAATGGTTGAATGTGTGCATGAACATGAATACATGAACGTGAATGCTTGAACGTGAATGCATGAACATTAATGCTTGAACGTGAATGCTTGATCATCATTGTTGAACGTGAATGCTCAAACGTCAATGCGGGAACGTGAATGATCATCATTGTTGAACAAGAATGCTTGAACTGGAATGCTTCAACGTGCATGCTTGAACATGAAATGGTCGAATGTGAATGCTTAAATGTGGCATGCTTGAACTTGAATTCTTGAACGAGAATCCTTGAACATGAATGCTTCTTAGATAGTGACACGATTGAACGTGAATGCTTGAACATGAATGGTTGAACGTGAATGCTTGAAGGTGAGCGCTTGAACGTGAATCCTTGAACGTGAATGCTTGAAGGTGAACACTTGAACGTGAATGCTTGAACGTCATTACTTGAACAAGAATGCTTGAACGTGAATGCATGATAGATAGTGACACGCTTGAACGTTAAGGCTTGAACATTAATGCTTGAACGTGAATACTTGAACATGAGGGCTTGAACGTGAATGATTGAACGTGAATGATTGAACATGAATGCTTGAACGTCATTGCTTGAACAAGAATGCTTGAACGTCGATGCATGATAGATAGTGACACGCTTGAACGTGAATGCTTGAGCATTAATGCTTGAACATGAATGTTTGAAGGTGAATAATGGAACGAGAATGCTTGAACGTGAATGCTAGAACATGAATGGTTGAACGTGAATGCTTTATAGATAGTGACATGCTTGAACATGAATGCTTGAACGTCATTTCTTGAACGTGATTGCTTGAACGTTAGTGCTTGGACCTTAATGCTTGAACGAGAATGCTTGAACTTGAATGCTTGATCATGACTGTTTGAAAATGAATGCTTGAACATGAATGGTTGATAATAAGTGTTTCAACCTGAGTGCTCGAACCTGAATGCTTGAAACTGAATGCTAGAACATAAATTCTTTAATGTGAATGCTATACGTAAGTGTTTGACCATGAATGCTTGAACGTGAATGCTTGGGAGATAGTAACACGCTTGAACGTGAATGCTTGAATGAGAATGCCTAAGCGTGAATGCTAGAACTTGAATACTTGAACGTGAATGCTTGATAGATAGTGACATGCTTGAGCATGAATGCTCGAACCTGAATGCTTGAAGGTGAACGCTTGAATGTGAATGCTTGAACATGAATGGTTGAATGTGTGCATGAACATGAATACATGAACATGAATGCTGGAACATGAATGCTTGAACGTGAATGCTTGAAAATGAATGCTTGAACGTGAATGCTTGTACGTGAATGCTTGAACGTGAATGCAAGAACATTAATGCTTGAACGTGAATGCTTGTACGTGAATGCTTGAACGTGAATGCAAGAACATTAATGCTTGAACGTGAATGCTTAAACGTCATTGTTGAACGTGAATGCTTAAACGACATTGTTGAACGTGAATGCTTGAACGTCATTGCTTGAACGTGAATGCTTGAACTTCATTGCTTGAACATGAATGCTTGAACGTGAATGCTTGAACATGAATGCTTAAACGTGAATGCTTGAACAAGAATGCTTGAACGTGAATGTAGGATAGATAGTAAAACGCTTGAACCTAAATGCTTGAACATTAATGCTTGAATAGGAATGCTTGAACATGAATGCTTGAACATGAATGATTGAACATGAAAGCTCGAACGTGAATGCTTGAACCTGAATGCTTCCATGTGAATGCTAGAACTTTAATGCATGAATGTGAATGCTTAAACCTTAATGGTTGAATGTGAATGCTTGAACGTGAAAGCTTGAACATTATAGATAGTGACACGCTTGAACGTGAATGCTTGAACATGAATGCTTGAATGTGAATGCCTGGACATGAATCCTAGAACGTGACTTCTTGAACGTGAACTTTCGAAAGTGAATGCTTGAACATGAATTCTTGAACCAGAATGCTTGAACGTGAATGTTTCAACCAAAATGCTTGAACTCAAGTGCTTGAATGTGAATGCTTGAACGTAAATGTTTGAACCTGACATAATTGAACGTGAATGCTTGAACTTGAATGCTTGATCGTGAATATTTGAAAATGAATGTTTGATCATTAAAGCATGAACGTGAATGGTTGATAATGAATGTTTCAACCTGAGTGCTCGAACCTGAATGCATGAAAGTGAATGCTAGAATGTAAACTCTTAAACGTGAATGTTAGAACGTAAATGTTTGACTATGAATGCTTGAGAAATAGTAACACGCTTGAATGTGAATGCTTGAACGTGAATGTATGAACGTGAATTCTTGAACGAGAATGCCTAAACGTGAATGCTAGAACTTGAATACTTGAACGTGAATGATTGATAGATAGTGACATGCTTGAGCGTGAATGCTCGAATCTGAATGCTTGAAGGTGAACGCTTGAATGTGTATGCTTGAACATGAGTGGTTGAATGTGTGCACATTAATGCTGAAACATGAATGCTTGAACGTGCATGCTTGAAAATGAATGCTTGAACGTGAATGCTTGTACGTGAATGCAACAACATTAATGTTTGAATGTTGAATGCTTAAACGTCATTGTTGAACGTGAATGCTTAAACGACATTGTTGAACGTGAATGCTTGAACGTCATTGCTTGAACGTGAATGCTTGAACTTCATTGCTTGAACATGAATGCTTGAACGTGAATGCTTGAACATGAATTGCTTGAACATGAATGCTTGAACAAGAATTCTTGAACGTGAATGCAGGATAGATAGTAAAACACTTGAACCTGAATGCTTGAACAGGAATGCTTGAACATTCAAGTTCAAGCATTCAGGTTCACCAACGGCTACTGCTCAAGCATTCAGGTTCAAGCATTATGTTCACCAGCGGCTACTGTTCACCAACGTGAATGCTTGAACATGAATGGTTGAATGTGAATGCTTGAATGTGAATGCTTGAAGGTGAACGCTTGAACGTGAATGCTTGAACATGAATGGTTGAATGTGTGCATGAACATGAATACATGAATGTGAATGCTTGAACATGAATGCTTGAACGTGAATGCATGATAGATAGTGACACGCTTGAAAGTTAAGGCTTGAACATTAATGCTTGAACGTGAGTACTTGAACATGAGGGCTTGAACGTGGATGATTGAACGTGAATGCATGACAGAGAGTGACACGCTTGAACGTGAATGCTTGAGCATTAATGCTTGAACGTCAATGCTTGAACATGAATGCTTGAACGTAAATGCTTGAACATGAATGCTTTAACAAGAATGCTTGAACATGCATGCTTGAACATGAAATGGTTGAACGTGAATGCTTGAACATGAATGCTTGAACGTGAATGCTTAAATGTGAATGCTTGAACGCAAATCCTTGAACGTGAATGCTTAAATGTGAATGCTTGACCCAAATCCTTGAACGCGAATGCTTCTCAAATAGTGACACACATGAACGTGAATGCTTGAAGGTGAAAGCTTGAACGTGAATGCTTGAACGTCATTGCTTGAACAAAAATGTTTGAACGTGAATGCATGATAGATAGTGACACGCTTGAACATTAATACTTGAACATTAATGCTTGAACGTGAGTACTTGGACATGAGGGCTTGAACGTGGATGATTGAACGTGAATGCTTAAATGTCACTGCTTGAACAAGAATGCTTGAACATGAATGCATGATAAAGAGTGACACATTGAACGTGAATGCTTGAACATCAATGCTTGAACATAAACGCTTGAACGTTAATGCTTGAACATGATTGCTTAAACGTGAATACTGGAACGAGAATGCTTGAATGTGAATGCTATATCATGAATGATTGAACATGAATGCTTTATAGATAGTGACACACTTGAACGTAAATGCTTGAACGTCATTGTTGAACGTGAATGCTCAAACGTCATTGCTTGAATGTGAGTGCCTGAACCTGAAAGCTGGAATGAGAATGGTTGAACTTTAATGCTTGACCATGAATGTTTGAAAATGAATCCTTGAACGTGAAAGCGTGAGTGTGAATGGTTGAACATAAATGCTTCAACCTGAGTGCTTGAACCTGAAAGATTGAAAGTGAATGCTTGAACATAAATTCTTGAACGTAAATGGTTGAACATGAATGCATGAACGTGATTTCTTGAGAGATAACAACGTGCTTGAATGTGAATGTTTGAACGTGAATGCTTGAACTAGAATGCATGAACGTGAATACTAGAACATGAATGCGTCAAAGTGACTGCTTGATAGATAGTGACATGATAGAACATGAATGCTGGAACCTGAATGCTTGAAGGCGAACACTTGAATAGGAATGCTTGAACGAAATTGATTGAACAGGAATGCTAAAACATGAATGCATGAACATGAATATAGATAGTAGTGACATGCATGAACGTGAATGCTCAAACATGAATGCTTGAATGCTGGAGCATGAATGGTTGAACGTGAATGCTTGAACCTGAATGCTTGAAGGTGAGCGCTTGAACGTGAATGCATGAACATGAATGGTTGAATGTGTGCATGAACATGAATACATGAACAGGAATGCATGAACGTGAATGCTTCTTAGAAAGTGACACGATTGAACATGAATGGTTGAACGTGAATGCTTGAAGGTGAGCGCTTGAACGTGAATCCTTGAACGTGAATGCTTGAAGGTGAACACTTGAATGTGAATGCTTGAACATCATTACTTGAACAAGAATGCTTGAACGTGAAAGCATGATAGATAGTGATGCGCTTGAACGTTAAGGCTTGAACATGAGGGCTTGAACGTGAATGCTTGAACGTCATTGCTTGAACAAGAATGCTTGAATGTCAATGCATGATAGATAGTGACACGCTTGAACTTGAATGCTTGAGCATTAATGCTAGAACGTGAATGTTTGAACGTGAATAATTGAATGAGAATGCTTGAACATGAATGCTAGAACATGAATGGTTGAACGTGAATGCTTTATAGACAGTGAGACGCTTGAACGTCATTGTTGAACGTGAATGCTTGAACGTCATTTCTTGAATGTGAATGCTTGAACCTCAATGCTTGAACGAGAATGCTTGAACTTGAATACTTGACTGTGAATGTTTGAAAATGAATCCTTGAATGTGAAAGCTGGAACATGAATGGTTGATAATGAATGCTTCAACTTGAGTGTTCAAACCTGAATGCTTGAAAGTGAATGCTAGAACATAAATTCTTGAACGTGAAGGCTAGAATGTAATTGTTTAACCATGAATGCTTGAACGTGAATGCTTGAACGTGAACGTTTGAACGTGAATACTTGAATGAGAATGCTTGAACATGAATGCTTAATAGATAGTGACACGCTTGAACGGGAATGTTTGAACGCCATTGTTGAACGTGAATGCTTGAACGTCATTTTTTGAACGTTAGTGCTTGAACCTCAATGCTTGAACGAGAATGCTTGAACTTGAATGCCTGATCATGAATGTTTGAAAATGAATGCTTTGACGTGAATGATTGATAATGGGTGTTTCAACCTGAGTGCTCAAACCTGAATGCCAGAACTTAAATTCTTAAATGTGAATGCTAGAACCTAAGTGTTTGACCATGAATGCTTGAACGTGAATGCTTGAGAGATAGTAACACGCTTGAACGTGAATGTTGGGATGTGAATGCTTGAACAAGAATGCCTGAACGTAAATGCTAAAACTTGAATACTTGAACGTGAATGCTAGAACTTGATACTTGAACGTGAATTCTTGATAAATAGTGACATACTTGAGCGTGAATGCTCGAACCTGAATGCTTGAAGGTGAACGCATGAATGTGAATGCTTGAACATGAATGGTTGAAAGTGTGCATGAACATGAATACCTGTACATGAATGCTTGAACGTGAATGCTTGAAAATGAATGCTTGAACGTGAGCGTACGTGAATGCTTGAACGTGAATGCAAGAACATTAATGCTTGAACGTGAATGCTTAAAGGTCATTGTTGAACGTGAATGCTTAAACGACATTGTTGAACGTGAATGCTTGAACGTCATTGCTTGAACGTGAATGCTTGAACTTCATTGCTTGAACATGAATGCTTAAATGTGAATGCTTGAACATGAATGCTTAAACATGAATGCAGGATAGATAGTAAAACGCTTGAACCTGAATGCTTGAACATGAATGCTTAAACGTGAATGCTTGAACATGAACGCTTAAACGTGAATGCTTGAACAAGAATGCTTGAACGTGAATGCAGGATAGATAGTAAAATGCTTGAACCTGAATGCTTGAACATTAATGCTTGAACATGAATGCTTGAACATGAATGCTTGAACGTGAATGCTTGAACCTGAATGCTTGAACCTGAATGCTTCAACGTGAATGCTAGAACTTTAATGCATGAACGTGAATGCTTAAACCTTAATGCTTGAATGTGAATGCTTGAACGTGAAAGCTTGAACATTATAGATAGTGACACGCTTGAACGTGAATGCTTGAACATGAATGCTTGAACATGAATACAAGAACGTGAATTCTTGAACGTGAATTTTCGAAAGTGAATGCTTGAACATGAATTCTTGAATCAGAATGCTTGAACGTGAATGTTTCAACCAAAATGCCTGCACGTGAATGCTTGAACTCAAGTGCTTGAATGTGAATGATTGAATGTAAATGTTTGAACCTGACACGATTGAACGTGAATGCTCGAACGTGAATGCTTGAAAGTGAATGCTTGAACGCGAATGCTTGAACTGGAATGCATGAACGTGAATGTTTGAACATGAATGCTTGAACGTGAATGCATGATAGATAGTGACACGCTAGAAAGTTAAGGCTTGAACATTAATGCTTGAATGTCAGTACTTGAACATGAGGGCTGGAACGTGAACGTGAATGCATGACAGAGAGTGACACGCTTGAACGTGAATGCTTAAACGCCAATGCTTGAACATGAATGCTTGAACGTAAATGCTTGAACGTGCATGCTTGAACATGAAATGGTTGAACGTGAATGCTTGAACATGAATGCTTGAACGTGAATGCTTAAATGTGAATGCTTGAACGCGAATCCTTGAACGTGAATGCTTCTTAGATAGTGACACACATGAACCTGAATGCTTGAACATGAATGGTTGAACGTGAATGGTTGAACGCGAATACTTGAAGGTTAATGCTTGACCGTGAATGCTTGAAGGTGAACGCTTGAACGTGAATGTGTAAACGTGTGCCAGGAATGGTTGAACAAGAATGGTTGAATGTGTGCATGAACATGAATACATGAATGTGAATAATTGAACATGAACGCTTAAATGTGAATAGATAAACATTAATGCTTGAACGTGAATGCTTGAACGTCATTGCTTGAGCGTGAATGCTTGAACTTGATTGCTTGACCGTGAATGTTTGAAAATGAATGATTGAATGTGAAAGCTTCAATGTGAATGGTTGAACATGAATGCTTCAACTAGAGTGCTCGAACCTGAATGCTTGAAAGTGAATGACTGAATGAAAATTTGGGAACATGAATGCTTGAACGTGAATGTTTGAACATGAATGCATGAACGTGAATGCTTGAACATAAATGTTTGAACATGAATGCCTGAACGTGAATGCTTGAGAGATAGTAACACGCTTGAACGTGAAGGCTTGAACATAATGGCTTGAACGTGAATGTTTGAACGTGAATGCTTGAACGAGAATGCATGAACGTGAATGCTAGAACATGAATGCTTGAACGTGAATGCTTGATAAATAGTGACATGCTTGAACGTGAAAGCTCGAACCTGAATGCTTGAAGGTGAACGCTTGAACGTGAATGGTTGAATGTGTGCATAAACATGAATACATGAATGTGAATGCTTGAACATGAATGCTTGCACGTGAATGCTTGAACTGGAATGCATGAACGTGAATGCTTGAACATGAATGCTTGAACGTCATTGCTTGAACATGAACGCTTGAACTTGAACGCTTGAACAAGAATGCTTGAACTGGAAAGCTTCAACGTGCATGCTTGAACATAAAAGGGTTGAATGTGAATGCTAGAACATGAATGCATAAATTTGAATGCTTGAGCATGAATGCTTGAAAGAGAATCCTCAAACGTGAATGCTTCTTAGAAAGTGACATGTTTGAACGTGAATGCTTGAACATGAATGGTTGAATGTGAATGGTTGAGAGTGAATGCTTGAAGGCGAACGCTTGAATGTGAATCCCTGAACGTGAATGCTTGAAGGTGAATGCTTGAACATCATTGCTTGAACAAAAATGTTAGAACGTGAATGCAGGATAGATAGTGACATGCTTGAACGTTAATGCTTGAACATTAATGCTTGAACGTGAGTACTTGGACATGAGGGCTTGAACGTGGATGATTGAACGTGAATGCTTGAACGTCACGGCTTGAATAAGAATGCTTGAACGTGAATGCATGATAGAGTGACATGCTAGAACGTGAATGCTCGAACCTGAATGCTTGAAGGCGAACGCTTGAACGGGAATGCTTGAACGTGAATGCTAGATAGAGTGACATGCTAGAACGTGAATGCTCGAACCTGAATGCTTGAAGGCGAACGCTTGAACGGGAATGCTTGAACGAGAATGCTTGAACGTGAATGCTAGAGCATGAATGCATGAACATGAATATAGATAGTAGTGACACGCATCAACGTGAATGCTTGAATGCTTGAGCATGAATGGTTGAACGATTCGCATGAGCGTGAATTCTTGAACCTGAATGCTTGAAGGTGAATGCTTGAACATGAATGGTTGAATGTGTGCATGAACATGAATACATGAACGTGAATGCTTGAACGTGAATGCATGAACATTAATGCTTGAACGTGAATGCATGAACATTAATGCTTGAACATGAATGCTCAAACGTCAATGCGGGAACGTGAATGATCATCATTGTTGAACAAGAATGCATGAACTGGAAAGCTTCAATGTGCATGCTTGAACATGAAATGATCTAACGTGAATGCTTAAATGTGACACGCTTGAACGTGAATGCATGAAAGAGAATCCTTGAACGTGAATGCTTCTTAGATAGTGACACGATTTAACATGAATGCTTGAACATGAATGGTTGAACGTGAATACTTGAAGGTGAGCACTTGAACATGAATCCTTGAATGTGAATGCTTGAAGGTGAACACTTGAACGTGAATGCTTGAATATCATTACTTGAATAAGAATGCTTGAACGTGACAAGCTTGAACATTAAGGCTTGGACATTAATGCTTTAACATTAATGCTTGAACGTGAATACTTGAACATGAGGGGTTGAACGTGAATGATTGAATGTGAATGCTTGAACGTGACTACTTGAACGTCATTGCTTGAACAAGAATGCTTGAACGTTGATGCATGATAGATAGTGACACGCTTGAACGTGAATGCTTGAGCATTAATACTTGAACGTGAATGTTTGAACGTGAATAATGGAACGAGAATGCTTGAACGTGAATGTTAGAACATGAATGGTTAAACATGAATGCTTTATAGATAGTGGCACGCTTGAACGTGAATGCTTGAACGTCATTGTTGAACGTGATTGCTTGAACGTTAGTGCTTGAACCTCAATGCTTAAACGAGAATGCTTGATCATGAATGTTTGACTGATAATGAGTGTTTCAACCTGAGTGCTCGAAGCTGAATGCTTGAAACTGAATGCTAGAACATAAATTCTTAAATGTGAATGCTAGAACATAAGTGTTTGACCATGAATTCTTGAACGTGAATGCTTGAGAGATAGTAACACGATTGAACGTGAATGCTTGAACGAGAATGCCTAAAAATGAATGCTAGAATTTGAATACTTGAACGTGAATGCTTGATAGATAGTGACATCACTACGTGAAAATGGTCAAACAACAACGGCCCAAAACTGTTGTAAATTTCATAAACAACGGTTTTGAGCCGTGGCAATGACCGTTGTTTATAGCGCAGTAGTTTTCATAAACTACGGCTCGAAACCGTTGTTTATTTATCATAGAAATAACGGCCCATATCCATTGTAAAATAACAACAGTTTTAAGCCGTTGTTCCTAATGGAAAAATGGTTGTTATTGTTCTATAGAAATCACAGCCTAAGTCAGTGGTATATGTAAACAACGTCAATGAACCGATGTTAATTTTCCCTAAAAACAACGGTTATGGACCGTTATTTTAAAAAAAAAAATTTTTTTTTTTTTAAATGCACAATTTTCATTTTTGTTACTGTAATTTGAGCCAATCTACCTGTTACAAATATTGTACAACCACAGATCACCCAATAAGGAAAAAAAAGCATAATCCATTCACCTAAATGAAAAAATAATAAAATAAAAATAAAATTAATTTAAAATCAGTGAAAGCAACAATTTGTGAAAAAAGGAAATTTAGTAATGCATAGCTTCTCGCCCATCAAATCAACCTATGAGGCAAAATATACTTGTTATGATTATTATACTTAATCACAAATCAACCTATGAGGAAAAATATTCACTATCCACTGAACTAAAAAGAAAAATAATAAGCCAAAAATAAATAAATATATATAATAATATCTTATTAATACATTTGACAACATCTCATTAATACATTGAAAAAATCACATTAATACATTTAGCTCCATCCTATTAACACATTCAACAATGTCATATTCAAACATGTTTCCATTTAACTTAGGACTTATTAAAGAACCAAGCTCCTTGATCTTCTCCGTTACTTAGTTGCATATCCGAAATTGAGATTGCACTCCACCTTGAGCCAAAGCATGTAAAGAATTTGTATATTTGTAATCTAAAAGGCCACCTAGAGCTGATTGTCATGGTTGTGAGATGAGTAGCAACAATCCAAACCTGCAGTAGTCATTTAGACATAAAGAAAAAAATATCAATTACAATAAATAGGAAAACATGTTTCGCCAGTAGGGCATGAGAAGCACAACAATAGATAGGAAAATATACTTCCCTTTCTCTATGACAATTGATAACTTGGTCATATGATGCAATACAAGACAAATGGTTCACACTCTTAAGTTCAAACATTGGACGTTAATTTATTGGTATATCTGGTTGATGTGCAAGTCTCCATCTTATATCAAGATCAGGATTGCTGGTTGAACTTTTTTCCTCTTGCTTCATCTTTATAACATCTGAAAGTGAATTCGGGAGGGCCTCTGAACCACAAACAACCAATTTCTACAAAGAGGCATGAATTCTACAACAATCCTCACAACAGAACTACTTCCCTTTTGGCAATTCCTGTTGTGGAAGTAGTATTAATATTTGTAATCCATAAATAAGATGTTGTGGCCACATTGGACAGCTTAAGCACTACTAAAAAGAACAAAAATAATTGGATATAGGAAAAGAAATAGAGGATTATATATACACACCTTTAGATTTCTCATCTTATGATTCTTCAAGCAACCAACATGAAATTTCTTCTCACACTGAACAACAAATACAATTTCTTTATCATACGGGAGCAATGTGAAACATATATTAACATTCTATATTTGTTTTTTAAGATGCATTGCAAGTAAAAAATGTCTATGTTTTGGGCTTTTGTGCACCTATTACGTACTTGTTGAGAACTGAAAAATATCATTTTTCACCCCTTAACTTGAGTCTTGATAGACCTTTGAGAGAACTAAATAAGTGTTTTAAGTGCTTGTGTCGCAGCTAACAATAAAGACAGGCTTAACCATAAAAGCAGCGTAAAAGTGCCAAAAAGATGACAACCCATGTCAATCCAAAGAAAGAAAGAGAAGAAACAACCTCACTAGCTGCTGGAAGGTCTGAATTGAAGAGGCAAAGACCTGGTCTCAATCCAGAGAAGAAGTATGGAGCAATTCGAACAGAAAAATGCACTACAGAGTACTTTTCACAAAGAACCTAAACTTTTCGCAAAGAACCTGAAACTCTGCGAAAAGAACAAAAACTTCAGGCTTAAGCTTTCGAAGAGCATCTGAACTCTTCGAAGAGATGATTTACCTTTTCGAAAAGGAGAAAACTCAATTCGAATAGAACCAGAACCTTGCGAAAAGAGCTTCAGGAGTTACAACACCTTGCGAAAAGCCCCCTAAACTTTGCGAAAAGGTATTCTGGAGGTTTTCAGCTTTTGCAAGGGCAATTCAATGTCAATGCATTTAAAAACCTAGGGACATTCCAGAGGATTCTAAGCATGAAGCGAAGGCATATTCCACCCCACGTGAGCACCCAGAGATGAAATAACTTGGCGGGAACTTCTAGAAACTCTAACAGATTTGCAAAATGCATAACAGAATTGATGCCTTTTTCACCTGATTGGCTGAACCAGATCGAGGAATTCTGATTGGCCAAAATAGATCTGGATCCTCGTGCTCGACCACCATTGGTCAATACAGATCTGAGCACCTCTGATTGGTTGATACACATCTGAGCTGGACTTAGGGAAAACTATAAATAGACGAACCATTTGCCTAATTTGGGCATCCAGATTTTGGGTTTCATTCCTATTCCCCCATTTCCAAACCAGATAGTTTGTCTGAAATCCCTGTAATAGCTTCACTTTTACTTGCAATTGAGAGCTGTGAGATATTTCTGTAATTCAAAAGAGAGTTGTATTCAAGACTACAAATCTGAGAGTCGCTTTAATGGTGGATTTGAAAAGGTTCGTAAACCGTATATTCTCAATTGGACTCATGTTGAGGGTTCCTCGATCTCCTTATTGCATTAGACTCCTTTAGATTTACTGTTTTTCATGCAATTTCCCTTGATTCATTAATCCTGTGAGAATTAGTGTTGGTAACCTAATCTCTCACAGCATTTGTAGTGATGCTTCTTGTTCTAAACTAAGGCTTTGGATTAAAGACTATTGGATGGTTTGTGGCCATTAAAGTGGACAGACCATAGCCATAAGCTTAAACCTAATCCTTAAATTAGATTTATTTCTCTTACATACAACTTGTAGCCAGATGAAGATTGGATCATCTCTCAGTTGAGCTGCAGTCATTCTCATTAGATTTCAAGGACCAAATCAAAGTTAGATATTACTTCTCCATTTTTTATAAGTTTACCTCAAACGTTCCCCCAACTCGGATCTGGATCATTTAGTTTAACTTTTACTTTTATCATTTAGTTAATGTGACAAATTCAACCTCCCATCTTATGTGCTTTCTAGATAGGATAAGAGGTTTATCTTGCATTTTAGACAAATTCTCTGTGGACGATCTTTCACTCACTTACATTTAAAACTTGCTACAATTGGCCCTGATCTTGCAGGCTAATTCACTTCTACCTGTGCTGATATTTCTTTACTTTTTTTTAATATTCTAGATTCAGTATAATTTAGCAGTTGCAAACCTGTTTTCAAAACACACATAAATCAAGCACGTTAAGAAGCAACAACAAGTTTTTAACGCCTTCTGTTAGAATTTGTTCTAAAATAGGTAGACCTAAGTTTTTACTTTTATTTTTTATATCATTACTAAACTATTCTATTGTTTATACCTGTGCAGTTATTCATGTCCAATTTTTGAAGAAGGGAAACTACTTAAAAAGAAATTCTGAAGGTTTGCTGTGAATAATCAGATTTTTTTGTTCTGAGTTGTATGTTTGGTAGGAGGACTCTCAGCCCTGAGATTGTCCCACTGAATTTAGAAGTTGAAAGGCTACTACGAACCAAACAAATAACACAGAATTCTGCTACTATGGGTGAAGAACCTCGCCTTCTGTCGGATCACTTTGCACCTGGTGCTTATAATTCTCCTTTTGCATTCAATTTCCCTCTTGAAGGAAATTATGAGATCAAATCATCGACTATCCAAATGCTTCCTTCCTTCCATGGGTTGAGTAAGGAAGATCCATACAAACATGTGGATGAATTCTTGGCTCTTTGCACCACATTCAACATAGCTAGACTTGGTCCAGAAGCAACCAAGCTTAGGCTCTTTCCTTTTTCATTAAAGGATAAAGCTAGAGCATGGTTATCTATGTTAGCACCAAATAGTATCACTTCTTGGAATGATTTGCAGTGTCAATTTTTAGCCAAATATTTTCCAATGTCTAAAATAAGCCAGTTGAGACAAAGTATCATTTCTTTCTCACAAAACTCAACTGAAACTTTCCATGAAGCATGGGAACGATTTAAGGAACTTTTAAGGCAATGTCCTCATCATCAAATTCCCAGATGGCAGCTGGTTCAAAGCTTCTATCAAGGAATTGATCAAAAAGGCAAAAATATGGTGGATGCCTCCTGTGGAGGCACTTACTTGCAAAAAACAGTTGAGGAGGTTTGGGACTTATTTGAAGTAATTGGTGAAAACTCAACTCAACAGGAATCTCTGTCAAGAGATATTGAAAATCCTGCTAGGTTGAACAATCAGCAACCCACCAAAGGGAAGATTTATGAGGTGAATGAGTTGGAAAGAAAGATGGACAATTTAACCACAAAGTTTGATAGATTGATGGACTCACTTAAAAATCCAAATGTTGCAAGAGTAGAGGAGGCATGTCTGATATGCCAGTCCCCTACTCATTCAATTGACCAATGTCCTGCTGCACCACAGTTCCCAGATTTAATGGTGGAACAAGCTCATGCTGCTCAATCATTTGGACAGATGCAGTCAAATGAATATCCATGGAGAGGACAATTTGAGGTGGAACCAAGGGAATTATCAATCCCAACAGTAGCAACAACCAAAGAACCAAATGCCTTTCAAAACTGCACAGCCTTATCAGCAGAATTTTTATGCCAAACCAAATTTTCAGCAGCCCATTCCACAACAACCTGTGCAGCAATCTGCCCCAGTTCAAACCCCTTCCAGGTCCCCTTCTTTTGAAGATCAAGTCCTAAATTCACTCCAGAATTTAGGATCTTTAACTCAGACTGTGAATTTTCACAGCCAGAGCATAAAGAAGATTGAAGAAATATTGGGACAACTTTCAAATACTTTGGTAAAAAGAGAGGAAGGAAAGTTACCCAGCCAACCTTTGAACAATCCCAAAGGACAGTTCATGGTCAGAAAAGCTTCTAATTCACATGAAGAAGTAAAAACTGTTACCACTTTGAGAAGTGGAAGACTCATAAATAACAAAGTGGGTACTGAAGAAGAAAAAAATGAGGAAAATGATAAAGATATGCAGCAAGAGCAGCATAATGATAGCAATGGGGGTGCTGATGGACCTCAGAAAAATAAAAAAAATGAAAAACAAAAAATCCAAAAAATTTCTGAAAATGCTTCCAAATCTGTAGATGAAGGACTAGTTCCTCATTTACCTTTTCCTCATGCAATGAAATCTGTATCCCCTTTTGATAAAGGGAACACAAAAACAGATGAAATGATGGAGACTTTCAAGCAAGTCAAGATAAATCTACCTTTGCTTGAGGCAATCAAACAAATTCCAGCATATGCAAAATTTTTGAAAGATGTTTGCACTCACAAAAGACAGTCAAGGATACAGTTGTCCAAGAAGGTCTTTGCTGTGAAAAGAATTAATCAGGTGTTATCCATTGCCATACCTCCTAAACTTCAAGATCCTGGAATCCCCACAATCCCTTGCATTATTGGGGAACATACCATTGAAAAGGCTTTATTAGATCTGGGTGCTAGTGTCAACCTACTTCCATATTCTGTATATGAGAAACTAGGTTTGGGAGAATTAAAACCCACTCATGTGGTGTTACAACTAGCAGACAGATCTGAAAGGAAGCCAGTGGGGATGATTGAAGATGTATTGGTGGGAGTAGATAAATTTTTCTATCCTGCTGATTTTCTAGTTTTGGACATGGAACCAACCAAAAGCAAAACTTCCATCCCTGTCATTTTGGGAAGACCATCCCTGGCTACAGCAAATGCTTGCATTCAATGCAGGTCTGGTATTATGGAAGTCTCTTTTGGAAACATGAAGGTAAAATTAAATGTTTATAATGCAGTCACACAGCCTCAATTCAGCTCTGAAGAATATTTTCATGTTGATCTATTGGATGAACTGGTAGAAGGGACTTTACAACAGTTTTTGCAGTGTGAAGATTTCACCACAGATGTCAAAAATGCTTGGGGAAATTCTGAGGAAGAAACAGGTTGTATCTCAAATTCTGAGGAAATAAATGTTGTGCAAGGAACTCATAATCAATCAGCAAGTTTCTCTTCTTGGAAACCTGCTATTCTCCCCCTTCCACAAACAGCTAAGGTACCTTTGTTACCTTCTTTTCTCAGCCCACCTGATTTAGAACTAAAGCACTACCAGAAATTTTGAAATATGTGTTTTTAGGAAATCATAAATCATTGCCTGCAATTATTTCTTCCTCCCTCACAAAGGAGCAAGAGGAAGAGCTGTTGGTTGTTTTGAAAGAACATAGAAGGGCAATTGGCTGGACTATTGCTGATTTGGGAGGAATCGATCCTTGCCAAAATCCATTTGGAAGAAGATGCAAAGCCTTCTAGGGAAATGCAAAGGACGCTGAACCCTCATATGCAAGAAGTGGTCATGAAAGAGGTTGTTAAGTTGTTGGATGCAGGGGTCATTTACCCCATTTCAGATTTAGCTTGGGTGGCACCTACACAGGTGGTACCTAAGAAATCTGGGATCACTGTTGTAACCTCAGATTCTGGTGAGCTTATGTCAACCAGACAAACAACTGGGTGGAGAGTCTGTACTGATTACAGAAAATTAAATGCAATGATCAGATAAGACCATTTCCCCCTCCCATTCATTGATCATTTTAGATAAGCTAGCAGAAAGCTTATTACTGCTTTTCTTGATGGTTACTCGTTACAACCAGATTCCTGTACCCACAAGATCGTGAAAAGACCACATTCACTTGCCCTTGGCACTTTTGCCTATAGGAGAATGCCTTTTGGTCTTTGTAATGCTCCTCGCTACCTTTCAAAGATGCATGTATTCCATTTTTCCGATATGATTGACCAATTTATGGAGATTTTTATGGATGATTTTCAATCTATGGAGACAGCTTTTTCCCAAAGGTTTACATCATCTCAAATTGGTATTACAGAGATGTGAAGAAACCAATCTAGTTTTGAAATGGGAAAAGAGCCATTTCATGGTCACCCAAGGCATTGTCCTGGCCATGTTGTTTCACAAGGGCATTGAGGTGATGAGCAAAAATTGATTTAATTGCACATTACAAATAACCAAACCTCTTTGTCATTTGTCGGACTTCAAGATGTCCTTTGTTTTCAATAATGAATGCATGAAGGCTTTGAATTCTAAAAACTGCTTGATTTCAGCTCCAATATTGCGCCCAGATTATTCATTACCTTTTGAACTCGATGTGTGATGCATCGACATGCTTGGGAGTCGCCCTTGACAGAGAAAAGAAAACCGCCTCATGTCATAGCTTATGCCAAGAGATCAATGATTGATGCACACCAATTACACAACAACCGAGAAGGAGCTGCAATTGTTTTGCTTTTAGAAAATTCAGTCATATGTCTGGGTTCATAAATAGTGGTGTTCATCGACCACTCGCTTGAAATACCTTTCCGCTCTAAGAAGGACACCAAACCAAGATTAATCGTGTGGATTCTCCTATTACAGAATTTGATTTACGATCAAAGATATAAAGGTGGAGAATGTGGTGGCCGATCACCTATCTAGAATTTTAATCATTGATATTGATAGGTCATTATCAATGAATCTTTCCCGATGAGCAACTTTTGCCATTAGTATACACACTTGGTTTGCAAACATAGTCAACTTTTGGCTACTAGAAAATTCTCAACATTGAATAAAATGGATAAAGATCGCTTTCTTCTCAAAGGTTAAACACTTATCCTGGGAAGATCTCATCTGCTCAAGAGTTGTGCACCAAATAATAAGAAATGTGTCTCACCAAGAATTTCATAGAATACTTTATGTGCCATGAATAAAGCTTGTGGAGGTCATTTAGTGGAAACAAAACCGGCCGCAAAGGTTTTGCAAAGGATTTTATTGGCCTACACTTTTCAAAGATGCTCATCATTGTAAGTCTTGCCAAATCCAAAAATTGGGCAAGATTTCCAAGAGAACTCAATGCCTTTACAAATTTATTTTGGTAGTTGAGTTGTTTGATGTGTGGGGGATAGACTTCATGGGTCCCTTTCCTCCTTCCAATGGGAATAATTTTATTTTAGTAGCTGTGGATTATGTATCCAAATGGATTGAAGCCACACCCACTAAAACAAACGATCTTAAAGTGGTTCTTAAATTTCTTAAGGATCACATTTTTCCGTGTTGGTTTTCCAGCAGCCATTATCGTTGATGGGGGAAGCCATTTTTGTAATAAACATTTTGAAACTTTATTGAAAAAATACTCTGTGACTCATAGAGTAGCCACTCCATATCATCCACAAACCAGTGGACAAGTGGAGATTTTCAATAGAGAAATCAAACATATTTTGGAAAAGACTATGAAGAAGGATAGAAAGGATTGGTCCTTTAAGCTGAATGATGTATTATGGGCATACAGGACAGCCTATAAAACCCCAATTGGCATGTCCCCATTCAGGTTGGTCTATGGCAAAGCATGCCATTTACCAGTAGAGTTAGAATATAAAGCCTATTGGGCCATTAAAACATTGAACATGGATCTAACTACTGCTGGTAATCACAGGAAACTGCAACTTGCTGAGTTGGAGGAGCTGAGAATGGATGCATACACAAATTCAAGATTTTACAAAGAGAAAGTCAAAACTTTCCATGATAAAAATTTATTGAGAAAAGAATTCACAGCTGGCTCTAAGGTATGGTTATTTAACTCAAAACTCAAGTTTTTCCCAGGAAAGCTGAGATCCAGATGGGAAGGGCCATACACTGTCATTCAGACAGCCCCTTCGGGAGCTGTTGACATCCTTGATCCAAGTAATGGAAGCATCCTGAAAGTAAATGGTCAGAGGCTCAAACCATGCATTGAAAATACCCAGGAGCCTGTGCTGCCCATCTGTCATCACGAACCTCCAAAAATCTGATGGTGGATAACTGTACATTATGTTTTATTTCATAGTTTTTGCTTAGTTTCTTTGTTTCTATTTTTATTCATGATTTGTCTCTTTTCGCATGGTTTAAATATGCTCCAAGTTAAGTCGCAAAGTAATAATTATCTTTTCGCAAAGTTCAAATTACTTTTCGAAAAGACTCTGGATTTGTAACGAACTGCTCGAAAGTAAGGATTTGCTTTTCGAATAGATAGTTCTGAAGCTAATTTCTTTTTGAAAAGATATTTCTGAAGCTATTTGCTTTTCGAATAGTTAGTTCTGAAGCTAATTTCTTTTCGAAAAGATGTTTCTGAAGCTATTAACTTTTCGAATGGTACTGATGTCATTCGCAGTTGTCAAAAGGTCTATTTTGAAACTTTTCGAAAACTTTAAAAGAACTTTGCGAAATTAACTCTGAGTATATTTAAACCCTTTTGAAGTAGGGGTTTCATATTCGAAATCTTTCTGCAGAGCGACCTGTTCCACAGAAACCCTATTTCGTTCTTTCCTTGCGCGATTTGAGAAGCTTGCTACAATTTTCTTCACCTTTGTTCGATCATTTGAGTTTTCAGAGAAGGATTTAGCTTCTAGTCTGGGGGATTTTTGCAAGCAACCAACTCGTTCAATTAAAAACCCTAGATCTCGGTATTTCTCTGCACATTCTCTCTGTTTATCATTTGAAAATTTTCAATTTGTGTCAGCATCTGTTGTGGGCATTTTCATACATCAATTTCGAATGGGAAAAGCAGAGAAATCGTTGGCTGCCATGTTCCCAAAATCCTCTGCTAAGAATGTTAGCAAACCTACCCCAAAGGGAAAAGCCAAAACTTCAGCCAAAAGAAAACTATCTATGGATAAAGCGGATAGGGTGGAGAAAGGGAAGAAAGTGAGACATGAGGAACCCATCTCTGCTGTTGCTAGTCCTAAGCCTGAGCTTCCTCCTCTGCCTATACATTTGGTATTGCCAAATCCATTCATTGAAGCTCAGAAGCTAATTCCTGAGATGATTGTGGACGAAACTTTTTTCGTCAACAAACCGGATTGCTTGTTATCTTTAAGATACATAAGGGAAGCCGCACCTAGTAATATCCTTACCCCTTTGCCAGAGAAAATTTACCCACAAATGGTGAAGTTATGGTACCAAAACCTAATCAAGGTCACTGAAAGAGATGCTGATGTCCCTACCCTGGCTATCTTTATTGATGATTGCGATCTTACGGTCACATTTGAAGACATAGGGAATGCTTTGGGGATACCCTTCCAATTTGATCCTGCTGGACCATTGGCTGCTCCAGAAACAGCCTCCTTTAGAGAAATGGCTGCACATTTGACCCAAGGAATTGTGGGCACTGGACAGTCCATCATGAGGAGAGACCTAGCCCCCCAATTTCTATTGATGGACTCCATTTTGAGGGGAAGTTTTTATGTCAAAGACAATGCAAGAGAGGAGAACACCAATTTTGGAAGCGCTTTTTTACTTTTCTAAGGGGCAGTTTTTCAATGCCCCTATGTTAATTTTTGAAGCCATGGCTGATATTAGTGCCAAGTTGAAAAAGGAGAAGAAATTAGATGGCCTCCCATTTGGTAGATTGATCACAGCCCTCCTCAAAGCCAAGTTTGACATTGATAATGAGGAACCATTTGAAGTCATTGCTCCTCACACTTTTGGGAAAAAGGCATGGACTACAAGCCAAGCCATGATGAGAAGGATGAGAGAGGAAGGTGAACCTGCACTGACCAATGAACTCCGCCTCAGCCCTTTAGAACCGCTTTGGCATAACCTGTGTGACCATTTCTTAGTCGCACCACTTCTCAAGCCGCTGCCAGACCCTGTGGTGACCAGCTCTTTAGCTGCACCCATTGTTGAAGAAACTTTCCTTCCCATGGTGACCAGCTCTTCTGCTGCACCAATTTTTGAGGAAGTTGGCCTTTCACCCTCCTCCCCTATTCCAGCCCATGCCACTTCACCTATCCCAGCTGTCCCATCTCCCATACCCTCCATTATTCCAATTATAGATTCCCCCTCTACACCAACCACTCCATCCATACTCACACCACCAATTTCTCCCACCAATGCCCATGCTTTAGTTGCAGATTTTATTGCCCCATCTCCCTGCACTCCTCTGCTCCAAAGCCCCTCAAATTCCCTTGCTCATTCAGCCCACACACCTGAAGTAGCCCACACACCTGAACCTGAGCCTTTCACTACAGAGGCTTATTCTTCCTTAATGGGATCTATTTTTGAAACCATGGGACTTGAACCTACCCCTATACCGGACCCTCATCATTTCACCCACCCCCTTTACAGCCATTGCACCTCCACCCTCCACTTCAGTTGTACCAGTCCCTGCTATGCCCACCTCTCCCCCACCTGCCTCTATTACCCAAATACTTGCCTACCTCCAATCCATCCAAGCCCAACTCCAAATCAACACGTAAAACCAACAGTGACCAATGACCGCTTCCAAACCTTAGCCTCCACATCCCACACAACCACCATTACCCCTTTACCTACTGTTGATTCCCATGCTACCCAAACTGAACCTGAGGTAGTACTGGTTGATCCGCCCACCCCACCACTACGCCCATGCAACCCAAATCAACAGAAGTCCCTCTAGTTGCATCCCCTTCACCACTCCCCACTTTCTCTGAGCAAGCCACCCAGACTAACCCTGAAGTCCTCCTTGTCGACACTTCTTCTCCCCCTCTCACAGCTGGGACACCTTTGGTCCCCTACCATTCCATTCCCCTTCCCTGATTTGCCTCCCCCAGAAGAGCCATGGAAGAAAATCCTTATATCTGCAGAGATGTTCTAAAAGGGTTAGCTGATTTACAAGCCTACATTCGAACCCCTTATGAAAACCAGATTTGGAAGTTGGAGTTATTTATGAAATTTGAGAGAGAGAAAATGAAGGACTTGCTGGGTCAAACCTTTCAGATGGTTCGGAGTGAGCAGCACAAGGTGACCATGTTACAAGCACAACTTGACCAAGAAAAACTGAAGACCACTCGACTTGGCAAGTACATTGGCCTCAGCAAAAAGATAAAATCAGAGGAATACACTGAGCTGCAAAACACTATCCAGGAGAAAGCTCAATCAAGTTCGGACTCCAATACTGATTCTAGTTCTGATTCTGACAGTGACTCCAGTTCTGATCCAATTGAACCAACTTATGATACAGATTTTGACCCCAGTTATTAGATCACATTGTACTTATCTGTGTTATGAGTTTGTAATATAACATTCTGGTTTTTTTTTCTTGTGTAATAGTTACTGTGCATTTCTGTCTGTCTTCTTGTCATCATGATGTTTTGTTTTCTTGCTTATATCATTTCTCTACTTTGGACCAGTGTGGACCTGCTCCCCTTTGGTTTGGGGGTGTGGCAGAGATGCCAATACAATAAGTTAATGCTTGGTGCAGCTTATGACCAACAGAATTTTTGAAAATGAAGTAATTTTACACCTATTGTTTTGAAAAATGAGGAAGTTAAAACTTTTTAAAAATGATTTCTAGTGTAATTTTAATACTTTCATGAAGGGAAGGTCAGAAAATTTCTAAAAAAAAAATAAAAAAAATTAATATTTTAGTAAACCTAAAAAGAGAGAAAACAGTGATGATATACCTCAAGAATTTGATAGAAAACCACACCCAGTGAGATTTGGGCCTGCTGAAATGTATTCTTTGGAGGTATGAATTGGCAATTTTTCTGCTCTAGGGACTGTTTGAACCTGCTTTTTATCACTAGAAGTTACACATATCCAAGTTAAAATAGCTTGACAGCAATCATGATATTAAAGACATGATGTAGGGCCTTCTTTTGGACAGTTTGAACTTCAAAAAGCCCCACCTTTTAAAACTGCCCTTGATACACACCATTTGAGCTTTATAAATCAAAGATTTCTTTGAAACCTCATCAACCTCATTTAGCCTAACCCTCACTCTGAGAATTCAGAAGGTAAAGGAAAGAAAGCTGAAGAAAGGTGAGTTGGGTAATAGTTTGGTAAAAGAAAAAGAAAAATAATTGAAGGCAATGATGTATCAGCAGAAGAAATGTGGCATTCCAGTCAATGTTGATTTAAGAAAAAAAAAAAAAAAAAAGGGGAGAAGTCATTTCATTGGAAGTTTGAAAAAGAAAGAGAAAAAGATGGCCACTTTGGCTCTGAAAATTCAAAGAAGATGAAATTGTGCTGAAATAAAGAAGGTGTCCATACCACCTCCTTACCTTGACTGACTTCTAAAATTTTGAACTCCATTCCAACCCTTTTATTC
Organism: Chloranthus sessilifolius; assembly: GCA_021018995.1. Taxonomy (NCBI): domain Eukaryota; kingdom Viridiplantae; phylum Streptophyta; class Magnoliopsida; order Chloranthales; family Chloranthaceae; genus Chloranthus; species Chloranthus sessilifolius. Next base: position 68,040,983 of record CM037598.1, on the reverse strand, counting down.
TTGATAAATTTCACCCATAAGCCACATTACAACCCAAGTTAAAGTCCTTACTGATCAAAGATGGATTGAGCTGTCACATGGAGATAAGGATTTGTGTAATCTATGGTGAAAAGAGCAGTGAATTCAGAACTAAAAAGCAATGCCTATGCTCCTGCTTACAGTCCTATTTGAGGGCTGTAACTGCTCTTGAGTTGTGTGAAATAGTACAACCCTCCTACCTGCATGTTGAGTGAAAACCCTGGTGAGAGTTGGGTTTGAAATCAACTTATTTGGGGTAACATCAAAACTGAATTCTCAAATAGAAGGCAAGCTTTTCATTAATTTTTCTTGTAAAAACTTTTTGACACCAACTGAGTGAATGGTAAAGGAATTACAGCAGAATTTTAGTTTTGAACTGATGTTTTCTTGAAAATCTTCTTACAACCTGACTGATGCAGGTGTGAATAATCTGATTGGATGAAAGTTTGCTTTAACAGAACTGCATTGATCTTAACTGATTTATTGGAGAAGTTTGTGGGTACCTTCACTGAAAACCCTCAGGAGACTTCACTCCTCCACTAGGGATCACCTAGGGGTTTAAAAGGCTTGTTGCATATGCTAAATGCAACTGTGCTCCCTACAAAAGTGGCTTTTTACTTTATTTTTAATTCTGTCTTTGCTCAGGGACTAGCAAAGCTTAGGTTTGGGGGTGTGTTGAGAACTGAAAAATACCATTTTTCACCCCTTAACTTGAGTCTTGATAGACCTTTGAGAGAACTAAATAAGTGTTTTAAGTGCTTGTGTTGCAGCTAACAATAAAGACTGGCTTAACCATAAAAGCAGCGTAAAAGTGCTAAAATGATGACAACCCATGTCAATCCAAAGAAAGAAAGAGAAGAAACAACCTCACTAGCTGCTGGAAGGTCTAAATTGAAGAGGCAAAGACCTGGTCTCAACCCAGAGAAGAAGTATGGAGCAATTCGAACAGAAAAATGCACTACAGAGTACTTTTCGCAAAGAACCTGAACTGTTCGCAAAGAACCTGAAACTCTGCGAAAAGAACAAAAACTCCAGGCTTAAGCTTTCGAAGAGCATCTGAACTCTTCGAAGAGATGATTTACCTTTTCGAAAAGGAGAAAACTCAATTCGAACAGAACGAGAACCTTGCGAAAAGAGCTTCAGGAGTTACAACACCTTGCGAAAAGAGCTTCAGGAGTTACAACACCTTGCGAAAAGCCCCCTAAACTTTGCGAAAAGGTATTCTGGAGGTTCTCAGCTTTTGCAAGGGCAATTCAGTAATCTGTTTCACGCGTCCCAATGCATTTAAAAACCTAGGGACGTTCCAGAGGATTCTAAGCATGAAGCGAAGGCATATTCCACCCCACGTGAGCACCCAGAGATGAAATAACTTGGCGGGAACTTCTAGAAACTCTAACAGATTTGTAAAATGCATAACAAAATTGATGCCTTTTTCACCTGATTGGCTGAACCAGATCGATGAATTCTGATTGGCCAGAACAGATCTGGATCCTCGTGCTCGACCACCATTGGTCAATACAGATCTGAGCACCTTTGATTGGTTGATACACATCTGAGCTGGACTTAAGGAAAACTATAAATAGACGAACCATTTGCCTAATTTGGGCATCCAAATTTTGAGTTTCATTTCTATTCCCCCATTTCCAAACCAGATAGTTTGTCTGAAATCCCTATAATAGCTTCACTTTTACTTGCAATTGAGAGCTGTGAGATATTTCTGTAATTCAAAAGAGAGTTGTATTCAAGACTACAAATCTGAGAGCTGTTTAAGCTGTGCTCTGTAATTGTAATGGTGGATTTGAAAAGGTTGCTGTAAACCGTATATTCTCAATTGGACTCATGTTGAGGGTTCCCTCTGATCTCCTTATTGCATTAGACTCCTTTAGATTTACTGTTTTTCATGCAATTTCCCTTGATTCATTAATCCTGTGAGAATTAGTGTTGGTAACCTAATCTCTCACAGCATTTATAGTGATGCTTCTTGTTCTAAACTAAGGCTTTGGATTAAAGGCTATTGGATGGTTTGTGGCCATTAAAGTGGACAGACCATAGCCATAAGCTTAAACCTAATCCTTAAATTAGATTTATTTCTCTTACATCTGCGCTTGTAGCCAGATGAAGATTGGATCATCTCTCGATTGAGTCAGTCATTCTCATTAGATTTCAAGGATCAAATCAAAGTTAGATATTACTTCTCCATTTTTTATAAGTTTACCTCAAACGTTCCCCCAACTCGGATCTGGATCATTTAGTTTAACTTTTACTTTTTATCATTTAGTTAATGTGACAAATTCAACCTCCCCATCTTATGTGCTTTCTAGATAGGATAAGAGGCCAGATCTGGTAGCTCAGATCTGGAGGTTTATCTTGCATTTTAGACAAATTCTCTGTGGACGATCTTTCACTCACTTACATTTAAAACTTGCTACAATTGGCCCTGATCTTGCAGGCTAATTCACTTCTACCTGTGCTGATATTTCTTTACTTTTTTTTAATATTCTAGATTCAGTATAATTTAGCAGTTGCAAACCTATTTTCAAAACACACATAAATCAAGCACGTTAAGAAGCAACAACAGTACTGCATACCATGATAGAGTGGTGAGAATTAGGAAGGAACTCACTGTAATATGTGTTGATAACAACTTTTAGAATCACCAGTCAAAATTAATTGCCTAAGGTCATAGAGATGCTTTCTTTGCACTTGATTAAAGGAAATAAATATGCAAGATTAGCAAACACTAAATACCCAATACAATGATTATATATGAAGCAGGGAATATATTCTAGCAGGAAAGAATTTAGATGTGGAGGGAGGAAGAAAATTCTCAAAATTTTCAGGAACCAGGCACTTAGGAATCCTCCAAATGAATTAAAATTAGAATAAATACATGCACATATGTAATAAAATAAAATTTAATTTATTCGATGAATTCATCTATAAAACTAAGGATAGATGGAGACCCAATAGACCCCAAAAAGATCTGATTTATGCCGTGTAACTGCACGACACGCTATTCGTATCCTCCAAATGCTCATACTGCCAAAAAAATATTATGGATGGTTGGCTAATCTTGGGAAGGACACTACTCACACCGGTTTTTACTGCTCTTTCCTCAATGAGATAAGAAAAGCCTACCCTCGCTAGGGAATTTACAAAGGCAAATAATCACTTACCGTTCTCTCATGTTAAATTTTATAAGAAAGAAAAATGAGAGGATGGATTATTGGTTGAGCGAGCACTCACACAGCCAAAAAAAAAAAATTCTACCAAAAGGTAAAAAGATCCAAAAGTGAGGGTAGGTCTGTGCATGCCCTCAGTGAGCAAATTATGATCTTTCTCTTAATTCATTGAATATACCCTTGAATTCAGTGTGTCGAAAGTGCAACATAAAATATGATAGTCGAACACATTCATCGATAAAAGTCATAAAGAAAACCTATTTGAATTTTGAAAAAATTATGAACCATGAAAAGCAACTATACTCAAATAAGATTTGGGAATAATTCGGTTCGAATTATTCTAATTAGAGTATCAAGTAAACTAAGTGTTGATATACAAGTTGAGTGCAAATCAAATGCTTTGGAAACATATAAAACAAGAGCACCTAAGCAGATGGCAAACACCAAATAACAATGGGCCTCACAAAATAGTCAAGGGAATGGCATAGCTAACTAAACGTAGGCCTCCACTACAATTACACGATGGGAGTGATTTTGATGCCAAAACTATATCTAAGACTTAAAATTAGAAAGGGTTAATTGAAGCTCACCTTAGACATAAGATAAAAGCCATGACCGCCCCTTTTGAGCCACATGACAGACTTTTTTTGTCAATCCAATTTATCCAAGTGGCTAAACATCATATGAAAATCAGACAGCTAAAAAAAAATGCTCATATGAGGGACCAAACTATTTGATCTGGGAAATTTAATATGGACCATTGCTTATATCTAAAGTAGGGTTCATATTGAAGTGTTTGGAATTGATGGTATGGTTGCTCCTATGGGCATTTGTTTTAGCTGCAAGAAGGTCATAGAATGTCCTGCCACTTGGACATGTTGGATCAGTAAAAAACGGTGTGCCACATGGCACTATATGACTTAAAAGTGAGAAGATGAGGATTTTATCTTAGGTGGAGTGATCCTTCCACGTGCAAGTGTTAGTTCAGCATCTGAGAGAAAGCAAATGGAGAAAATATAGCATCCATGCATCCTGATGTAAGACCTTTCACGACCAATAAGGAAATATGAGGAACTTTATATGTACAGAAATAAAGGGTCAGCTATCAATTATTTTAGTTCCTACCAGCAGACCATTGGTGAGAAGTGAAATTTGGTGAAGAGACTTGTGTCTAGAGGAAGGTGACAGATCAGCATCTTCTCCCTGCCCTTGCATTTTCCTTTGAAGTATTACCTTTCCATTGCCATGTAAATAATTAAATTCATTCTCCAAGTCATCAACATCATCCTCTTCATCATCTCCCTCCACCCGAGGGCTCCTTGACATTTATAAAGAGCATTACCTTAGTGTCTAGCTTGTCAAGATTAAATGTCATCCCTAGAAAACAAAATCAAGGTTTAAAATATGAAGCATATGTATTATCCAATATGTATCATATCACTGTAATGCAGGTTTCTGCATGATTATACACAACAAGATTACATTATTTGCTTATTTTCTCAATATGTTTATTTTTTCCAACAAAAAAGTTCACATCAGACAGCCTCATACAAATTAGATAATACCATATATGAGACAACACATTGGCTTTTGGAGTGGGTAGTTGGTATTACCTGCTCCAACACTGAAGTCATCAAATACTATCTCATATAAGGATCTACCATGATCCCAAAAATATGGTCATTGAGGATTTGAACCATCCAATCTATAGACTTTATTACGGCTGATAGTGCACATTTTTTTAACGATCAATACTAAATCTCTCTGATAAGATGTTTCCAATGCTATGATATGTGTGATTCTTGGGCTGAGTGGTACAAGTCATGAAAGACATAGAATGATCAAAGATGTACACCATGTGATTAAATAGAAATATCTTTGTATAGAGGTCGTAGGAGTCGGTCTTGAAATGTATGTATAAAGCAGTTCTAGGAGTCAGGCCCTTTAATAATTGAACCAAAGAAACAGTAAAAGCGCCACTTATAACATGCTACAAATTTTTTTTTGTAGAACTGAACAAAAGAAGAGAATTATAGAATCCAAAATATTTGAAAAGCAATAAACTAACCTTTGTGTCTTCTGTATCGAGTTATGCACTGAGGACAAGATCGGTTTCCATCCTTCCGTTTGTATATTCATAACAAGGCCTGCAATCTGGGAAAGCACAAAACATCACCGTTTGCTTTCAGCCCAATAGAATCCCCACAAATCTGACATAGCTGGCTATTCAAACGTTTCAGGGGCTTTGGCTGCATCGTCCACATAAAAAAAATCTTTAAGAATTTTCCCAGACATTAATAAAATAAAAGTTGGAACAAGGTGTAACCAATCCATTCACTCTGAAGTGTGAACAGGTCAATCTCTTTACATTAAATCATCAAATCTTTACTTCCACTGTTACTCTCGAGTGCTTCAATTTCTTTAAACTAAATGGTCAAATCTTTACTTCCACAGATTTGCATGCTCATAAATAGTTCTGTACTTTCCAAGGTATGACCATTTTAGCATAAGGAGATTGACCTGTTCAAACTTGACAGATAATTGAGAGAGAAAGAGAGAGAAACCTACAGTTGAGAGGGAACATGACACAAGGGAAGAATCATCATAATTCCTTAATTTCTAATGCAGTGGTTGACATTAATTTTTTACCATCTAGCCCAAATAAAGTCACCCATGTAGATCAGCCCCCACAAATTTCAGAATAATCATAATATCACAACTTGATAAGATGGATATAGTTAAAGAACACAGCTGAAGTTGAAACCTATCGACTGTACCTCTTAAAGTATAATTGCTCTCTATTCTGTTTTATAGTCGAAAATATGAATTCAATTAAGAGATTTTGGTACCTGATGAAGATATAATTACTCTCTATTCTGTTTTATCAAATCTCTCTTGATATGAATCCAAATCTCTTGCGGTCACATCCATAAGACGGGATGACATTACGATCCATAAAACAGGGGAAGATATTCTAATGAAACTGCTTAATACCTCTTCAAAAACACTTCAAATGATTAAAGTTGCAGAATGAAAATTTCTCACCTTGAGATTCCAATAAAAAACCCCAAACTTTTGTATTCATCCGACATCAAATGTTGACCTACTGACGTCAGCATGATGTCATAATAAACATCCAGTCACAACTAAGTTTCAAACTTAAATGAATATGAACTTCCAAAATGCATGCATACATACCAAATAGAACCACAATTGCGCTAATGATGTGTCCTTGATTCGGGTTCTTCTTCTGAATCCAATGGTATATGTTTGTGATATTTGGATCTCTACTGACTTATCTACGATGGCTTTAGTGTTGGCTGGTGCTGGTTCAACAGCAAATCTAGCGGTATATGAGTGTAGAAATAGTATGAGTGCAGGTTGGTCGATATTTGAGTGGTTGTAGAACCTGGTTTGTATCCGCTGAAGGTCGTGTAATCTACAGCTGTGTTAGCAGGTGGTGGAAAAGTGGGCCTGTGGTGTCCCTGATTGGTTGGTGCATGTAGGTGTGTACCGAAGGCTATGGCAATTTGGTGTTTGTTCAAATGCCTGTTTGAATTTTTTCAGCAAGTTCTTCTTCAGCAATGGAACTGACTAGTTTGTTTTAGCAGTTGTATTGTGGATTTCATTGGTTTGTTGTGACCTTATAGCTGTGCATACAGCAGTTAATTGATTCGTAGTGTGGCTGCATATACAACAGGTTTACAACAACAGTAGTGCTTTATTTGTTTTGTAGTTTGTCATAGCCTTTTGAGGCGTTACATCGCTATGGTAGATCAGCAGTTTTACAGATTGTGGCTGTTGGCTGGATTTCTTCCTTCGGCATTGGGGCCTTGTGAGGGTGATTGTGGATTTTATGGTGGCCAACAGTATATGCTAAGCAGTGTATCTATCAACTGTCTTGTTGTGTGATGACAAGGTACGATAGCTGTGTATACAGCAGCTTGGTGGTATAATTTGGTTGGTAAATTGTTGTGGGTTAAGTGATACTAGTCATGCTCCTCTACTTGTCAAATGGATAAAGTCAACAAGGTCGTTATGCTTACACAGAGGGAGTATCAGGACCTTGTATTTCAAGGAACTCCAACTTCCTCCCTAAAACAAAATCTTCAGATGGCAAAGTAGTCACACCAACATTATCAGCAACCTCATCTGGAAGAGAGGACAATGCAGCTTGAACAACCTCCACATGCCTTAGCTTTCCAGACACAGTGAAGGCCCTAATAACAACATCAAATCAACATTGAGAAGGGCGTAAGGGAAGGTACTCTATAAACTCAACACCAAAATTTTAGCGAAATTAAGAAAATGGTTCAAAATTGACTAAAAAAAATAAAAAATTATCAACCTTCCGCTCTTTCATATCGGTGATTTCATCAGTGTTCCCATCAATACCGGTCCATGCATTTTATCCCTTTGCATGCTACAAGAAAATAACCATCTTTGAAGTGGAAGATCTTTGTTTAGAATAATTGAATTTGTTTTCATGTTAAAGGCCCAAGAGCAATATTTTAGTTTCATGAAGAAGATTCAAAGTGGATTATAGGTTATAAGAATTCAGGCATTCGTTAAAAATTAACAAAATGAAAATAAAAATAGACGTAGATGATCAAAAAAATAAAATAGTCCTCATCTGCGTCTTACCTTTCCTTGCAGGGCAGTCATTGTTCAAATCACATTCACCTCACAATTTTGTGCCAAAGTTCCCGGAATAGCTTCAAAGGCCACAATAGCAGCTTCATATGGCCACTAATGTTTGACCAAAAGACAATTAACCAGAAAAATTATAGCATTTCTTTAAACATCTACTATGAGTTTTACCATCAACTCAATTAACATTAAAACTACATGAAACTGGTCCACATACATTCTTTTACACCAAACCTCAAACACATGATATGCATACACCATGCACCTTTGTACATTGAAACTTACTACACAACATTGAGATTGAAAATTTCCAATTCATCAAATAATAAGCATTTGGAACATGACATACCCATTAATCATCAACATAGGAGAACAATAAAGGCCTTTTGAAATATATCAGATTAGGTAACTTAAACTTCTTGAACTCCTTACAACATAAAATCAAACACCCCATGTGCAATAAACCCATGTTGTAAGATGTAGGAAATTTTTGGAGGCTGCCCAACATATTTGACATCTTTCTTGGATTCGTAGTTTTCTTACCTTCTTTGTTTCCCATTTGAGATAAGCTTAGGTAATCAACAATATTAAAAGAGTTAAAATTTGAGAGTAAGCCCAGCCATGTGGAATAAAATCCCATCATCTTAATCAAAGCAGTCAATCAATCTCTCTCTCTCTCTCTCTATATATATATATATAAACAAGACATTGAGCAGAGCAGTTTCTTCATACCAAGATAGTGATAAGGCAATGAATGTAGACCCTAACCCTAAACCCGAAAGACCAAATTAAAGAATAAATACAAAATTTAAACCTTTACCTGAGCATAAACACAAGGCTGTACGAAGGTGGAATCAGGCTTGCAAAGTGGAAGTAGGGAATCTGGTTGAACTGGTGAGGTTGTTGTGGGAGAGATCTAAGGCTCTTGAGACTGATGACTTGTAGCCAATTCAGAGGCATCAAAGAGTTTTGATTTAACCAGAGGTGGAACCGAAGATGGCAAAGGTTTTCCAAGTGATTGGAAGATATTGATAAGGCAATGAATGTAAACCATAACCCTTACCCTGACCCCCAAACTCTAATACTAAACCTGAAAACCCCAAACTCTAGTACTAAACATGATCTCTAATACTAAACCTGAAACCCCCAAACCCTCACCCCAGATTTCGTAAAACATTATTTACTTGAGCATACATACAAATTCAAAAACATAGAGTAAATCAGAAAATAATAATAATAATAATCAAACAAGTCACATGTTCGAAACAAATCATAGATCAACAAAATCGAATCACAGATTTCGAAACAAGTCACCAGTCTATGATAATCAAACTCTTCAAAATAATTCAAATATAAAATTACCTCTTCAAATGTTTATGCTCCTCACCAAGCCAACCTAACAGAACTACTATCAAAATAACCCTAACCCTAGATCGCCGCCATTAATGTCTCTTTGATTCCACTTGAAAAACCTCTCATTCGGATCGGAGACAGTATCGATACGGGGTGAAAAGATGTGAGAAAGGGATAGCGAGAGAAGAAACCCTAAGGTATTCGGATTCGAAGGAGAGATCTGAGATTGCGAGAGGGAGAGGGAGATAGATCTTCGGCTGTTTCTGAAGATGACGAAGCTGAAGGAATCAATCTCGAATTGAGCAAACTTAGTATCCCTTGCAAATCGAAGTGAGCTCAGACTCAATCTTGGCTCTGTAATCGCGGATCGTGACGACGTGGTCCTCGTTTCCACGACTCTGTTCTTTCTGCTCGATCGAATATGATGCGCCAGGAACAGAGAAGAAGAAGAAGAAGAAGACGACGTAGAGGAGGGTAGGGTTAGGACGTTTGCTCCCTCTGCTTTAAGTAGTCACACGCGGTAAAATAAAATGAAAGATACGAAAAATGGAGATGTGCGGGGCGCACCAATTTTTTTTAGAAAGTGATTGGTTGGGGATCGAATTCGCTTTAGACGAAGGTCATGAGTTCGAAATCGCTCACTTACAAAAAATACATTTAAGTGGTCCGTTGCATTGGTTTAACCACTGATATTAGCCATTGTATACTTAAATTTCTTTTACAACAGCCAATGTATGTGGTATTTTAAAAGTAAGTGGCGTTGTTTTTTCTTTATTTTCACATAGTGCATACTTGAGCGTGAATGCTCGAACCCAAATGCTTGAAGGTGAAAGCTTGAATGTGAATGCTTGAACATGAATGGTTGAATGTGTGCATGAGCATGAATGTTGGAACATGAATGTTTGACCGTGAATGCTTAAAAATGAATGCTTGAACGTGAATGCCTATACGTGAATGCTTGATCGTGAATGCATGAACATTAATGCTTGAACGTGAATACTTAAATGTCATTGTCGAACGTGAATGCTTAAACAACATTGTTGAACGTGAATGCTTGAACTTCATTGCTTGAACATGAATGCTTGAATGCGAATGCTTAAATGTGAATGATTGAACAAGAATGCTTGAACACGAATGCAGGATAGATAATAAAATGCTTAAACCTAAATGCTTGAAGATTAGTGGTTGAACAGGAATGCTTGAACATGAATGATTGAACGTGAAAGCTCGAATGTGAATGCTTGAACCTGAATGCTTCAACGTGAATGCTAGAACTTTAATGCATGAACGTGAATGCTTAAACCTTAATGGTTGAATGTGAATGCTTGAACGTGAAAGCTTGAACATTATAGATAGTGACACGTCACATGTTTGAATATGAATGCCTGAACGTGAATGCCTGGACATGAATGCTAGAACATGACTTCTTGAACATGAATTTTCGAAAGTGAATGCTTGAACATGAATTCTTGAACCAGAATGCTTGAACATGAAGGTTTCACCAAAATGCTTAGACATGAATGCTTGAATAAGAATGCTTGAACATGAATGCTCGAGCTCAAGTGCTTGAATGTGAATGCCCGAATGTAAATGTTTGAACCTGATACAATTGAACGTGAATGGTTGAACTTGAATGCTTGATCGTGAATGTTTGAAAACGAATGCTTGAACGTGAAAGCATGAATGTGAATGGTAGATAATGAATGTTTCAACTTGAGTGCTCGAACCTGAATGCATGAAAGTGAACACTATAACGTAAACTCTTAAATGTGAATGCTAGAATGTAAATGCTTGAATGTGAATGCTTGAACGAGAATGCCTGAACGTGAATGCTAGAACTTGAATAACGCTTGAATGTGAATGGTTGAATGTGTGCATGAACATGAATGCTTGAACGTGAATGCTTGAAAATGAATGCTTGAACGTGAATGCAAGAATATTAATGCTTGAATGTGAATGCTTAAACGACATTGTTGAATGTGAATGCTTGAACGTCATTGCTTGAATGTGAATGCTTGAACTTCATTACTTGAACATGACTGCTTGAACGTGAATGCTTGAACATGAAATGCTTGAACGTGAATGCAGGATAGATAGTAAAATGCTTGAACCTGAATGCTTGAACATTAATGCTTGAACATGAATGCTTGAACATAAATGCTTGAACGTGAATGATTGAACATGAAAGCTTGAACGTGATGCTTGAACCTGAATGCTTTAACATGAATGCTAGAACTTTAATGCATGAACATAAATGCTTAAACCTTATTGGTTGAATGTGAATGCTTGAACATTAATGCTTGAACATGAATGCTTGAACGTGAATGATTGAACATGAAAGCTTGAATGTGATGCTTGAACCTGAATGCTTTAACGTGAATGCTAGAACTTTAATGCATGAACATAATAAATGCTTAAACCTTAATGGTTGAAAGTGAATGCTTGACTGACCGTGAAAGCTTGAACATTATAGATAGTGACACGCTTAAACATGAATGCTTGAACATGAATGCCTGAATGTGAATGCTTGAACATGAATGCTTGAACGTGAATTCTTGAACGTGAATTTTTGAAAGTGGATGCTTGAATCGGAATTCTTGAACCAGAATGCTAGAATGTGAATGTCTCAACCAAAATGCTTTCATGTGAATGCTTGAACAAGAATGCTTGAACTCAAGTGCTTGAATGAGAATGCTTGAACGTAAATGTTTGAACCTGACACGATTGAACGTGAATGCTTGAACATGAATGGTTGAACGCGAATGCTTGAACGTGAATGCTTGAAGGTGAACGCTTGAACGTGAATGCTTGAACATGAATGGTTGAATGTGTGCATGAACATAAATGTGAATGCTTGAACGTGAATGCATGATAGATAGTGGCACACTTGAAAGTTAAGGCTTGAACATTAATGCTTGAACGTGAGTACTTGAACATGAGGGCTTGAACGTGGATGATTGAATGTGAATGCTTGAACGTGAATGCATGACAGAGAGTGACACGCTTGAGCGTGAATGCTTGAACGCCAATGCTTTAACATGAATGCTTGAACGTGAATGCTTTAACAAGATTGCTTGAACGTGCATGCTTGAACATGAAATGGTTGAACGTGAATGCTTGAACATGAATGCTTGAACGTGAATGCTTAAATGTGAATGCTTGAACGAAAATCCTTGAACTTGAATGCTTCTTAGATAGTGACACACTTGAACCTGAATGCTTGAACATGAATGGTTGAACGTTAATGGTTGAACGCGAATACTTGAAGGTTAACGCTTGACCGTGAATGCTTGAAGGTGAACGCTTGAGCGTGAATGCGTAAACGTGTGCCAGGAATGGTTGAATGTGTGCATGAACATGAATACATGAACGTGAATGCTTGAACGACATTGTTAAATGTGAATGCTTGAACGTCATTGCTTGAACGTGAATGCTTGAACCTGAATGCTTGAACGAGAATGCTTGAACTTGATTGCTTGACCGTGAATGTTTGAAAATGAATGATTGAACGTGAAAGCTTCAATGTGAATGGTTGAACATGAATGCTTCAACCAGAGTGCTCGAACCTGAATGCTTGAAAGTGAATGACTGAACAAAAATTTGGGAACGTGAATGCTTGAACGTGAATGTTTGAACATGAATGCCTGAACGTGAATGCTTGAGAGATAGTAACACGCTTGAACGTGAAGGCTTGAACATAAAGGCTTGAATGTGAATGTTTGAACGTGAATGCTTGAACGAGAATACAACGTGAATGCTTGATAAATAGTGACATGCTTGAACATGAAAGCTCGAACCTGAATGCTTGAAGGTGAACGCTTGAACGTGAATGCTTGAACATGAATGGTTGAATGTGTGCATGAACATGAATACATGAATGTGAATGCTTGAACATGAATGCTTGAACGTGAATGCTTGAACATTAATGCTTGAACGTGAATGCTTGAATGTCATTGTTGAACGTGAATTCTTGAACGTCATTGCTTGAACATGAACGCTTGAACTTGAACGCTTGAACAAGAATGCTTGAACTGGAAAGCTTCAACGTGCATGCTTGAACATGACATGGTTGAATGTGAATGCTTGAACATGAATGCATAAATTTGAGTGCTTGAACGTGAATGCTTCTTAGAAAGTGACATGCTTGTACGTGAATGCTTGAACATGCATGGTTGTATGTGAATGGTTGAACATGAATGCGTGAAGGCGAACGCTTGAATGTGAATTCTTGAACGTGAATGCTTGAAGGTGAACGCTTGAACGTGAATTCTTGAAAGTGAACGCTAACTTCATTGCCTGAACAAAAATGTTTGAACGTGAATTCATGACAGATAGCGACACGCTTGAACGTTAATGCTTGAACATTAGTGCTTGAACATGAGTACTTGGACATGAGGGCTTGAATGTGGATGATTGAACGTGAATGCTTGAATGTCACTGCTTGAACAAGAGTGCTTGAACTGAATGGATGATAGAGAGTGACACGCTTGGGCATTAATGCTTGAACATCAATGCTTAAACATGAATGCTTGAACTTAAATGCTTCAATGTGAATACTGAAATGAGAATGCTTGAACGTGAATGCTAGATCATGAATGGTTGAACATGAATGCTTTATAGATAGTGACACGCTTGAACATCATTGTTGAACGTGAATGCTCGAACGTCATTGCTTGAACATGAGTGCCTGAACCTGAAAGCTGGAACGAGAATGCTTGACCGTGAATGTTTGAAAATGAATCCTTGAACGTGAAAGCTTGAGCGTGAATGGTTGAACATGAATGCTTCAACCTGAGTGCTTGAACCTGAAAGGTTGAAAGTGAATGCTTGAACGTAAATTCTTGAACGTGAATGCTTGAACGTAAATGGTTGAACATGATTCGCATGATGATTGCTTGAGAGATATCAACATGCTTGAGCATGAATGCTTGAACTAGAATGTTTGAACGTGAATGCTAGAACGTGATTGCATCAAAGTGAATGCTTGATAGATAGTGACATGCTAGAATGTGAATGCTCGAACCTAAATGCTTGAAGGTGAACACTTGAACGAGAATGCTTGAATGTGAATGCTAGAAAATGAATGCATGAACATGAATATAGATAGTAGTGACACACATGAATGTAAATGCTCGAACGTGAATAAGCAATGCTTGAGCATGAATGGCTGAACGTGAATGCATGAACGTGAATGCTTGAAGGTGGATGCTTGAACGTGAATGCTTGAATGTGTGCATGAACATGAGTACATGAACGTGAATGCTTCAATGTGAATGCATGAACATTAATGCTTGAACGTGAATGCTTGATCATCATTGTTGAACGTGAATGCTCGAACGTCAATGCGGGAACGTGAATGATCATCATTGTTGAACAAGAATGCTTGAACTGGAAAGCTTCAACGTGCATGCTTGAACATGAAATGGTCGAACGTGAATGCTTGAACATGAATGCTTAAATGTGACACGCTTGAACGTGAATGCATGAAAGAGAATCCTTGAACGTGAATGCTTCTTAGATAGTGACACGGTTGAACGTGAATGCTTGAACATGAATGGTTGAACGTGAATGCTTGAAGGTGAGCGCTAGAATGTGAATCCTTGAACGTGAATGCTTAAAGGTGAACACTTGAACGTGAATGCTTGAACGTCATTACTTGAACAAGAATGCTTCAACGTGAATGCATGATAGATAGTGACACGCTTGAACGTTAAGGCTTGAACATTAATGCTTGAACGTGAATACTTGAACATGAGGGCTTGAATGTGAATGATTGAACGTGAATGCTTGAACGCCATTGCTTGAACAAGAATGCTTGAACGTCGATGCATGATAGATAGTGACATGCTTGAACGTGAATACTTGAGCATTAATGCTTGAACGTGAATAATGGAACGAGAATGCTTGAACGTGAATGCTTTATAGATAGTGACATGCTTGAACGTCATTGTTGAACGTGAATGCTTTATAGATAGTGACATGCTTGAACGTCATTGTTGAATGTGAATGCTTGAACGTCATTTCTTGAACGTGAATGCTTGAACGTGAGTGCTTGAACCTCAATGCTTGAACGAGAATGCTTGAACTTGAATACTTGATCGTGAATGTTTGAAAATGAATCCTTGAACGTGGAAATTGGAACATGAATGGTTAATAATGAATGCTTCAACCTGAGTGCTCGAACCTGAATGCTTGAAAGTGAATGCTAGAACATCAATTCTTGAACGTGAATGCTAGAACGTAATTGTTTAACCATGAATGCCTAAACGTCAATGCTTGAACGTGAATACTTGAACGAGAATGCTTGAACGTGAATGCTTGATAGATAGTGACATGCTTGAGCATGAATGCTCGAACCTGAATGCTTAAAGGTGAACGCTTGAATGTGAATGCTTGAACATGAATGGTTGAATGCAAATGCTTTATAGATAGTGACACGCTTGAATGGGAATGCTTGAACGCCATTGTTGAACGTGAATGTATGAACGTCATTTCTTGAACGTGATTGCTTGAACGTTAGTGCTTGAACCTCAATACTTGAACGAGAATGCTTGAACTTGAACAAGAATGCTTGAACTTGAACGCTTGATCGTGAATGTCATTTCGTGAACGTGAATGCTTGAACGTGAGTGCTTGAACCTCAATGCTTGAACGAGAATGGTTAAACTTGAATACTTGACCATGAATGTTTGAAAATGAATCCTTGAACATGAAAGCTGGAGCATGAATGGTTGATAATGAATGCTTCAACTTGAGTGCTCGAACCTGAATGCTTGAAAGTGAATACTAGAACGTAAATTCTTGAACGTGAATGCTAGAGCGTAATGGTTTAACCATGAATGCTTTAACGTGAATGCTTGAACGTGAATACTTGAACGAGAATGCTTGAACGTGAATGCTTGATAGATAGTGACATGCTTGAGCATGAATGCTCGAACCTGAATGCTTAAAGGTGAACGCTTGAATGTGAATGCTTGAACATGAATGGTTGAATGCAAATGCTTTATAGATAGTGACACGCTTGAATGGGAATGCTTGAACGCCATTGTTGAACGTGAATGTATGAACGTCATTTCTTGAACGTGATTGCTTGAACGTTAGTGCTTGAACCTCAATACTTGAACGAGAATGCTTGAACTTGAACAAGAATGCTTGAACTTGAACGCTTGATCGTGAATGTCATTTCTTGAACGTGAATGCTTCAACATGAGTGCTTGAACCTCAATGCTTGAAGGAGAATGCTTAAGCTTGAATACTTGACCATGAATGTTTGAAAATGAATCCTCGAACGTGAAAGCTGAAACATGAATGGTTGACAATGAATGCTTCAACCTGAGTGCTCGAACCTGAATGCTTGAAAGTGAATGCTAGAACATAAATTCTTGAATGTGAATGCTAGAACGTAATTGTTTAACCATGAATGCTTGAATGTGAATGTTTGAACGTGAATGCTAGAACTTGAATGCTTGAACGTGAATGCTTGATAGATAGTGACATGCTTGAGCGTGAATGCTCGAACCTGAATGCTTGAACGTGAATGCTTGAATGTGAATTCTTTATAGATAGTGACACGCTTGAATGGGAATGCTTGAATGCCATTGTTGAACGTGAATGCTTGAACGTCATTTCTTGATCGTGAATGCTTGAACGTGAGTGCTTGAACCTCAATGCTTGAACTTGAATGCTTGATCGTGAATGTTTGAAAATGAATGCTTGAACGTGAATGGTTGATAATGAGTGTTTCAACCTGAGTGCTCGAACCTGAATGCTTGAAACTGAATGCTAGAACGTAAATTCTTAAACGTGAATGCTAGATCGTAAATGTTTGACCATGAAAGCTTGAACGTGAAAGCTTGAGAGATAGTAATACGCTTGAACATGAATGCTTGAACGTGAATGCTTGAACGAGAATGCCTTAATGTGAATGCTAGAACTTCAATACTTGAACGTGAATGCTAGAGCTTGAATACTTGAACATGAATGCATGATAGATAGTAACATTCTTGAGCGTGAATTCTCGAACCTGAATGCTTGAAGGTGAACGCTTGAATGTGAATGCTTGAACATGAATGGTTGAATGTAAGCATGAACATGAATGCTTGAACGTTAATGACTGTTTGAACGTGAATGCTTGTACGTGAATGCTTGAACGTGAATGCAAGAATATTAATGGTTGAATGTGAATGCTTAAACATCATTGTTGAATGTGAATGCTTAAATGACATTATTGAACGTGAATGCTTAAACGTCATTGTTGAACGTGAAAGCTTAAACGATATTGTTGAACGTGAATGCTTGAACGTCATTGCTTGAACGTGAATGCTTAAACTTCATTGCTTGAACATGAATGCTTGAACATGAATGCAGGATAGATAGTAAAATGCTTGAACATAAATGCTTGAACATTACTACTTGAACAGGAATGCTTGAACATGAATGCTTGAACTTGAATGATTGAACATGAAAGCTCGAACGTGAATGCTTGAACCTGAATGCTTCAACGTGAATGCTAAAACTTTAATACATGAATGTGAATGCTTAAACCTTAGTGGTTGAATGTGAATGCTTGAATGTGAAAGCTTGAACATTATAGATAGTGGCACTCTTGAACGTGAATACTTGAACATGAATGCCTGAATGTGAATGCTTGAACATGAATGCTAGAACATGAACGCTTGAACATGAATTCTTGAACCAGAATGCTTGAACGTGAATGTTTCAACCAAAATGCTTAGTCGTGAATGCTTGAACATGATTGCTTGAACTTAAGTGCTTGAATGTGAATGCTTGAACATAAATGTTTTAACCTAACGCGATTGAACGTGAATGCTCGAACGTTAATGCTTGAAAGTGAATGCTTGAACATGAATGGTTGAACGTGAATGGTTGAACGTGAATGCTTGAAGGTGAATGCTTGAGCGTGAATGCTTGAGCATGAATGGTTGAATGTGTGCATGAACATGAATACATAAATGTTAATGCTTAAACATGAATGTTTGAACGTGAATGCATGATAGATAGTGACATGCTTGAAACATTAAGGCTTGAACATTAATGCTTGAACGTGAGTACTTGAACATGAGGGCTTGAATGTGAATGCTTGAGCATGAATGGTTGAATGTGTGCATGAACATCAATACATAAATGTTAGTGCTTAAACATGAATGTTTGAACGTGAATGCATGATAGATAGTGACACGCTTGAACATTAATGCTTGAACGTGAGTACTTGAACATGAGGGCTTGAACGTGGATGATTGAACGTGAATGCTTGAACGTGAATGCATGATAGAGAGTGACATGCTTGAACGTGAATGCTTGAGCATTAATGCTTGAACGCCAATGCTTGAACGTAAATTCTTGAACGTGAATGCTTTAACCAGAATACTTGAACGTGCATCCTTGAACATGAAATGGTTGAACGTGAATGCTTAAATGTGAATGCTTGAATGCGAATCCTTGAACGTGAATGCTTCTTGGATTGTGACACACATGAACCTGAATGGTTGAACATGAATGGTTGAACGCATATACTTGAAGGTTAACGCTTGACCGTGAATGCTTGAAGGCGAACTCTTGAACATGAATGCGTAAACGTGTGTGCCAAGAATGGTTGAACAGGAATGCTTGAATGTGTGCATGAACGTGAATACTTGAACATGAATGCTTGAATGTGAATGCATGAACATTAATGCTTGAACGTCATTGTTAAATGTGAATGCTTGAACATAATTCCTTGAACATGAATGCTTGAGCGAGAATCCTTGAACTTGATTGCTTGACCACTAATGTATGAAAATGAATGATTGAACGTGAAAGCTTCAATGTGAATGACTGAGCAAAAATTTGAGAACCTGAATGCTTGAACATGAATGTTTGAACATGAATGCCTGAGCGTGAATGCTTGAGAGATAGTAACTTACTTGAACGTGAAGGCTTGAACATAAAGGCTTGAACGTGAATGCTTGAACGAGAATGCATGAACATGAATGCTAGAACATGAATGCTTGATAAATAGTGACATGCTTGAACGTGAAAGCTCGAACCTGAATGCTTGAAGGTGAACACTTGAACGTGAATGCTTGAACATGAATGGTTGAATGTGTCCATAAACATGAATACATGAATGTATGCTTGAACATGAAATCTTGCATGTGAATGATTGAACTGGAATGCATGAACGTGAATGCTTGAACATGAATGCTTGAACGTGATTGCTTGAACATGAACAATTGAACTTGCATGCTTGAACAAGAATGCTTAAACTAGAAAGCTACAACCTGCATGCTTGAACATGAAATGATTAAATGTGAATGCTGGAACATGAATGCATAAATTTGAATGCTTGAACGAGAATGCTTTGAAGAGAATCCTTGAACGTGAATGCTTCTTAGAAAGTGACATGCTTGAACATGAATGGTTGAAAGTGAATGCCTGAAGGCAAACGCTTGAATGTGAATCCTTGAATGTGAATGCTTGAAGGTGAACACTTGAACGTCAATGCTTGAACGTGAATGCTTGAACGTGAATACATGATAGATAGTGACACACTTGAACATTAATGCTTGAACGTGAGTACTTGGACATGAGGGCTTGAACATGGATGATTAAATGTGAATGCTTGAGCGTCATTGCTTGAACAAGAATGCTTGAACGAGAATGCATGATAGAGAGTGACACGCTTGAACGTGAATGCTTGAGCATTAATGCTTGAACATCAATGCTTGAACATGAATGCTTGAACGTAAATGCTTGAACGTTAATGCTTGAACATGATTACTTGAACTTGAATACTGGAACGAGAATGCTTAAACATGAATGCTTGAACATGAATGGTTAAATGTGTGCATGAATATGAATACATGAATGTGAATGCATGAACACTATTGCTTGAATGTGAATGCACGAACGTCAATGCGGGAACGTGAATGATCATCATTGTTGAACAAGAATGCTTGAACTGCAAAGCTTCAACATGCATGCTTTAACATGAAATGGTCGAACGTGAATGCTTGAACTTTAATGCTTGAATGTGAATGCTTAAATGTGACACACTTGAACGTGAATGCTTCTTAGATAGTGACACGATTGAATGTGAATGCTTGAACATGAATGGTTGAACATGAATGCTTGAAGGTGAGCACTTGAACGTGAAAGCTTAAGAGATAGTAACACACTTGAACGTGAATGCTAGAACTTGAATATTTGAACGTGAATGCTAGAACTTGAATACTTGAATGTGAATGCATGACAGATAGTGACATTCTTGAGCGTAAATGCTCGAACCTGAATGCTTGAAGGTAAACGCTTGAATGTGAATTCTTGAACATGAATGGTTGAATGTGTGCATGAACATGAATACATGAGCATGAATGCTGAAACATGAATGCTTGAATGTGAATGCTTGTACATGAATGCTTGAACGTGAATGCAAGAACATTAATGCTTGAATGTGAATGCTTAAACGACATTATTGAACGTGAATGCCTAAACGTCATTGTTGAACATGAAAGCTTAAATGACATTGTTGAACGTGAATACTTGAACTTCATTGCTTGAACATGAATGCTTGAACTTCATTGCTTGAACATGAATGCTTAAACGTGAATGCAGGATAGATCGTAAAACTCTTGAACCTGAATGCTTGAACATTAATGCTTGAACATGAATGCTTGAACGTGAATGATTGAACGTGGAAGCTTGAATGTGAATGCTTGAACCTGAATGCTTCAACGTGAATGCTAGAACTTTAATGCATGAACGTGAATGCTTAAACCTTAATGCTTGAATGTGAATGCTTGAACGTGAAAGCTTGAACATTATAGATAGTGACACGCTTGAACGTGAATGCTTGAACATGAATGCCTGAACGTGAATGCTTGAACATGAATGCTAGAACGTGAATTCTTGAACGTGAATTTTCGAAAGTGAATGCTTGAACATGAATTCTTGAACCAGAATGCTTGAACGTGAATGTTTCAACCAAAATGCTTGCACGTGAATGCTTGAACATGAATGCTTGAACTCAAGTGCTTGAATGTGAATGCTTGAACGTAAATGTTTGAACCTGACATGATTGAACGTGACTGCTCAAACGTGAATGCTTGAAAGTGAATGCTTGAACATGAATGGCTGAATGCGAATGCTTGAAGGTGAACGCTTGAACGTGAATGCTTGAACATGAATGGTTGAATGTGTGCATGAACATGAATACATGAATGTGAATGCTTGAACATGAATGCTTGAATGTGAATGCATGATAGATAGTGACACGCTTGAACGTTAAGGCTAGAACATGTGTACTGGAACATGAAGGCTTGAATGTGGATGATTGAACGTGAATGCTTGATCGTGAATGCATGATAGAGAGTGACACGCTTGAGCATTAATGCTTAAATGTCAATGCTTGAACATGAATGCTTCAACGTAAATGCTTGAACGTGAACGCTTTAACCAGAATGCTTGAACGTGCATGCTTGAACATGAATACTTGAACATGAATGCTTAAATGTGAATGCTTGAACGTGAATCCCTAAACGTGAATGCTTCTTAGATAGTGACACACATGAACCTGAATGCTTGAACATGAATGGTTGAATGTGAATGGTTGAACGCGAATACTTGAAGGTTAACACTTGACCATGAATGCTTGAAGGTGAACTCTTGAACGTGAATGCGTAAACGTGTGCATGAACGTGAATACTTGAACATGAATGCTTGAATGTGAATGCTTGAACGTCATTATTAAATGTGAATGCTTGAATATCTTTGCTTGAACATGAATGCTTAAACCTGAATGCTTGAACGAGAATCCTTGAACTTGATTGCTTGACCGTGAATGTTTGAAAATGAATGATTGAACGTGAAAGCTTCAATGTGAATGGTTGAACATGAATGCTTCAACCAGAGTGCTCGAACCTGAATGCTTGAAAGTGAATGACTGAACGAAAATTTGGGAAAGTGAATGCTTGAACATGAATGTTTGAACATGAATGCCTGAACCTGAATGCTTGAGCGTGAATGTTTGAGAGATAGTAACATGCTTAAACGTGAAGGCTTGAACATAAAGGCTTGAACGTGAATGTTTGAAAGTGAATGCTTGAACGAGAATGCATGAACGTGAATGCTAGAACATGAATGCTTGAACGTGAATGCTTGATAAATAGTGACATGCTTGAACATGAAAGCTCGAACCTGAATGCCTGAAGGTGAACGCTTGAACATGAATGGTTGAATGTGTCCATGAACATGAAATCTTGCACGTGAATGCTTGAACATGAATGCTTGAACGTGATTGCTTGAACATGAAAGCTTGAACTTGCACGCTTCAACAAGAATGCTTGAACTGGAAAGCTTCAACCTGCATGCTTGAACATGAAATGGTTGAATGTCAATGCTAGAACATGAATGCTTGAACCTGAATGCATAAATTTGAATGCTTGAACGAGAATGCTTGGAAGAGAATCCTTGAACGTGAATGCTTCTTAGAAAGTGATATGCTTGAATGTGAATGCTTGAACATGAATGGTTGAACGTGAATGGTTGAACGTGAATGCTTTAAGGCGAACGCTTGAATGTGAATCCTTGAACATGAATGCTTGAAGGTGAACACTTGAATGCTAATGCTCGAACGTGAATGCATGAACGTCATTGCTTGAATAAAATTGCTTGAACGATTCGCATGATAGATAGTGACACGCTTGAACGTTAATGCTTGAACGTGAGTACTTGGACATGAGGGCTTGAACGTGGATGAGTGAACATGAATGCTTGAACGTCGTTGCTTGAACAAGAATGCTTGAACGAGAATGCATGACAGAGAGTGACACGCTTGAACGTGAATGCTTGAGTATTAATGCTTGAACATCAATGCTTGAACATGAATGCTTGAACCAAAATGCTTGAAAGTTAATGCTTGAACATGATTGCTTGAATGTGAATATTGGAATGAAAATGCTTGAAAGTGAATGCTTGAACGTTAATGCTTGAACATGATTGCATGAATGTGAATATTGGAATGAAAATGCTTGAAAGTGAATGCTAGAACATGAATGCTTGAACATGAATGGTTGAATGTGTGCATGAACATGAATACATGAACGTGAATGCATGAATATTATTTTTTGAATGTGTATGCTTGATCATCATTGTAGAACGTGCATGCACGAACGTCAATACGAGAATGTGAATGATCATCATTGTCGAACAAGAATGATTGAACTGCAAAGCTTCAACATGCATGCTTGAACATGAAATGGTCGAACGTGAATGCTTGAACATGAATGGTTGAAAGTGAATGCTTGAAGGTGAACACTTGAACGTGAATGCTTGAACATCATAACTTGAACAAGAATGTTTGAATGTGAATGCTTGATGGATAGTGACATGCTTGAACGTGAATACTTGAACATGAGGGCTTGAACATGAATGATTGAACGTGAATGCTTGAACGTCATTGCTTGAACAAGAATGCTTGAACATCAATGCATGATAGATAGTGACACACTTGAACATGAATGCTTGAGCATTAATGCTTCAACGTGAATGTTTGAACGGGAATAATGGAACGAGAATGCTTGAACGTTAATGCTAGAACATGAATGGTTGAATGTCATTGTTGAACGTGAATGCTTGAACATCATTTCTTGAACGTGAATGCTTGAACGTATGTGCTTGAACCTCAATGCTTGAACTTGAATACTTGACCGTGAATGTTTGAAAATGAATCCTTGAACATGAAAGCTGGAACATGAATGGTTGATAATGAATGCTTCAACCTGAGTGCTCGAACCTCAATGCTTGAAAGTGAATGCAAGAACGTATATTCTTGAACGTGAATGCTAGAACGTAATTGTTTAACCATGAATGCTTGAACGTGAATGCTTGAACGTGAATGTTTGAACGTGAATACTTGAACGAGAATGCTTGAACGTGAATGCTAGAACTTGAATGCTTGAACGTGAATGCTTGATAGATAGTGACATGCTTGAGCGTGAATGCTCGAACCTGAATGCTTGAAGGTGAATGCTTGAACGTGAATGCTAGAACATGAATGGTTGAACGTGAATGCTTTATAGATAGTGACACGCTTGAACGGGAATGCTTGAACGCCATTGTTGAACGTGAATGCTTGAACGTCATTTCTTGAACGTGAATGCTTGAACGTGAGTGCTTGAACCTCAATGCTTGAATGAGAATGCTTGAACTTGAATGCTTGATCGTGAATGTTTGAAAATGAATGCTTGAACGTGAAAGCATGAACGTGAATGGTTGATAATGAATGTTTCAACCTGAGTACTTGAACTTGAATGCTTGAAAGTGAATGCTAGAACGTAAATGTTTGACCATGAATGCATGAACGTGAATGCTTGAGATATAGTAACACGCTCGAACATGAATGTTGGAACGTGAATGCTTGAACGAGAATGCCTGAACGTGAATGCTAGAACTTGAATACTTGAACATGAATGCTAGAACTTGAATACTTTAATGTGAATGCTTGATAGATAGTGACATGCTTGAGCGTGAATGCTCAAACCTGAATGCTTGAAGGTGAACGCTTGAATGTGAATGCTTGAACATGAATGGTTGAATGTGTGCATGAACATGAATACATGAACATGAATGCTGGAACATGAATGCTTGAATGTGAATGCTTGAAAATGAATGCTTGAACGTGAATGCTTGTACGTGAATGCTTGAACGTGAATGCAAGAACATTAATGCTTGAACGTGAATGCTTAAACGTCATTAACGTCATTGTTGAACGTGAATGCTTAAATGACATTGTTGAACATGAATGCTTGAACGTCATTGCATGAACGTGAATCCTTGAACTTCATTGCTTGAACATGAATGCTTGAACGTGAATGCTTGAACATGAATGCTTAAATGTGAATGCTTGAACGTGAATGCAGGATAGATAGTTAAACCTGAATGCATGAACATTAATGCTTGAACAGGAATGCTTGAACATGAATGCTTGAACATGAATGATTGAACGTGAAAGCTTGAAGGTGAATGCTTGAACATGAATGCTTCAACGTGAATGGTAAAACTTTAATGCAATAACGTGAATGCTTAAACCTTAACGCTTGAATGTAAATGCTTGAATGTGAAAGCTTAAACATTATAGATAGTGACGCGCTTGAACATGAATGCCTGAATGTGAATGCTTGAACATGAATTCTAGAACGTGAATTCTTGAACATAAATTTTTGAAAGTGAATGCTTGAACATGAATTCTTGAACCAGAATGCTTGAACGTGAATGTTTCAACCAAAATGCTTGAACAAGAATGCTTGAACTTAAGTGCTTGAATGTGAATGCTTGAACATAAATGTTTGAGCTTGAGACGATTGAACGTGAATGCTCAAACGTGAATGCCTGAAAGTGAATGCTTGAACATTAATGGTTGAACGTGAATGCTTGAAGGTGAATGCTTGAACATGAATGGTTGAATGTGAGCATGAACATGTATGCTTGAACGTGAATGCCTTAACTTGAATGCTTGAACGTCATTGTTGAACGTGAACGCTTGAACGTCATTGTTTGAATGTAATGCCTTGAACTTCATTGCTTGAATGCGAATGAACGTTTATGCTAGAAAGTGAATGATTTAACCTGAATGCTTGAACGTAATGCCTTGAACTTCATTGCCTAAACGTGAATGAACGTGAATGCTAGAACGTGAGTGATTTAACCAGAATGCTTGAACATGAATGCTTTAACAAGAATGCTTAATTGTGAATGCTTGAACATGAATGCTTGAATGCGAATCCTTGAACGTGAATGCTTCTTAGATAATGACACACATGAACCTGAAACCTTGAACATGAATGGCTGAACGCGAATACTTGAAGGTCAACGCTTGACCGTGAATGCTTGAAGGTGAACGGGCATGAACGTTAATACTCGAACGTGAATGCTTGAGCATGAATGGTTGAACATGAATGCATGAACCTGAATGCTTGAAGGCGAACGCTTGAACGTGAATGCTTGAACATGAATGGTTGAATGTGTGCATGAACATGAATACATGAACGTGAATGCTTGATCGTCATTGTTGAACGTGAATGCTCGAATGTTAATGCTGGAACGTGAAGGCTTGAACTTCAGTGCTTGAACATGAATGAACGTGAATGCTTGAATGTGAAAGCTTGAACCAGAATGCTTGAACTTGAAAGCTTCAACGTGCATGCTTGAACATGAAATGGTCGAATGTGAATGCTTAAATGTGACACGCTTAAACATGAATGCATGAACGAGAATCCTTGAACGTGAATGCTTCTTAGATAGTGACACAGTTGAACGTGAATGCTTGAACATGAATGGTTGAACGTGAATGCTTGAACATGAATGGTTGAACGTGAATGGTTGAATGTGAATGGTTGAACATGAATGCTTGAAGGTGAGCGCTTGAACGTGAATCCTTGAACGTGAAAGCTTGAAGGTGAACGCTTGAACGTGAATGCTTGAACGTCATTACTTGACCAAGAATGCTTGAACATGAATGCATGATAGATAGTGACATGCTTGAATGTTAAGGCATGAATATTAATGCTTGAACGTGAATACTTGAACATGAGGGCTTGAACTGAATGATTGAACATGAACGCTTGAACATCAATGCTTGAACAAGAATGCTTGAACATGAATACTTGAACATGAGGTCCTGAACGCGAATGATTGAACATGAATGCTTGAACGTCAATGTTTGAAAATGAATCCTTGAACGTTAAAGCTTGAACATGAATGGTTGATAATTAATGCTTCAACCTGAGTGCTCGAACAAGAATGCTTGAATGTGAATGCTAGAATGTAATTGTTTAACCATGAATGCTTGAACGTGAATGCTTGACCGTGAATGTTTGAACGTGAATACTTGAATGAGAATGCTTGAACGTGAATGCTAGAACTTGAATGCTTGAACATGAATGCTAGGTAGATAGTGAAATACTTGAGTGTGAATGCTCGTACTCGAATGCTTAAAGGTGAACGCTTGAACGTGAATGCTTTGAACATGAATGGTTGAAAGTGAATGCTTTATAGATAGTGACATGCTTGAACAGGAATGCTTAAACCCCATTGTTGAACGTGAATGCTTGAACATCATTTCTTGAACGTGAATGCTTGAACGTGAGTGCTTGAACCTCAATGCTTGAACTTGAATGCTTGATCGTGAATGTTTGAAAATGAATGCTTGAACGTGAAAGCATGAACGTGAATGGTTGATAATGAATGTTTCAACCTGAGTGCTCGAACCTGAATGCTTGAAAGTGAATGCTAGAACGTAAATTCTTAAACGTGAATGCTAGAACGTAAATGTTTGACCATGAATGCTTGAGAGATAGTAACATGCTTGAACGTGAATGTTGGAACGTGAATGCTTGAACGAGAATGCCTGGACATGAATGCTAGAACTTGAATACTTAAGTGTGAATGCTCGAACCTAAATGCTTGAAGGTGAATGCTTCAATGTGAATGGTTGAACATGAATGGGTGAATATGTGCATAAACGTGAATACATGAACTTGAAAGCGGGAACATGAATGCTTGTACGTGAATGCTTGAACGTGAATGTATGAACATTAATGCTTGAACGTGAATGCTTAATCGTCATTTTTGAACGTGAATGCTTAAACTTGTTGAACGTCAATGCTTGAGCGTCTTTGCTTGAATGTGAACGCTTGAACTTCATTGCTTGAACATGAATGCTTGAACGTGAATGCTTGAATGTGAATGCCTGAACAAAAATGCTTGAAAGTGAATACAGGATAGATAGTAAAACGCTTGAACCTAAATGCTTGAACATTAATGCTTGAATAGGAATACTTGAACATGAATTTTTGAACGTGAATGATTGAACGAGAAAGCTTAAACGTGAATGCTTGAACTTGAATGCTTGAACCCGAATGCTAGAACTTTAATGCATGAACGTAAATGCTTAAACGTTAATGCTAGAATGTGAATGCTTGAATGTGAAAGTTTGAACAGGATAGATAGTGACACGCTTGAACGTGAATGCTTCAACGTGAATACTTGAACATGAATGCTTGAACATGAATGCTAGAACGTGAATTTTCGAAAGTGAATGCTTGAACATGAATTCTTGAACCAAAATGCTTGAACGTGAATGTTTCAACCCAAATGCTTACACGTGAATGCTTGAACTTAAGTGCTTGAATGTGAATGCTTGAACATAAATGTTTGAACCTGACACGATTGAATGTGAATGCTTGAAAATTAATGGTTGAACATGAATGGTTGAACAGAACGGAATGGTAACACTCTTGAACGTGAATGCTTGATCGTGAATATTTGAATGTGAATTCTTGAACGAGAATGCTTGAACGTGAATGCTAGAACGTGAGTAATTTAACAAGAATGCTCGAACGCAAAACCTTGAATGTGAATGCTTCTTAGATAGTGACACACATGAACCTGAAAGCTTGAACATGAATGGTTGAAGGTGAATGGTTGAACATGAATATTGAAGGTCAACGCTTGACCGTGAATGCTTGAAGATGAATGCTTCAACGTGAATGTGTAAATGTGTGCCAGGAATGCTTGAACAAGAATGCTTGAACATGAAGGCTTGAATGTGAATGTCTGAACATTAATGCTTGAATGTGAACGCTTGAACGTCATTGTTGAATGTGAATGCTTGAACTTCATTGCTTGAGCGTGAATGCTTGAACGAAAATGCTAGAACCCGAATGCTTGAACGAGAATGCTTGAAATTGATTGCTCGATCGTGAATGTTTGAAAATGAATGATTGAACGTGAAGCTTCAATGTGAATGGTTGAACATGAATGCTTCAACCAGAGTGCTCGAACCTGAATGCTTGAAAGAAAATTTTGGAACATGAATGCTTGAACGTGAATGCTTGAGAGATAGTAACACGTTTGAACATGAAGGCTTGAACGTGAATGTTAAGAATGCGAATGCTTGAACAAGAATGCTTGAACGTGAATGTTAAGAATGCGAATGCTTGAACAAGAATGCTTGAACGTGAATGTTAAGAATGCGAATGCTTGAACAAGAATGCTTGAACGTGAATACTAGAACATGAATGCTTGAACATAAATGGTTGAAAAATAGTGAATGCTCGAACCTGAATGCTTGAAGGTGAACGCTTGAACGAGAATGCTTGAATATGAATACATGAATGTGAATGCTTGAATATGAATGCTTGCACATGAATGGTTGAACCGGAATGCCTGAACGTGAATGCTTGAACATGAATGTTTGAACGTGAATGCTTGAACATGAACGCTTAAACTTGAACGCTTGAACAAGAATGCTTGAACTGGAAAGCTTCAACGTGCATGCTTGAACATGAAATGGTTGAACGTGAATGCTTGAACGTGAATGCTTGAAGGTGAACACTTGAATGTGAATGCTTAAACGACATTGCTTGAACAAAAATTCTTGAACAAAAATGCTTGAACGTGAATGCATGATAGATAGTGACACGCTTGAACGTTAATGCTTTTTTTTTTTGCTTGACAAAAAAGGGGTTAATAGGGTCCCCCACCTTCCATTAAAAGGAACAAAAAAAATTACAGTGCCACTTCCAAGATGGAGGCAAAACAAACACAACTATACAGATGTACAATAGTCAACACAACAAATACTATCCCAAGGAATGAAGGGGAAAATGATAACATTTGAATGAAGTTGAACCGAGCAAGGATGCTTAGGCGTCAAGTTGTGCATTAGAAGATGCGTGGATTCCATTCCATCCAAGGGAAGCAGGGCGCAGCAATAAGCCAAGGTGAAAGAGATATTATATTGAGCTGAAGGAAAGGATGTTGCGCAATAATACACACTTGGGTGGTAATGTTACCCATACTGTGAAAATCTTATTCTTGAAATGAACAGCCAGCCAGAGAATGTTGCAAGCGGATTATAGCACAGTTCTCCAGGTTAGCGATGGTTATGGAGTGAATCTCCTCTATGATATTGGTCATGGGGGAGTGATGGATGCCACTGCGAGAGAGAACAGATCTCCATATCCCAGAAGAGTAACCACAATTAAAAAATAGGTGTTCATGGGATTCAATGGAGGCATTACAAAGAGTACAAGACTGATCAACCATTATGTCACGAGCAAGTAGTTTGTCTTTAGTGGCCAACTTACCAAGGGCAGCCCTCCAAAGAACAAATGCATGGCGCTAATATCTTCCTTTGAGCCAAACAAATTTTTTCCATGACAAAATAGGACCATGAACATGAATAGTGTCCCAAGCCGAGTGAAGACAAAATTTCCCTTTATGTGAGGGAGACCAAAAAATGGAATCCTCCTTATCAGCATCAATAGTTACCTGACGAATATTAGTCCAAGCTTCCATTAGAGCCACCAAAGTTGGGGGGGGAGGGGAGGTCCAAGTGCCCATTAGTAATGAAGGTTGAAACTTGAAGTCTAGGCCCTAGCCCCAAATCATAGACCGCTCTCTCACCAAAAGAGTCAAAAAGACTACCAGAGTTGGTCCACGGGTCATACCAAAAGTCAGTGTTGTTCCCATTCCCAATGAGCACTTTGACATTAGGCCGCATAAAAGGTCGCACATGGAAGATACCTCTGACATTAATGCTTGAACATTAATGCTTGAACATGAGTACTTGAACATGACGGCTTGAACATGAATGCTTGAACGTCATTTCTTGAACAAGAATTCTTGAACGTAAATGCATGATAGAGAGTGACACGCTTGAACGTAAATGCTTGAGCATTAATGCTTGAACGTCAATGCTTGAACATGAATGCTTGAACGTTAATGCTTGAACATGATTGCTTGAACGTGAATACTGGAACGAGAATGCTTGAACGTGAATGTTAGAACATGAATGGTTGAACATGAATGCTTTAAAGATAGTGACACGCTTGAACGTGAATTCTCGAACGCCATCACTTGAACGTGAATGCTTGAACATGAGTGCCTGAACCTGAAAGCTGGAACGAGAATGCTTGAACTTGAATGCTTGATCGTGAATGTTTGAAAATGAATCCTTGAACATGAAAGCTTGAGCGTGAATGGTCGAACATGAATGCTTCAACCTGAGTGCTCGAACCTGAATGGTTGAAAGTGAATGCTTGAACGTAAATTCTTGAACGTGAATGCTTGAACGTAAATGGTTGAACATGAATGCATGACCATGATTACTTGAGAGATATCAACATGCTTGAATGTTAATGCTTGAACATGAATGTTAGAACATGAATGCTTGATAGATACTGACATGCTTGAATGTGAATGCTCGAAACCTGAATGCTTGAAGGTGAACGCTTGAACGGGAATGCTTGAACGAGAATGCTTGAACGTTAATGCTAGAACACGAATGCATGAACATGAATATAGATAGTGCCAGGCATAAACGGGAATGCTCGAACGTGAATGCTTGAAAGTGCATGCTTGAGCATGAATGGTTGAACGTGAATGCATGAACCTGAATGCTTGAAGGCAAACACTTGAACGTGAATGTTTGAACATGAATGGTTGAATGTGTGCATGAATATGAATACATGAACGTGAATGCTTGAACGTGAATGCATGAAAACTAATGCGTGAATGTGAATGCTTGATTGTCATTGTTGAACGTGAATGCTCGAGCATTAATGCTAGAATGTGAAGGCTTGAACTTCAGTGCTTGGACGTGAATGAACGTGAATGCTTGAATGTGAAAGCTTGAACAAGAATGCTTGAACTGGAAAGCTTCAACATGCATCCTTGAACATGAATGGTTGAACGTGAATGGTTGAATGTGAATGCTTGAAGGTGAGCGCTTGAACGTGAATCCTTGAACGTGAATGCTTGAAGATGAACGCTTGAACGTGAATGCTTGAATGTCATTACTTGAACTAGAATGCTTGAACGTGAATGCATGATAGATAGTGACACGCTTGAACATTAAGGCATGAACATTAATGCTTGAACATGAATACTTGAACATGAGGGCTTCAATGTGAATGATTGAATGTGAATGCTTGAACGTCATTGCTTGAACAAGAATGCTTGAACGTGAATACTTGAACATGAGGGCTTGAACGTGAATGATTGAACGTCCTTGCTTGAACAAGAATGCTTGAATGTGGATGCATGATAGATAGTGACGCGCTTGGCCAAGAATGCTTGAATGTGAGCGCTTGAGAGATAGTAACACACTTGAATGTAAATGCTTGAGCATGAATGTTAGAATGTGAATTCTTGAACATGAACGCTTGAACTTGAATGTTTGAATGTCAAAGCTTGAACGTTAATGCTTGAACATGAATGCTCGAACGTGAATACTTGAACGTGAATGCTTGAACATGATTGCTTGAACATGAATGTTTGAACGTGAATACTGGAATGAGAATGCTTGAATGTGAATGCTAAAACATGAATGGTTGAACATGAATGCTTTATAGATAGTGACATGCTTGAGCGTAAATGCTTGAACGTGAGTGCTTGAACCTCAATGCTTGACCGTGAATGTTAGAAAATGAATCCTTGAACATTAAAGGTTGAACATCAATGGTTGATCATGAATGCTTCAACCTGAGTGCTCGAACCTGAATGCTTGAAAGTGAATGCTAGAACGTAATACGTGAATGCTAGAACGTAATTGTTTAACCATGAATGCTTGAACGTGAATGCTTGAGAGATAGTAACACGCTTGAACGTGAATGCTTGAGAGATAGTAACACGCTTGAACGTGAATGCTTGATCGTGAATATTTGAATGTGAATACTTGAACGAGAATGCTAAAACTTGAATACTTAAACATGAATGCTTGATAGATAGTGGCATGCTTGAGCGTGAATGTATGAAGGTGAACACTTGAACATGAATGTTTGAACATGAATGGTTGAGCATGAATGCTTTATAGATAGTGACACGCTTGAACAGGAATGCTTGAACGCCATTGTTGAACGTGAATGCTTGAACGTCATTTCTTGAACGTGAGTGCTTGAACCTCAATGCTTGAATGAGAATGCTTGATCGTTAATGTTTTAAAATAAATCTTTGAACGTGAAAGCATGAACGTGAATGGTTGATAATGAATGTTTCAACCTGAGTGCTCGAAGCTGAATGCTTGAAAGTGAATGCTAGATCGTAAATTCTTAAATGTGAACGCTAGAACATAAATGTTTGACCATAAATGCTTGAACATGAATGCTTGAGAGATAATAACACGCTTGAACGTGAATGTTGGAATGTGAATGCTTGAACGAGAATGCCTAAACGTGATTGCTAGAACTTGAATACTTGAACGTGAATGCTTGATAGATAGTGACATACTTGAGCGTGAATGCTCGAACCTATTTATGCTTGAAGGTGAATACTTGAATGTGAATGCTTGAACATGAATGGTTGAATGTGTGCATGAACATGAATACATGAACATGAAAGCTGGAACATGAATGCTTGAACGTGAATGCTTGAAAATGAATGCTTGAACGTGAATGCTCGTACGTGAATGCTTGAACGTGAATGTTTAAATGTCATTGTTGAACGTGAATGCTTAAATGACATTGTTGAACGTGAATGCTTGAACTTCATTGCTTGAACATGAATGCTTGAACAAGATTTCTTGAACGTGAATGCAGGATAGATAGTAAAACGCTTGAACCTGAATGCTTGAATAGGAATGCTTGAACATGAATGCTAGAACTTTAATGCATGAACGTGAATGCTTAAACCTTAATGCTTGAACTTGAATGCTTGACCGTGAATCTTTGAAAATGAATCCTTGAACGTGAAAGCTTGAGCGTGAATGGTTGAACATGAATGATTCAACCTGAATGCTCGAACATGAATGGTTGAAAGTGAATGCTTGAACATAAATTCTTGAACGTTAATGCTTGAACGTAAATGGTTGAACATGAATGCATGAACGTGATTGCTTGACAGATATCAACACGCTTGAACGTGAATGCTCAAACCTGAATGCTTGAAGGCGAACGCTTGAACGGGAGTGCTTAAACGAGAATGCTTGAACATAAATGCTAGAACACGAATGCATGAACATAAATATAGATAGTGACAGGCATGAGTGTGCATGCTCAAACATGAATACTTGAAAGAAAATGCTTGATCATGAATGGTTGAACGTGAACGCGTGAACGTGAATCCTTGAAGGTGAATGATTGAATGTGAATGCTTGAACCCGAATGCTTGAAGGTGAACGCTTGAACGTGAATGCTTGAACATGAATTGTTAAATATGTGCATGAACATGAATACATGAGTGTGAATGCTTGAATGTGAATGCATGAAAACTAATGCTTGAACGTGAATGCTTGATCGTCATTGCTGAACGTAAATGCTCGAATGTCAATGCTGGAACGTGAAGTCTTGAACTTCATTGCTTGAACATGAATGAATGTGAATGATTGAATATGAAAGCTTGAACAAGAATGCTTGAACTGGAAAGCTTCAACGTGCATGCTTGAATATGAAATGGTCGAACTGAATGCCTGAACATAAATGCTTGAACGTGAATGCTTAAATGTGACACGCTTGAATGTGAATGCGTGAAAGAGAATCCTTGAGCGTGAATGCTTCTTAGATAGTGACACGGTTGAATGTGAATGGTTGAACTTGAATGGTTGAACGTGAATGGTTGAATGTGAATGCTTGAAGGTGAGTGCTTGAACGTGAATCCTTGAACGTGAATACTTCAACGTCGTTACTTGAACAAGAATGCTTGAACGTGAATGCATGATAGATAGTGACACGCTTGAACGTTAAGGCTTGAACATTAATGCTTGAATGTGAATACTTGAACATGAGGGCTTGAACGTGAATGATTGAACATGAATGCTTCAACGTTATTGCTTGAACATGAATGCTTGAACGTCATTGCTTGAACAAGAATGCTTGAACGTGGATGCATGATAGATAGTGACACACTTGAACAAGAATGCCTGAACGTGATTGCTTGAGAGATAGTAACACACTTGAACGTAAGTGCTTGAGCATGAATGCTAGAATGTGAATTCTTGAACATGAATGCTTGAACTTGAACATTTGAATGTGAAAGCTTGAACGTTAATGCTTGAACATGAATGCTTGAACATGAATGCCTGAACGTGAATGCTTGAACGTGAATGCTTGAACATGAATGCTTGAAAGTGAATGCTTGACCCCGAATGCTTGAACGTGAATGCTTGAACAAAAATGCTTGAACATGAACGCTTGAACTGGAATGCTTGAACCTGAATGCTTGAACGTCATTGCTTGAATATGAATGCTTGAAAGTCATTGCTTGAATGTGAATGCTTGAACATGAAAGCTTGAACATGAATGCTTGAACATAAATGCTTGAAAGTGAATGCTTGAAACGTGAATGCCTGACCCTGAATGCTTGAATGTGAATGCTTGAACAAGAATGCTTGAACATGAATGCTTGAACTGGAATGCTTGAACCTGAATGCTTGAACATCATTGCTTGAACGTTAATGCTTGAACGTCATTGCTTGAACGTGAATGCTTGAACGTGAATGCTTAAACAAGAATGCTTGCACATGACTAGTTGAACTGGAATGTTTCAACATGAATTCTTAAACCTAAATGCTTGAACGTGAATGGTGGAACATGAATGCTTGAACGTGCATGCTTGAACGAGAATGCTTGAACATGAATGCTTGAACAAGAATGCTTGAACTTGAAAGCTTAAACGTGCATGCTTGAACATGAAATGGTTGAACATGAATGCTTGAACATGAAAACTTGAACGTGAATGCTTAAATGTGAATCCTTGAACGTGAATGCTTGAACGAGAATCCTTGAACATGAATGGTTGAATGTGAATACTTGAAGGTGAACACTTGAACGTGAATATTGGAACATGAATACTTGAGAGAAAATAACATGCTTGAACGTGAATGCTTGAATGTGAATGTTTGAATGTGAATGTTTGAATGAGAATGTTAGAACATTAATGCTTGAACGTGAATACTTGATAGATAGTGATATGCTTGAACGTGAATGCCCGAACGTGAATGCTTGAAAATGAATGCTTGAATATGAATGGTTGAACGTGAATGCTTGAAGGTGAACGCTTGACCGTGAATGCTGGAACATTAATGCCTGAACATGAATGCTTGAAATGACCTGACTGTCCGATCTTTTTGGGCTGCAAATGTTAGTAGATCTGGGGCAGCTAGATGTGGAAATTTATATTGAGCCTGAGCATGCGATCGTATTGGCTTGCATCACGCTCCTCATAATGTTGGGCAAAACCCTCTTCGCTAATGCTAGTGGCGGACGGGTCAATCTGGGCCTGCTTAGTCTCATGGATAATTGGCTCGACATCCACATATATGACTGGGGCGGGGCTAGTTACATTGTGTTGATGTCCAGCCTAGTCGGAGCTCTATGGAAAATGCGAAGTCCAATGTTGGCTTTTGGCCTGCTTTGAAGGTAATCTCTCAACTCTTTGTTTTATCACCATTTGGATGGTCGCTATTTCTTGTATCTTTGTGCATGCTCATTAGGCATGGGGGTACCTATATTTTCAATACGGACGCCCGCTTCTTCACTCCGAGATATATACCTACCCCTTACTGAGCAATTAAAACAAACTCTAACGCTGAGATGTGACCTTGAGGCACTTGGAGATAGGCCTGAGGTCTCAATTTGATCTGATGATCCCTGAGCAGGCAAGGCCTTTTCTCCTCTGTTTATTTTACGTTCAAGCATTCCCGTTCAAGCATTCCAATTCAAGCATTCATGTTCAAGCATTCACGTTCAAGCATTCCAATTCAAGCATTCCAGTTCCAGCATTCATGTTCAAGCATTCGCGTTTAGGCATTCAAGATCATTCACGTTCAACCGTGTCACTATCTATCAAGCATTCACGTTCAAGCATTATTGTTCAAGCATCATGTTCAAGCATTCATGTTCAAGCGTGTTACTATCTCTCAATCATTCCGTTCAGGCGTTCTCGTTCAACCATTCATGTTCAAACATTAACGTTCAAGCATTCACTTTCAAGCATTCAGGTTCTAGCACACAGGTTGAAGCATTCATGTTCAACCATTCGCGCTACAGCTTTCACATTCAAGCATTCATTTTCAAACATTCAGGTCAAGCATTCAAGTTTAAGCATTCTTATTCAAGCACTCACATGCAACCATTTTGGTTGAAACATTCACGTTCAAGTATTTTGTTCAAGCCTTCGCTTTCAAGCATTCACGTTAAGCATTCATGTTCAAGAATTCACGTTCAGGCATTCATGATCAAGCATTCAAGTTGAAGTGCGTTACTATCTATCTTGTTCAAACTTTCACGTTCAAGCATTCATAATCAAGCATTAAGGTTTAAGCATTCACGTTCAAGCATTCACGTTCTAGCATTCACGTCCAAGCATTCATGTTCAATCATTCACGTTCACGCTTTCATGTTCAAGCATTCACGTTCAAGCATTCATGCTCAAACATTAATGTTCAAGCATTCATGTTCAAGCGTGTTACTATCTATCCCGCATTCACGTTCAAGCATTCTTGTTCAAGCATTCACGTTCATGTGATGGTGTTCAAGCATTCACATTCAACAATGATTTTCAAGCATTCACGTTCAAGCAATAATGTTCATGCATTTCTGTTTAAGCATTCACGTTAAAGCATTCATGTTCAAACATTCATGTTCAAGCATTCAAGTTCCAGCATTCACGTTCAAGCCATAATGTTCATGCATTTCTGTTTAGGCATTCACGTTAAAGCATTCATGTTCAAGCATTCAACTTCCAGCATTCACGTTCATGTATTCATGTTCATGCACACATTGAAGCATTCACGTTTAAGCGTTCACCTTCAAGCATTCAGGTTCAAGCATTTTTTTTTTTTGCTCAGCAAAAAGGGGTTGTGAGGGGCCCCCACCCTTCTATTAATAAAAAATTATAATTACAATGCAGCCTTTAAGCATTCACGTTAAAATATTCACATTAAAGCATTCACGATCAATCATTCATGTTCAAGCATTAACTTTCAAGCATTCACGTTCGAGCATTCACGCTCGAGCGTGTCACTATCTATCAAGCATTCATGTTCAAGCATTCACGTTCAAACATTCACGTTCAAGCATTCACATTCAAGCATGTTACTATCTCTCAATAATTCATGTTCAAGCATTCATGTTCAAACGTTCACATTTAAGAATTTATGTTCAAGCATTGACTTTCAAGCATTCAGGTTCTAGCACACAGGTTGAAGCATTCATGTTCAACCATTCGCGTTCACACGTTCACGTTCAAGCAGTCATTTTCAAACATTCACGGTCAAGCGTTCAAGTTCAAGCATTCCGGTTCAAGCATTCACATTCAATCAATGACGTTCAAGCATTCACGTTCAACAATGTCGTTCAAGCATTCACATTCAAACATTAATGGTCATGCATTCACGTTCAAGTTCAATCATTAATGGTCATGCATTCACATTCAAGTTCAATCATTCATGTTCAAGCATTCACGTTCGAGCATTCATGTTCAAGCTTTAACGTTCGAGCATTCATGTTCAAGCATTCATGTTCATGTATTCATGTTCATGCATGCATTCAACCATTCATGTTCAAGCATTCTTGTTCAAGTATATTCATGTTCAAGCATTCATGTTATGGCACACGTTTAAACATTCACGTTCAAGAGTTCATCTTCAAGCATTCACGTTGAAGCATTCACGGTCAAGCGTTCACCTTCAAGCCATTCAACAATTCATGTTCAAGCTTTCGCATTCAAGTGTGTCACTATCTAAGTTGCATTTACATTCAAGGATTCTCGTTTAAGCATTCACATTTAAGCATTCACGTTCAAGCATTCACATTCAAGCATTCATGTTCTAGCATTCACGTTCCAGCATTCTCGTTCAATCATTCACGTTCAAGCATTCATGTTCAAACATTTAGTTTCAAGCATTCACGTTCTAACATTCATGTTTAAGCATTCACTTTCAAGCATTCTAGTTCAAGCATTCATGTTCAAGCATTCTTGTTCAACCATTCACGTGCAGGCATTTTGGTTAAAACATTCACGTTTAAGCATTTTGTTCAAGCATTCATGTTCAAGCTTTCACATTCAAGCATTTACTTTCCAACATTCATGTTCAAGCATTCATGTTCAGGCATTCAAGATCATTCACGGTCAACCGTGTCACTATCCATCAAGCATTCATGTTCAGGCATTCATATTCTAGCATTCACGTTCAAGTGTTCTACTATCTCTCAATCATTCCATTTAAGTGTTCTCGTTCAAGCATTCATGTTCAAACATTAACATTTAGGCATTCACTTTCAATCATTCAAGTTCTAGAACTCAAGTTGAAGCATTCATGTTCAACCATTCATGTTACAGCTTTCATGTTCAAGCATTCAAGTTAAGCATTCTTGTTCAAGCATTCACGTGCAAGCATTTTGGTTGAAACATTCACGTTCAAGCATTTTGTTCAAGCATTCATGTTCAAGCCTTCGCTTTCAAACATTCATGTTCAAGAATTCACATTCAGGCATTCATGATCAAGCATTCACATTCAAGCATGTCACTATCTATCTTGTTCAAGCTTTCATGTTCAAGCATTAATGTTTAAGCATTCACATTCAAGCATTAATATTCTTTTTTTTTTTATAGGCAAAAAGGGGTTGGAAGGGCCCCCCACCTTAACTAATAGATAAAATAGATAATGACATTGGTGATTCCATTTGAAAGAGAGAAAAAAGTAGAAAGTCCTTAGCCAATGAGGACTGAAAGAGATACATCAGATTAGATTCAATGGGCTACCAGAAAACTAAGAAGCTAAGGTCTAAGCAATTGGAAGGAGTTGGAGATCTTGGTTAGTCTTTTGAAGGTGTGCTTGGAGGGTTTAATTGCTAAGGTGTGGGCTTTGGGAGTTTGCTTGATGGGTAGAGCGGTAGGAGAAGTGGCTTCTGGAACAATAGGAGAGATTTGATCAATAGGGGGGGTGATGCCCAAAGAGTCTTTGGTTACTTCTATATTAGTTATCTGAAGTGGTGGTTGCTGCGGGTTTCCCAGTCTTTGGTTACTTCTATATTAGTTAACATTCTAGCATCCACGTTCAAGCATTCATGTTCAATCATTAACGTTCAAGCTTTCACGGTCAATCATTCACGTTCAAGCATTTATGTTCAAGCATTCACGTTCAAGCATTAATGTTCAAGTATTCACGTTCAAGCATTCTTGTTTAAGCAT
The DNA here is from genome assembly GCA_021018995.1 of Chloranthus sessilifolius. NCBI lineage: Eukaryota > Viridiplantae > Streptophyta > Magnoliopsida > Chloranthales > Chloranthaceae > Chloranthus > Chloranthus sessilifolius. The sequence goes on along the minus strand of CM037598.1, from coordinate 68,000,592 downwards.
TCACGTTCAAGCATTCATGTTCAAGCATTCACGTCCAAACATTAATGTTCAAGCATTCAGGTTCAAGCGTGTCACTATCTATCCCGCATTCACATTCAAGCATTCGCATTCAAGCGATGGCGTTCAAGCATTCATGTTCAACAATGATGTTCAAGCATTCACGTTCAAGCAATAATGTTCATGCATTCCTGTTCAAGCATTCACGTTAAAGCATTCATGTTCAAGCATTCATGTTCAAGCATTCACGTTAAAGCATTCATGTTCAAGCATTCACATTCAAGCATGTTCCAACATTCGTGTTCATGTATTCATGTTCATGCACACATTCAAGCATTCATGTTCAAGCATTCATGTTTAAGCGTTCACCTTCAAGCATTCACATTCAACCATTCATGTTCAAGATTTAGCCAACTTCATTGTTCTTTGGAGAGCTGCTCTTGGCAAACTGGCCACCAAGGATCTCCTTCTCGGTCGGGGCATTGGGGTTAGCCCATGTTGTGTTTTTTGTGATAGCGCTCCTGAGACTCATGAGCACTTATTCTTTAAGTGCAGATATCCTTCTTGGATTTGGAGGTCTATCCTCTCTCGGATCGGCATCGGTCGCCCTGTTGGGAACAACATCATTGATGAGATCCACTTTCTGACCAATGACAATCTGGAGGAGTCCTATACCATTCGTTTGCAACATTTGCTGGCTGCTGTGGTATATTTAATTTGGCGGGAAAGGAACAATAGGATTTTCAACTCAGCCATGAACAATACTCAAAAACAGGCCTTGCTGCGCGAAATTTGGCTATACAGCTCTATGTAGGCGGCATATTTATTCTGGTGGCTTTTCTACTGGATTGAGCAGGGTAGGGGCCTTTGCAACCCATTTCAATCTTGCGGATTGCAATACTCTATTTGGATTGCCCTAATGTATTTGACTATCCCCATTGAGCAGGGTAGGCATAAACGGGAATGCTCGAACGTCCGAGCGTGTTACTATCTATCAAGCATTCATGTTCAGGCATTCATGTTCAAGCATTCTCATTCAAGCATTCAGGCTCAAACATTTACGTTCAAGCCTTCAAGTTCAAGCATTCACGTTCAAGCTTGTTACTATCACTCAATCGTTCACGTTCAATCATTCATGTTCAAACACTCATGCTCAAGCATTCACTTTTAAGAATTTACGTTCAATCATTCAAGTTCTAACACTCAGGTTGAAACATTCACGTTCAACCATTTTCGTTCATGCACGTTCATGCATTCATTTTCAAACATTCATGGTCAAACATTCAAGTTCAAGCATTCTCGTTAAGCATTCCGGTTCAAGCATTCATGTTCAAGTATTCACGTTCAATCAATGATGTTCAATCATTCACGTTCAACAATGTCGTTCAAGCATTCACATTCAAGCATTAATGTTCATGCATTCACGTTCATGTTCAATCATTCATGTTCAAGCATTCACGTTCAAGCATTCATGTTCAAGCTTTCACGTTCGAGCATTCATGTTCAAGCATTCACGTTCATGTATTCATGCTCATGCACACATTCAACCATTCATGTTCAAGCATTCTTGTTCAAGTATTCATGTTCAAGCATTCATGTTATGGCACACGTTTAACCATTCAGGTTCAAGAGTTCACATTCTAGCACTCACGGTTCAAGCATTCACATCCAACAATGTTGTTCAAGCATTCTCGTTCAAGCATTCAGGCTCAAATATTTACGTTCAAGCCTTCCAGTTCAAGCATTCACGTTCAAGCTTGTTACTATCACTCAATCATTCACACTCAATCATTCATGTTCAAACACTCATGCTCAAGCATTCAAGTTCTAACACTCAGGTTGAAGCATTCACATTCAACCATTCGTGTTCATGTGTTCACGTTCATGCATTCATGGTCAAGCATTCAAGTTCAAGCATTCTCGTTTAAGCATTCCGGTTCAAGCATTCATGTTCAAGTATTCACGTTCAATCAATGATGTTCAATCATTCACGTTCAACAATGTTGTTCAAGCATTCACGTTCAAGCATTAATGTTCATGCATTCATGTTCATGTTCAATCATTCATGTTCAAGCATTCACGTTCGAGCATTCATGTTCAAGCTTTCACGTTCGAGCATTCATCTTCAAACATTCACGTTCATCTATTCATGTTCATGCACACATTCAACCATTCATGTTCAAGCATTCTTGTTCAAGTATTCATGTTTAAGCATTCAAGTTATGGCACACGTTTAAGCATTCACGTTCAAGAATTCACCTTCAAGCATTCACGGTCAAGCATTCACCTTCAAGTCGTTCAACCATTCGTGTTCAAGCATTCACATTCAAGCGTGTCACTATCTAAGTAGCATTTACGTTCAAGGATTCTTGTTCAAGCATTCACGTTCAAGCATTTACATTTAAGCATTCACGTTCCAGCATTCTCGTTCAAGCATTCATGTTCTAACATTCACGTTCAATCACTCATGTTAAAGCATTCCAATTCAAGCATTCTGGTTCAAGCATTCACGTGCAAGCATTTTGGTTGAAACATTCACATTTAAGTATTTTGTTCAAGCATTCCTGTTCAAGCCTTCACTTTCAAGCATTCACTTTTCAGCATTCATGTTCAAGCATTTGCATTCAACCGTGTCACTATCTACCAAGCATTCATGTTCAGGCATTTATATCCTAGCATTCATGTTCGGGCATTCATATTCTAGCATTCACGTTCAAGCATTATCATTCAAGCATTCACATTCAAGCGTGCTACTATCTCTCAATCATTTCGTTCAAGCATTCTTCTTCAAGCATTCATGTTCAAACATTAGCGTTCAAGCATTCACTTTTAATCATTCAGGTTCTAGCACTCAGGTTGAAGCATTCATGTTCAACCATTCGCGTTACAGCTTTGACATTCAAGCATTTATTTTCAAACATTCAGATCAAGCATTCAAGTTCAAGCATTTTAGTTCAAGCATTCACGTGCAAGCATTTTGGTTGAAATATTCATGTTCATGCATTTTGTTCAAGGATTCATGTTCAAGCCTTCACTTTCAAGCATTCATGTTCAAGAATTCACGTTCAAGCATTCATAATCAAGCATTCACGTTTAATCATTCATGTTCAAGCTTTCATGTTCAATCATTCACGTTCAAGCATTCACATTCAAGCTTTAATGTTCAAGCATTCCCGTTCAAGCATTCACATTCAAGCATTTATGTTCAAGCATTCACATTCAAGCTTGTCACTATCTATCCCACATTCAGGTTCAAGCATTCTTATTCAAGCATTCACGTTCAAGCATTCATGTTCAAGCGATGGCGTTCAAGCATTCACGTTCAAGCAATAATGTTCATACATTCCTGTTCAAGCATTCACATTAAAGCATTCATGTTCAAGCATTCACATTCAAGCATTCACATTCAAGCATTCATGTTCCAGCATTCACGTTCATGTATTCATGTTCATGCACACATTCAACCATTCATGTTCAAGCATTCACATTTAAGCATTCACCTTCAAGCATTCAAGTTCAAGCATTCACATTAAAGCATTCACGTTCAACCATTCATGTTCAAGCATTCATGTTCGAGTATTCACGTTCGAGCGTGCTACTATCTATCAAGCATTCATGTTCAGGCACATGTTCAAGCATTCTCATTCAAGCATTCACGTTCAAACATTCACGTTCAAGCCTTCAAGTTCTAGCATTCACGTTCAAGCATGTTACTATCTCTCAATCATTCACGTTCAAGCATTCATGTTCAAAGATTCACGCTCAAACATTCACATTTAAGAATTTATGTTCAAGCATTCAAGTTCTAGCACTCAGGTTGAAGCATTCATATTCAACCAATCGTGTTTATGCGTTCACGTTCAAGCATTCATATTCAACCAATCGTGTTTATGCGTTCATGTTCAAGCATTCATTTTCAAACATTCACGGTCAAGAATTCAAGTTCAAGCATTCCGATTCAAGAATTCATGTTCAAGTATTCACGTTCAATCAATTGCGTTCAAGTATTCACGTTCAATAATGTCATTCAAGCATTAATGTTCATGTATTCACATTCATGTTCAATCATTCATGTTCAAGCATTCACGTTTCAGCATTCATGTTCAAGCTATCACGTTCGAGCATTCATGTTCAAACATTCACATTCGTGTATTCATGTTCATGCACACATTCAACCATTCATGTTCAAGCATTCTTGTTCAAGTATTCATGTTCAAGCTTCACGTTCAAGAGTTCACCTTCAAGCATTCACATCAAGCGTGTCACTATCTAAGTAGCATTTACGTTCGAGCATTCTCGTTCAAGCATTCACGTTCAAGCATTCACATATAAGCATTCACGTTCAAGCATTCATGTTCTAGCATTCACGTTCCAACATTCTTGTTCAAGCATTCACGTTCAAACATTCATGTTCAAACATTCAGGTTCAAGCATTCATGTTCTAACATTCACATTCAAGCATTCACGTTCAAGCATTCTAGTTTAAGCATTCTTGTTCAAGCATTCATGTGCAAGCATTTTAATTGAAACATTCACGGTTAAGCATTTTGTTCAAGCATTCATTTTCAAGCCTTGACTTTCAAGCATTCACGTTCAAGTATTCACGTTCTGGCATTCATGTTCAAGCATTCACATTCGGGCATCAAAGATCATTCACGTTCAACTGTGTCACTATCTATCAAGCATTCATGTTTAGGCATTCATATTCGCATTCACGTTCAAGCATTATCGTTCATGCATTCACATTCAAGCCTTTATGTTCAAGCATTCACGTTCAAGCGTGCTACTATCTCTCAATCATTTCGTTCAAGTTTTCTCGTTCAAGCATTCATGTTCAAACATTAACGTTCAAGCATTCACTTTCAAGCATTCAGGTTCTAGGACTCAGGTTAAAGCATTCATGTTCAACCATTCTCATTACAACTTTCACATTCAAGCATTCGTTTTCAAACATTCAAGTCAAGCATTCAAGTTCAAGCATTCACGTGCAAGCATTTTGGTTGAAACAATCGCGTTCAAGCATTTTGTTAAAGTATTCATGTTCAAGCCTTCGCTTTCAAGCATTCACATTCAAGCATTCATGTTCAATAATTCACGTTCAGACATTCACGTTCAAGCTTTTCACTATCTATCATGTTTAAGCTTTCACGTTCAAGCATTCACATTCATGCATTAAGGTTTAAGCATTTACATTCTAGCATTCACATTCAAGCATTTAGGCTCAAGCATTGACGTTCAAGCATTCTCATTACAATTTTCACATTCAAGCATTCAAGTTCAAGCATTCACGTGCAAGCATTTTAGTTGAAACAATCGCGTTCAAGCATTTTGTTAAAGTATTCATGTTCAAGCCTTCGCTTTCAAGCATTCACATTCAAGCATTCACGTTCAATAATTCACGTTCAAGCTTTTCACTATCTATCATGTTCAAGCTTTCACGTTCAAGCATTCACATTCATGCATTAAGGTTTAAGCATTTACGTTCTAGAATTCACATTCAAGCATTTAGGGTCAAGCATTCACGTTCAAACATTCACATTAAAGCATTCACGTTCTGGCATTCACATTCAACCATTCATGTTCGAGCACTAACTTTCAAGCATTCACGTTCGAGCATTTACGTTCAAGCATGTCACTATCTATCAAGCTTTCATGTTCAGGCATTCATGTTCAAGCATTCTCATTCAAGCATTCACGTTCAAACATTCACGTTCGAGCCTTCGTGTTCAAGCATTCACGTTCAAGCATGTTACTTTCTCTCAATCATTCCCGTTCAAGCATTCACGTTCAAGCATTTATGTTCAAACATTGACGTGCAAGCATTCACGTTTAAGAATTTACGTTCAAGCATTCACTTTCAAGCATTCAGGTTCTAGCACTCAGGTTGAAGCATTCATGATTAACCATTTGCATTCACACGTTCACGTTCAAGCATTCATTTTCAAACATTCACAGTCAAGCATTCCAAGTTCAAGCATTCTCGTTCAAGGATTCCGGATCAAGCATTAAAATTCAAGTATTCACGTTCAATCAATGACGTTCAAGCATTCACGTTCAATAATGTTGTTCAAGCATTCATATTGAAGCATTAATTTTCATGCATTGACGTTCACGTTCGAGCATTCATGTTCAAGCTTTCACGTTCGAGCATTCACGTTTATGTATTCATGTTCATGCACACTGTCAACCATTCATGTTCAAGCATTCTTGTTCAGGTATTCATGTTCAATCATTCATGTTATGGCACACGTTTAAGCATTCATGTTCAAGAGTTCACATTCAAGCATTCACGATCACGCGTTCACCTTCAAGCCATTCAACCATTCATGTGAAAGCATTCACATTCAAGCGTATCACTATCTATATAGCATTTACGTTCAAGGATTCTCGTTCAAGCATTCACATTTAAGCATTCACGTTCAAGCATTCACGTTCAAGCATTCATCTTCTAGCATTCACGTTCAAGCATTCTCGTTCAAGCATTCACATTCAAACATTCATGTTCAAGCATTCAGGTTCAAGCATTCACGTTCAAGCATTCAGGTTCTAACATTCATGTTCAAGCATTCACGTTCAAGCATTCCAGTTCAAGCATTCACGTGCAAGCATTTCGGTTGAAACATTCATGTTTAAGCATTTTGTTCAAGCATTCATGTTCAAGCCTTCACTTTCAAGCATTCACGTTCAGGCATTCAAGATTATTCACGTTCAAGCATTCACGTTCGAGTATTCATGTTCAACCGTGTCACTATCTATCAAGCATTCATATTCAGGCATTCATGTTCTAGCATTCACATTCAAGCATTTATGTTCAAACATTCACATTCAGGCCTTCATGTTCAAGCATTCACGTTCAAGCGTGTTACTATCTCTCAATCATTCACGTTTAAGCATTCTCGTTCAAGCATTTATGTTCAAATATTAATGTTCAAGCATGCACTTTCTAGCATTCAGGTTCTAGCACTCAGGTTGAAGTATTACGTTCAAGCATTCATTTTCATTACAGATTTCACATTTAAGCATTCATTTTCAAACATTTAGGTCAAGCATTCAAGTTCAAGCATTCTTGTTCAAGCATTCACGTTCAAGCATTTTGTTCAAGTTTTCATGTTCAAGGCTTCGCTTTCAAGCATTCACGTTCAAGCATTCATGTTCAATAATTCACGTTCAGGCATTCATGATCAAGCATTCACGTTCAAGCATTCATGTTCAATAATTCACGTTCAGGCATTAATGATCAAGCATTCACGTTCAAGCTTGTAACTATCTTTCATGTTCAAGCTTTCACGTTATTCACATTCAAGCATTAAGGTTTAAGCATTTACGTTCAAGCATTCATGTTCTAGCATTCACATTCAAGCATTCATGTTCAAGCATTCACGTTCAAGCATTCACGTTAAAGCATTCACGTTCTGGCATTCATGTTCAACCATTCATGTTCAAGCATTCACGTTCAAGCATTCACGTTAAAGCATTCACGTTCTGGCATTCATGTTCAACCATTCATGTTCAAGCATTAACTTTCAAGCATTCACGTTCGAGCATTTACGTTCGAGCGTGTCACTATCTATCAAGCTTTCATGTTCGGGCATTCATGCTCAAGCATTCTTGTTCAAGCATTCACGTTCAAACATTCATGCTCGAGCCTTCGTGTTCAAGCATTCACGTTCAAGCGTGTTACTTTCTCTTAATCATTCCCGTTCAAGCATTCACGTTTAAGCATTCACGTTAAAGCATTCACATTAAAGCATTCACGTTCTGGCATTCATGTTCAACCATTCATGTTCGAGCATTAACTTTCAAGCATTACGTAGCATTTCACGCTCAGCGTGTCACCATCTATCGCTTTCGTTCGCATTCATGTTCAGCATTCATTCAAGCATTCACGTTCAAGCATGTTACTTTCTCTCAATCATTCCCGTTCAAGCATTCACGTTTAAGAATTTACGTTCAAGCATTCACTTTCAAGCATTAAGTTCTAGCCACTCGGGTTGAAGCATTCATGATTAACCATTCGCATTCACACGTTCACGTTCAAGCATTCATTTTCAAACATTCATGGTCAAGCAGTCAAGTTCAAGCATTCTCGTTCAAGGATTCCGGTTCAAGTATTCACATTCAATCAATGACGTTCAAGCGAAACGTTCAACAATGTTGTTCAAGCATTAATTTTCAATGCATTCACGTTCACGTTCAATCATTCACGTTCGAGTATTCATGTTCAAGCTTTCACGTTCAAGCATTCATGTTCATGCACACTATCAACCCTTCATGTTCAAATATTCTTGTTCAAGAATTCATGTTCAAGCATTCATGTTATGGCACACGTTTAAGCATTCACGTTCAAGCATTCACCTTCAAGCCATTCAACCATTCATGTTCAAGCATTCACATTCAAGCGTGTCACTATCTATATAGCATTTACGTGCAAGGATTCTCGTTCAAGCATTCATGTTCAAGCATTCACATTTAAACACTCACGTTCAAGCATTCATGTTCAAGCATTCATCTTCTAGCATTCACGTTCAAGCATTCTCGTTCAAGCATTGACATTCAAACATTCATGTTCAAGCATTCATGCTCAAGCAATCAGGTTCTAACATTCACGTTCAAGCATTCACGTTCAAGCATTCCAGTTCAAGCATTCACGTGCAAGCATTTTGGTTGAAACATTCATGTTTAAGCATTCTGTTCAAGCATTCATGCTCAGGCCTTCACTTTCAAGCATTCAAGATTATTCTCGTTTATGTATTCATGTTCAACCGTGTCACTAGCTATCAAGCATTCATATTCAGGCATTCATGTTCTAGCATTCACGTTCCAGCATTATTGTTCAAGCATTTACGTTCAAACATTCACATTCAGGCCCTCATGTTCAAGCATTCACGTTCAAGCGTGCTACTATCTCTCAATCATTCACATTCAAGCGTTCTCGTTCAAGCATTCATGTTCAAATATTACGTTCAAGCATGCACTTTCTAGCATTCATGTTCAACCATTCCCGTTACAACTTTCACATTCCAGCATTCATTTTCAAGCATTCAAGTCAAGCATTCAAGTTCAAGCATTCTCGTCCAAGCATTCACATGCAAGCATTTTGGTTGAAATATTCACGTTCAAGCATTTTGTTCAAGCATTCACGTTCAAGAATTCACGCTCATGCATTCATGATCAAGCATTCACGTTCAAGTGTGTCACTATCTATCATGTTCAAGCTTTCACGTTCTAGCATTCACATTCAAGCATTCACCTTCAAGCATTCACATTCTAGCATTCACGCTAAAGCATTCAGATTCAAGCATTCACGTTCAATCATTCACGTTCAAGCTTTCACGTTCAATCATTCAAGTTTAAGCATTCATGTTGAAGCATTCACGTTCAAGCATTAATGTTCCAGCATTCACGTTCAAGCATTCTTGTTCAAGCATTCACGTTCAAGCATTAATGTTCCAGCATTCACATTCAAGCATTCTTGTTCAAAGCATTCACGTTCAAGCATTCATGTTCAAGCATTCACGTTCAAGCATTCTTGTTCAAGTATTCACATTCAAGCATTCATGTTTAAGCAATCACATTCAAACATTAATGTTCAAG